>BGZK01000485.1:0-390862 GCA_005406025.1 Eumeta japonica | reverse complement strand
TAGTTACATTTCACGTCGAAAGCTGTACGAATATTCCGCCCAAAACATATACGAAAATACTCGGGTCTGCTTATCATCGGAGATAGATATTATGCCCTCTCAAAAATAAACTTAATCAAGTTATTTTCAATAGCTTAATTAAGCACACACAAGCAATTAAGAAAAAGGGTGGACAGCCAAATAAAATTTCTAAATCGAACTCGATAAATCATTATGAAAGCACTGATGGATAGGTAATTAATGCTTACTGACGCCGGCTTATAGTGCTGCCTAGCTTTTGTTTTGTCATATCAAAAGAAAAGTCATTATGGATTTGCTATGTAATGAAGGATTGGGCACTACCTTTGGAAATTCTCCTTAGGAATTCTGAAATCGTATTTTAGCATCAAAGTTTATTCAGAGGATTGATGTCTATCTAAACAGATGGTCTGGACTTGAGGTCTGCACGGGGTACCATAGAGGTCAAACTTTGTCCGCTTTTATTTTTAGTCAACAATATATTTCCAATCGCAATTTCCTCGCATGGATATTGTATTAATTCTTTCGCCATTTATGTCCATCAATTTTGCTGTCGATTACAATTTCGCTCTCCGTATTATATTTTGATTTCGGTATTGCTCCCAATTTAATCTCTATTATGTTTTAGATTCTGCTTCCGATTCCACTCTCAATTTTGACTGTGGTTCCATTTTCAATTTCGGTTCCGGCCCAGTTCTCAATTCTAATCCTGACATGGCTCTCAATTTAGATCTCCATTATCCTTTAAATTTGGATAATCGAATCATACCCCATTAAAACCGAGGGCAAACGCTAGCATCAAAATATAATATGGCTTATATTATTTGATATTAGCACCCTTTAGTAAAAGAAGTTTATTCATAAAAAAAAGGTCAGTTCATTGATACAAACACTGAAACTGAAGGCAAGCTTTAATAGCCTATTTTACTCAGAGATAATGTATTTTTTTTTTTGTAAACGAATTTTTAGAATCGATTAAGCTGTTCATTTCAGTAGTACAAATACGCGAACGAAACTAAGAGCAAATGTTATTGGCCCATTTCACTAATGGACAACGTAACATTCTATGATTGAAAGAATTCTTAAAATCGATTCAGCAATCCGGTTCAGTAGTATAAGTTTGCGAATGAAGTTGAAAAATTCTTGTGTTTTTTTTTTGTCAAAACCCTTTGTCAAGTCAAAGGTACCCATTTGAACAATTTATATACTGGAGTAAGTTTAAACAATTCAAGGAAATTAACAAAATGAACAGGGTAAATTCTGACATCTCTGTTTATGTAGAAAAATTTAGGTATACTAAAAAATTGCAAAATTTAAAAAAAATAGTAATGGATGGTGTCCATCACTATTCTCAATTGTCCAAACACTATAAATCGTGTTTGCATGTCAGTCGATTCCATTAAGTCACCAACTCATTTAAAGAACTCTATGTTGTGTTTAGTGAAATCCCTATCGTTATAAAAAAATACTCTTAAATTCTAAGATTACTAATACACCAATTCTTGGTAATAATTACTACGTATGAGACGAAGGTATGACGTCCATAACAGACGTCATACCATCAATAATGAGCTGCTATACAAGAACATCGCACAAATCACTGCTACGTCTAGCAGAAAGAACCCGGACACAATACAGTTAATTATCATACATCTGGTATTTCTTAACGGATTACGAACAAAAGCATGTTTCTTTTATTTGAGGCTTATCAAGCTGTAATTTATTAATCGGAACAGAACCGACTCGATCGACGGCGATAAGTCAATTCTGAGCAGTCGAAATAACGTTTACGCGCCGACAGCGTCTCCGGAGCCGGCGCGTCTCTAGTCTGTGCCGGCGCGCGGGTGCGGGCGCGCGCTGTCCCGCTCGTAAACCGCTCCGGAAAGGGGACTCGCGTGAATCGTCGAAACTCCCTAATTGCCCGGAGCCGCTCGCCGTGCTCGGCGCGTCCGCCGCGAGTGGAACGGCCGCGCGAAACGTCTTACATAGACAAGTGTTAAAGACTGTGTAAATCGTTAAGAAAAAAAAGTATCGAGCTCTATCGGTGATTTCGATAGAGAAAAAATAAGTAAACGGATGCCGATAACGATCCGACGTCACGAGTGAAGGTCGTGAGTTATCGTACACTGCTGTCGTCGCTTCGCCCTTGTCGCGTTAAATGTGTGCGGTTAATGAATACTAAAGCTTTTTAATTAAGGTGCCCCCCAGGCCAATATTTTTGATTCCGTTCGTAATAAATTGCTGGGCCTTTTTTGAGAGAGCGTTATATGGTAGCGTGGCTGATAGTTAGTTATTATAATATTGTAAATATTATTATTCATAGTTACTATAATATTGTGAAATTACTTAAAAGTTGTTCATAAATTGTGAGAAACAGGTTTATCTTTTTTAAAAAATAACTCCTAGTACTTTTGAAATCAATTAATATATTTTTTTAGGCGGATCATTAAGTACAGTAATTTGCTCAAGGAAAAATGGTATTTCGATTATGACATTAAAAACCCAAAAACCAAGATAAATATAAAGCAGGGTAACAATATATTAGAAGTGCATTTTTTCATGTAGGTATTTACACGTGCATTGTAAATGTAGTTATGAAAATATTTTCATCTATTTATTATTAAAAGCTCATTGCTGAAAAGCTCTCACGAAAATATGAATGATATATTGTATTGCAATTTATAACGATAAAAAATCCCAGAATAACACAACGGCATTTTATCAAGACGGATACGCGCAATTACTTCAATATAAATAAATATCTACATTTGCATCGCACGTCTTATTATGCATATTCCCGATTTGTAAGATAAACAAATACCAGTACTTAAACATTTTATGTATACAATCAATTTCGATCTATTCATTCAGGAACCTCAATAATGATGTCATATTAACTCATCAATAAACTTAAAAAAACGATTAAAATATATTTTAAAATTGTAGTAGGCTGTTACAAATGTTTTAACCTCACCTCACACAGCGACAGATAATTTGAAATCATTAGTAAGACCGAAACGGCGACGACTATTTTTAGAACGACGAAGGACATATCAAGGGTCAAAGTGCCTCAAGGCCAAAGGAATGCCTTCGGGAGCACAACCCTTAGGAATACGCATTCCTCTGATAAAATGTTGTTCCTTTACAGTATATTGTGACATTAAATCTCACTATAACTTTAAACATAATAATGCGCGTTGCATAGACCGCTTCGAAATATCCGTCTTTAACGCCGCATTTGTGTCAAGTTTTATGACCCTACTGTTGAAGAGGTACGGATCCTACTGCTGATACCCTTCCATGTGAGACTGAGGAGCCAGAACCTTAAGGTCTCCATGCTGATCTCTAAATGATAAATAATAAAACGCTAAAGAATTAATTTCAAGAGACAAAGAGAGAAAAAATGATACGGAGAGAGTTGCATGAAGGAGCATAATGGTTTTTCATTACGTTACAATTTCTGCGTACCAATTTCTACCGCAGGCCACGTTAAGGAACTCCATTCCTAAAATAAATGACGAGATTGAAATAAAACTTTATTTAATATTTTTTAATTCCTTATTTTTTTGAAGATAAACATTTAATATTTAATTATTACACACATATCATATACTTTTATTGCAGATTTTTATATTTTATTATATTATATGTACATACGCATATAAAATAAATTAATAACTTTGTAATAATTAAAAAATGTAATACATACATGTCTACATAGACAGGCATACGCTTGTAAACATGCAAATACATACTACAGCAAAGGTGTCATGACGGTCAGAATGTTACACTCTGTCTAGTTCTCATCCGCCAAGTGAGTAGAGTATAACGTACAACAATTAATTTCGTTCGGAAACCTTATAAATACCCTTTCTTATTAGATTTCGTACGTGTAAAATTCTTGGTAACTGTTTTTAATAATGTCATACAATACAATGTTTAAATTGTCAACCCCAAAATTAAAGGTCGTAGTCGTACTTGGTTCAACTCAAATTCACTGTGGTATCAATATCAATAATAGGAAGATACGTGCCGGTAGCTACGTAAAAAAAAATGGCTGCAAATTAAGATCGTTCGGATGAAAAAATATTAGGCCACTCACTTAAAAAGGATTGATTCCAATTGCACTAATTGACCATAACAGAAAAAGAAATCTTATAATTTGTTATGCACCGATACATTAGCACCGAACGTGGTGTGCCTTAAATATTTTATCAACATCGTAATTTTTGAATGTGACGTCATTCACTGGAATATCTACAAAATCATTTCTAAAACTAAAACTTTCTAAAAATGGATTCAATAAATGTCGTGTAAATTAGAAAGACCGGGGAAGTGCGAATAGAACTCGCACCCTGAGGCTTTCGTAGAAACTTAATGACGTACATATTTTGTCGATCAAATGTCTCGACGATTTATGTCTGTTTGCGAGAACCTATAACACGTACCGTCCTCACACGATAGTCTTCTCAATCGCGTGTCTACGACTTATCGATAGCATGGCTTTGACGTCCCGATAAGGTAACCTTATTAGGAAACTTTGGTATTAAACACGCATAAGGCATAATGTCGATGAAGTTCTTGCTGTTGAGGTTATTGAGTGACTGACCAAAAGACGCATATTTTCGTCCTCATCGGTTAATCTATTTTCTATTAAATCTTATTTTCATCGATGTGAAGCTAGTAACGCGCACAGAACGCGTTAAATTTCAAGTCGTACTTCACGCTAATGTCGTACTGAAAACTACAGCAAAATGCGTTGTCAGTTTTGACAAATCTTAGACAATACGAAAGTTTTCGTTTGATCGACATTTGTCGATGACATTTCGATAACGACAGTAAGACCAGGATAGGTAATAGAGCTGCTGATATTATAAATGTGAAAGTAACTCTATCTGCTTGTCTGTTATTTTTTCGTGACTGAACTATTCCATCGGTTCCGATAAGTTTACTATAAAAATATCTTAAACCCTGAGCAAGGAGCTAAACTACTTATTACTTGTCTATCTATCCGTTTATCCTCTAATAACTTGACAATGATTAATTCAAATTTATTAAAGTTTGGTACACAGATTATTAATAGTGATACTCACAATATGAGCTACTAATCTTTTATTTTTTTTTTTTTGTTATTAGTATATCTCATTATACTCGGCAATGGCATAACTAATTTTCATCCGTTTTAGTCTTTAAGACTTAGTAGTAAAAGTTGGTTATGGTTGAGGAAGCACGAATGTAAAAAAATCTCAGTGTAAGGTATGAATTTACATTGACAAATAAGCCTATATAGTGAATTTATATGACGGCTGGGGTAATAGAAGCCAGAGTTGAATCGAATTTCAAATATTTGAAACTGAGTTTTCATTAATCAGACGATGATGAATACCAATGAAACATCATTGTGATCGTAACAAATTAGTAGCCCCTGGTTACCCCTCTGGGAAAATGGTTTGACGTGATTTTTTTTCTAATCATCGAAGAAATTTGAGTTTCGGATCAGCTATCATTTAAAATAACCAAATCCCAACAACCTATGTCATTTTTGTGACAACCGGGTCGCTAATTCACTGTATATCTTAAATCGGAAAGGCGATTCTCAAAGCGTATGATAATTTCTTAGTTGATGAAACTTTGTTCGTAACTGAACGTACGGATAATAAAATAGTAGGGAAAAAAATTATACATTACATATGTTTGAGAGAGACTACTCTGGATTTATTACAAATGTTGATAGAATACATTTCTATGGTTTTTAAAATTTTCGTCTCTCTATTTGTGCATATATTCGCACTTTCTAAAAACTACTAACCAATATTTGATGAAATTTGGTATCGTAATAAATTATACCCCTGCGTAACATATAGGAAAGGTTTATTTCGCTTCATTTCTATTTTTCTCACTACTATGTATTTGTCAAATAGAACCTGAATCTATACCAAGAGACCCAAATCGGAATCGAAAGGGGAACTAAAAAATACAATAGACTGGATATAAAAGACAATAAAAATCAATCGATACCCATGCAGGCGGAGCGAGCTGCTGCGGGCGAAAGCTAATAGTTAATACTTGCTAAAGACGACTCAAATTTTTGATTATACATCCATTTCTTTCGTATGATTTTCAATTTATCGCAGGTCATATCGATGCCTCCTAAGTAAAAATTGAATTTTACAGAAGTCAGTTTTTTTTTATTTACCTTAAAATAGCAGCACCTACAAACTTATTAAAAATATTAATTACATAAAAAAATATGTCAGTAGAACTTCTCTATATAATACAGTGAATAATAGTCAATCTTTTAAATAATTTTAGTCATCAAGACCTTTTACATGACTCAAAATTTAAAATACTGGAGTTGTTGATATGTGATTTACAAGACTGTATATACTTCGCATAAAGCATTATTATTCATATAGTTAAGAAATTGTACGTGGACAAGTGATAAAAATAAAACTTACAAAAAATCGTAAAAGTTTTTGTTTATATCAAATAATAATTTAAAATTATTTATTTAATAATCAAACACTTACGAAAGTAAAGGTAGTATGTAAATCGAAACTAATTACAATTACAAAGTAATTGTGGATCAGGTTAAAAATTGCTTTCCAATAAGCTTATTGGAAAGCAATGTACAGTAACTTGATCGAAAAAACCTTTTTCGATCAAGTTACTGTAAAATTATTACAATATTCATGCATAAAGAAAATTGTAAAATATTTTAATTTCTTTTTACGATTACCTAAAAAAATAAACACCATCGTCGTTCCAATCAATTACTGGTTGATTGAAATTTTGCAGACTCAGGTACAAGTCTAAGTCTGGAGTACTTAAATTAAAATATGCGGCGTCGGTTTCTGTAATTGTAATATTTTGTTGGTCAGAAGCATTTGTAGGTGACACATCTGACGCTTAGAAACAAAAAACATTTAGGAGTAGTGGCGATATTTTGTAGTTCCACTTCAATAGCATTATTTGTATGCTCAGAATCTAACAAGAGTGATGTTAAACGATTGGAATCATAGTTTTCTAAAGCTATTAAAACCCGGTCAAGCACTGGACCTTCTTGCTTGACTACTCTTAAGATACACTGAATTTTCAAAATATACGCCCGACGGCACTGACGAAACTAGAAACAAAAAGAAAATTAGATTTATTAAATTATTTATTATTTTTTTAAGAAAAACATACCTGAAAATATTTAAAAACTGTAGGTACGTAATATTTTTTCCGAATTTTATATTACTTATATTTTATTATATTATATTTTACTTATACACATGCGAAATCATAAGTTATTAGTAAAAAGTTATAAACAAAAGAAAGTACTTAAAATTTGTATCAACACTTAAATAGCAATAAGTATAACTTTATAAAAATACTTTTTTTTGATTTTCCCGTGTATAAAGTCAAATATATATATTAAACTTCGGCATGTAAATAGTCGTAAGAGTTCATTAAGACCTTAACTACACTGTAAACAGTCAATTATTTTATTTTAAGCTTTTTATTTCACAACCTTCACTGTTTACTGTCTTTTAAGTATTACAGAAATGCTAAAAAATATAATTAAATAAAAAAAAAGTTTAATGAAACTAAATACAAATTGACCTTCAAAATGCGAGAAGTAATTTTTTCCAGTGATTCCATATTTTCTATCGATTCATCGAGTTTTACATGTTTCACGCATTTTTAAATTAATTTAAAACAAAAGAAAATAATGTCTCTAACCACTCTCTAATTCACTCCAATGGAAAACGAAAAATCCCGTGTAAAGATCGTATGTTATGAAGGTACACCTACCTACACTGGAAGTTTTTAGAGGACGTTTATACGACTTTTAAGTCGCAAAATTGTCGATTACTACATTTTACGTAGGAGGTATCATTACTTCAGGGTTCGTATTCTTGATCAGAGATTTACGGTTCTTTTTCATTTGTAATAGTTCTAAGAAATTATTTTTGAATAAACGAAAGTCATGTCATACAATTGGTCATTGATTATATTAGATAGTAATTTAATGTTAAAATATTCTAAATTTACCATTATACTAATTTGCAATCAGTATAAGGATAAATTTTAGTAATTGTAAATGGGTATTATACAGTTTTTGAAGTTAAGAGGACAAATATTCATGAATATAATCAGCACGACTTACTGTTATAAATCTATATATTATGTCTTATTGTGGAATAAAATGTACTTAAATTTGAAAAAAGCTGGCCTCAAGTTTTGCTCATATTTCTTGACGGAATACTGCCTTCCGAACGAGTGGTAAAATGGCAAGCTACTAGAATATAAATGCTATTGCGGCAATATCTAAAAATATTGTTAGATATTTCAAACGTCAATCATAACCTACGAAATAAAGATTTATCCCAAATTTGAATTTAAATAAGTTTTACGTAGTGTATTCTGGCATTTAATTATTTTCTTCACACTCAAATATAGTATAACCTCATTGTGTGGGGGTAAACACAGGTGATTACATTATTCATACTGCCTCAAGTTAGTGTTTACATACTTACCGAAAGAAACCTGTATTTTTCGCAAAGCGATAGCGGCGAAACCAAGGGGCGGTGGGACTAGGGGAATAAGTAAGTGCCTGTGACGTCACCATTGTCACGCGGGACACGTCACACGAAGGTCATTTATTGACGACTATCGCACGAGGTATTTTCGAGATGTGGATTAACGCTGTTAATATTGATATTACGTCGTCAGAAAGACACTTGCTACGCGAAAGCGGCCAAATACAATAACATGGAAAAAAATGAATATTTCATGTTCCGTTCTGGTACTCGAGTAACGTGTCGCGAGAGCTTCGTCAGAATGTCGTTCAAGCTTATTCATTTTGTCCGCACACTTCACGAATTCATTATAATAGTGAAAGGAAAAGAATTCTAACAATCGTATGATTGGAAGAGCGAAAAAAGGCGGTGTGAGCCTGTTTCACGCCGAGATCGATATAGAGATATACATATATTTTTTTTATTTTATTTTATATACATTTTTTTAATCGTACTCGTAACTCCAAGAAGTAATCAACCTTAGAAGGTATTGGCAGAATGATTTCTAATTTATCTTGAAATATAAAAGCTACGATATAGAGCGATAATTCTAAAATAGATTCTCGATGAAAAGCGAACATGACGTAAAAATTAGTTTAAGAGACGTCGCATACAATGAAATTAATCGTCATAATTGAGCACACGCCGGGCCGTTTTATGCGATATGGACCGATATAAACATCTTTATCTGTTGTTAAACATTCATCATATCTAAATTTTAACTTCCCGCTAAGAAAATTGAAAATTTTCTAAAATTTTCGGGAAGTTATTGGTTTCACCCCATTTTGCAAAAATCGAGTTCTCATCAGATCTCGACGTTCTGAGGGTCTAGGAAGCTTCCCTGATCATCCCTGAGATGATGTCCGTATGTCTGTGTGGATGTGTGTGTGTGTGTGTGTGTATGTGTGGATGTATGTAAACCTCTTATAACTTTTAAACGGCTTGACCGAATCGAGCCCACTAAACGGCGTTCCAAAGAGTTTCACCAAACTTAGATTTCCTGAAAGTTTGGGTCGATTTGGACTGGTAGATTTTGAGAAATTTTCAAAAAACTAAGAATTTTTTTAAAGTGGTTTTTCAAAATAACTTTAAAATGGCTTGACCGATCAATTCCAAAATCTAATCAGCTCTTAACCTATTAAAACACGTCGATTGCCGCAAACCGGGTCAAAATCGGTTGATTCGTTTGTGAGAAATCGTTGTCGAAAGAAATCGAAAAAACAGTTTTTTGGAATAACTACAAAACGGCTTGACCGATCGATTTCAAATTCTAACCAGCTCTTAACCTGTAAAAACACGTCGATTGCCCTAAACCGGGTCAAAATCGGTTGATTTGTTTGTGAGAAATCGTTGTCGAAAGAAATCGAAAAAAACGGTTTTTCTGGAATAACTACAAAATGGCTTGACCGATCGATTTCAAATTCTAACCAGCTCTTAACCCTGTAAAAACATGTCGATTGCCGCAAACCGGGTCAAAATCGGTTGATTGGTTTGCGAGAAATCGTTGTCGAAAGAAATCGAAATAAACCGTTGAAACGGATAAAATTAGCAGGAGGTTGCAGAGTTGGCCTTTAGGGTCAAATTTTTTTTTTTGGAGGTTTTATTCTGCCAAATAAGTACTGTTTAAAAAGTTAATATTTCGTAAAAAAATCATAGAATTTAAGTTACAATATGAATAAATTTTTTTTTTTTTAATATAATAAATGAATTTTAGGCATGTCAGTGTAGACAATTATTAACTATTATTTGGATAGAATATCAACAAAAATCCAGGGCGCTCATAAAAACTCTAATGCGGACCAAATTGTTGGCATAATGTACTTATATTTAACTAAGTAAAGATATAAAAATATTGTGATTATTAAATACAAACTTTTCTACCTCATCTCAACTTGGCCCCTACTAACAACTCAATGGAAGTTTTCTTCTTAGTAATATATTGCAAAATTCCTGTTATGAGTTTGGTAAAAGACTAATAAGGTCATCAAGAATTGCTTCTTTTTTGTGTTCAGGAAGAAAGATTACTGCAAAGCTAAACTTTATCATCATAAAGAGTGTTCACAACCGCGCCCACGGCGGTCTTATAAATCACTTTGAAGATGAATGCCTCGTATTCTATTCAATAGAGACTTTATATTGCATAGAAAACAGAGTTGTCGATGAATATATAGTTTCATCGATAGTGCTTTGATGTAGAAGCAGTGACACAGTCTTTGCATGTATACAGTTCAATTTAGAAAAATGTTTGGTCAATCAAAAACAGATTCAACATTATAGCCTTGTCAGATCCAACTTCGTAGCACAAAATAGATGCAATTGTAAGTTTTCTGTCATAACTGTCATTTACTTCACTGAGTCGAATGCGCATTTACTTTTAACTTAACTAGTATATTATAGTAGATTTTCAAAACCGTCGAAATTTTTGATCAATCGGTATGCAATTATATTATTTAAATCTGTGATATAAAAGTGACTAAAATGGTCATTTTCTCTTTATTATTAGTTTCAAAATTTTTGAAATCATTTAAAAAGCGAAGCCTGGAAACAAAACTCATCTTTTAACTGTAACGTTTTTTACCATTTCTGTTAACTGGTTTTTATTTTTTAATCTATTGGTTTCAAATATATTACGAACAAAGGCATTATGAAAAAAAATACTACATAGGAGTTAAATATTTAAATGATTTCAAAACACTGATTTTCTTCATGTTTGCATTTTCTTATTTACAAGTAGACAGACCTTTTTTTGAAATTATATATACCTTATCGTTTCCGCAAATATATATTCTTACATATTACAAATTTTGCCGAAGTCAGTCAGCGTTCTTAAGTTAACAAATAACATACAGATACCCAGAAGAAAGCTTTAAAAAGAAAGACAAAAATGTATGTACAGACTGTTGGAGACTGTATTGAAACACTGGTTTGTTCGCTTGTTGCCCCTTTTTGGTTTTTCTTCTTAAATAGACCGTATGTTAACGTTTTAATTTTCACTTGAATTTTAATTACTTACCACTTCGAGGTCATACAGTAAACAAAGACATTTCTAAATTCCACGACCTTGGGCTTAGTTTCAACTACCATTTTAGGCTTTTCGATGCGATATAACCCCGATATAAACAATTTGTCAAAACTTTCTCAATTTAAATATCAAAAGTTTACATGTTATTCTTTCGTTATAGGTTTTTATTTATTCGACCAAATATGTGATATTTTTTAGATTGTGGCCCCAACTTAATTCATTTACGTTATATAATAAAAAAGGTAGTTCACTAATTGCTACAAAATTTTTACCGTTAGTTATTTTAAATGGTACACATTATATTGTGTATAAATATTTCTATATAAAATTTTATTAATGATTAATTTTGCTGCATAAATTTTGTGACGTAGTAAATTTTCATCATATCGCTTACTAAATTATTTATTAATTGTTATTCCGAGTCTTTATTCATTTAACCATTTTTAACAAGTTATGGTCTTTTATTCGCTGTTGTAATACGCTTTTGAACTAAAATTTATCTTTAATTCGTAACACAGACAGAAATTGCAGACTTATGTAGTAACAACAAAAATATTTACAACAACAGAAAATTATTTATGTCCTTATTTATCATTTGAAATTATCATCTAAAATAGAAACTTTGATATCAATACTCGTAGCTTCAACGATTTTATTTTTTTTATATATAAAAAAATATGAACTCATGTTTTACTTTTTGTAAAATTACTTTTAACAGAACAATGCATATCATTGTTTTTAATTGATTTCAAAATAGGAGAAGGTTCTACGTTCGTCTGTATGTATTTTTTTTTGAATATTCAGCTATAACTTTGCATATTGTCGACCGATTTCAAAATTAATTTTCTTTTTGCTTCAATGGGCATATTCGCGAAGTGGCTCAATAATTACCATGTCAGATTCTTATAATGGTGTCACAGGGAAATCGAAGGATACCCTCAAATAATACGTTATAATGTGTTTAAACTCTTTTTAGGGTTCCGAGCCAAAATGGCGAAATCGGTACCCTTATAATTTCGTCATGTGTGGACGTCCGTCCGTCCTTATGTCTGACATTTTATTCAAAAACTACGAGATGCATTTTGATGAACTATTTAGTGTAGGTGTCTTGTGTAAGCCGCTACTTAGTTAGGTAGTTAAATAACAAAAATAAGTATTTCTAGGAGGGGCACTCCATGTAACTAAAGCTGAAAAAAATTTTTTTAGCAAACATCAACGTGTGACTCATATTTTAAATATCTATTAAAAGCTCTGAGGTTTTATACAATTTTTCTGATTACATGAATAATTTCGGAAATAATCGCTTCGAAAGTATCATAAATTGTGTCCCCCCCCCCTTTATTTTCTAAACCGTATGTCCAAAAAATATGAAAAAAATAATGAATATAGCGCTTAATAAATACTTTCAATGAAAGTTATTTCGTACATGATTAAATATACCGTTTTTAAGTTATTTCCGAAAAACTGTACTTTTCAACAAAAGGACTTAAGTGCCATGAAGATACGCTCCTTTATTGATACACTTTAATTTATACTAGTTTCAGAGTAATATTCGACATACCTCCTTGTTTGTCTAGTTATAGGCGACTAAAGTGCTTATACCTATTCTATGCGACAAACATGGAAAAAATTGTAACAACGTAGTTTTTTCATACATGGATCATTATTTTGAGTAACGATTTCGAAATCCCACAGTGAGCATGGTGCGTCATGCTCTTGATAGGTTTTTTTTTGAGTTATTCGAGTTTTTGCGATTAGCAGTTCCCATCTTATGCTGTTGAGCTGATGATGGAATCCTCAGCACTCTTTAACGGTTAAGAGTTAGAGGACAATACTACGATTTGTTGCCAGAAGCCACTTTTCATTGGTTACGAGGAAAAGATAATATACATGGAATTAAAAATACTTATTAATCTACCAACATATCTTATTCACTTGCATAGTTCCAGCGTGACAATGTTAGCAGGAAAATATCGAAACTCTCTAGCGATAACAGTAGAAATGGAATGAATTAATTTTAATATTGGAATTTTAATGTGGAAGTGATCTGAATGAGTTGTAGAACTTTTATATTATAAAGAATAACAATAACTTATATAATTTGTACAAGAATAATTTGTTAGTTGTACTCCGACTAAGAATATTAAGATCCTGGAGTGATTACACAAATCGACCATATTTTTACCCAGAAACTAGAATATAATTTTTCAAAAGTTTTTGATTTTTTCGGACAGCGAATCGTGGTGTGTATTATTTACTTTTCCTAGTAAACTCATAAATATCAAAATTTGGCTTCTAAAAGTTCATAATCATATGAACTTTGAGAGCATAATAATCATAAAACTGAAAAAAATTCAAAATTAAATATCTCAAAGTAGAAATAAGATGTTTGAGTAAACTCAAGGCCGTTTGGAAATGCAACGTTTCTACTTTAAAAAGCGTATAGTTTCTCTTTTTCCAAAAAAGAACGTCGCGATGTGATCACAAATTTTGGACTTATACGCTAGGATATCTCTGAAACTAGAGCCCATTCAGAAAATTGAACTTAGGATTTGGATTCAGCGCATCAAAAACTTAAGGAAAAGTATATTTTGGTTTCTGGGTCAGAAGATCGACCCGATTTTGTCGGCCTCTGCTACCAGTGGATAATAAAGTCGAGATCGTAATACTGCTTTCTACGTGCTCCATATAGACAAATGTGTGTATAAAGTTACAATTATTCAATAACTATTACATTAAAAATTGAAAATAAATTAACTTTTATGAAAAGATAAACCGAAAACCTTCAAAAAGCTATTTAAATATATTTTTAAACAACTTATTAGGTGTTTTTGGAGTCGGTACCATTTAGAAAGATGCATAATTTTGATTGTTGACACAAATGACATGATACAAATAAAATCTCCAAAAAATAAGAAAAAAATCATAACAAAAAAGGATATTGCCTCTTTGACATTGTTGTAACATAAAGAAAGTGATTATTAATTATTTCCAGCTCTATTGGTGGATTTTAGGTGCAAACAGTAATCTGAATTGTCTTCTTGTTACGTAAATAACTTTACTGATTATAATTTTATAATTTTTCAATTTGATTGTTGAGTATTTAATAAAACAGTTAAAGAAATGCAATTAAAATATTGTTTGTCTTAAAATTATATATTATGAACAAAATAATGGTCACTCCTCGATAAAATTTAATGCTGTAATTTTTTCATGTAATAATTTATATTGCAATTTTATATGATACTATTTATATCTTAAAACTAAAATATTGGTGTTTAGGTAAAAATTTTTCACACAATATTATTATTTTTCTATTAAGTAATCGTATTTGTAAAATCAGCTTTACCTTAATGTCCTTCGTATAACCCAAATTTAGTTAATTTTCTTTTACAGCATGTGTCTATTATTTTTATGATTGGTAATGCTTTTTGCAATAAACTTATGTATAATTGTGCTACTTACGTGCAGCAATGATTAAATATTGTAAGTTTTAAATAAGAATGTCCTTTTAAAGAAGCAAATAAGTTAATGTCTACAAATTTTTCTAGTTATTTCGTAAACATGTATTTCACGTTTTCGGTATGTTTTTCCGATCTTCGAATTATTTCTTCTATATTTATACACGAATAACAAACACATCTTCAGACGGAAAACAAAGCCCTCCCTTATTTTTTATGGTAATTAGTTGGTGAAACCATAATTTATTTTTCGTAGTTTCATAAAATCGATAAAATTTTTACGTTTCACATTTTTTTATAAGAGCTTTTTTTTAAGTATTTCAACTGTCCAACCTGCTACTTAACCTATTGTGAAAAGTGAATTACGCGTTAATGAATTATTTTTCCTTAACATTTGTGAAAAGATTACACAATTTTGTTCTTTTAATATCGGTAAGAATTAATGACAATTTTTTTCAGTTGGTTTTTCAAGCTTCAATTTCAATTTTATTAATTTCAGTTTCATGTCTGCACATTTTTGCTGTTTGACTAATTGCATTAATTGGTGAGCAAGTTAAAATTGTGAAATTATCTAACGGAATGCAATTTCCTGTATAACCCGATTTCAATCCTAAATGTTACAAGGCTTTTTTTTTTGTAAATGCCCTTTAACTGTTTAGCATTAGGGTTTTTATTATTTCCATCACATGTCCTCATAGTTACAAACACATTTCTAAGCGACCCTGACTAAATTTAAAGATGATTTAAATATTTTTCGTTTTCAATAAGTTTAGAATATACGACTGTCAAACTTTCAATATACAAAAGAAAACCGATATAGCCTGTATTGCTTATAGATTTCAACATTCGTACTTTTAACGATGTCACTAAAGCAAAACGACCAAGTTAAGATAAACACTAGTTGAAAGCAATATATTCATAATTAAAGCGATTTTTTTTTGCAGCGTTGTAATGGAGAACTTGTTTAAATAAAATAATAATTTTAAATAAATAACTAACATTTTATTAATGAACATGTTTACTCACTTATGAAATGATATACCAGGAAATCTATATTGAACCTCTGAATGTTTCCTGCACAAATTAAAAGCATAAAATGTCATATTAATGGAGCTATTAGGTCGTATAGTATACAGTTGAAACGCTATCCACGACTGACAAGTTACCAGCAGCTACTCTTTCTACAATAACATACTTTCATTATTGCTGGGCACGAGTCTCGTCTGTTTGGCATTATCTCTCCCATTCACGCTCGTACGCCTCCACAACTGAAAGTAGCTGATGTTGAAGTTGAAGTTTGTATATGTATCTTCTTATCCGCGAGCGAGAGTCGGGCGGTATGCAGCGTGCGGGGCGTGACCAAGTGCCGACGACCGACGAATTAGAGGACACGTGAAGATAGCTGTGTTAATGGTTATCCTACGTTGCATTTTTTTTGAGTAAATTAATGAAGACCGAAACTCAAGTTTTGTTAACCAACAATAGATAACCAGTTCAGACATTTTCATTATTATATATTAGAGCTACTATATATTATTATATATTAGAAACGGACGTTTCTTCACTCTATGTTTGGTCAGAATCAACGCCATTGAAATCCAGTAAGAATCTGGCTATCTACATTCCAACGAACGCAATAGCGTTGTCGGTCACTCTTTGTGTCTCAGTGGAATCTTTCCTCTTGTTTTCCATTCCATGCATTCATATTTATGAAAAAGAAAACTTCAATTCGTATTCGTCTTGAATCCTATAGTTCTAGAATTCAACACGCCCCTGACGATAATCCAGTGAACGATACCTTTCTTGTCATTCGAAAAACGTTTATTAGCCGCTTCGAAAGCCGAGCACGTTTCTCAACCGTGTTGAGTAACGTGGTTTTCGAATTTGCACTTAACTATCGACTATCGGTTTTGTGAAAAACGTACTTACTCTATTGATTGGGTCTTTAATGAATAATGAAAGAATTTTGGAAATATATAAAACGGGCGTCAATTTTGTTCCCATGATTTTTGTCTGTTTTCGATAACGGGGTATCTATCCCAGGAATTTCGAAATTTTGGCTTCTTTTTCTCAAAAAAGTATTCTATTGTTTTTTCATTTTAATATCATAATCTTTGATAATCTTACACGCAAAGTCAAAATTGTTATCCCATATTATTAGTCTTAATCACGATCGATAAACGCCGCGAACTCGACTCTTCAAATATCTCCTATCTCGTACCAGCGCTGTAGAGCATTTCTAAGGTTGCAAGGTTTGCCCAAAAGGATTAAACACACAGCCCTTGCAACAAATGATAGCTTTACGACAGCTCGCGGACGGTACAACCGACAAAAGGTGAATTTTGGCAATGTACGTGTACGTAGCATCATGAGGAGTGACTGAAGGGAGAACGAGTTTATCGGTGCAAACCTTATCAGAGGTGAAATCACGCCTTATTAAATATCACCTAGACCAAGTTGCGTATATGTACGTAACACAGACGGATAGACAAACAGACGATACGAAATACGAAACTAGATATAATAGACATAATAAACAATTAAAGAAATAAAAATGTGTAGTTTGGAGATTTGTGAGAAATATTAGTCTTGGGGATATCAGAAAATTTGACAGAATACATTTCGATGAGATAGGTATATTTTGAATAGGAGCGGAACCTAGAACGAGACCAGAATAGGAATCGAAAGCGGAGCCAGAATTACAAATTAAAACAGGAATAAGACAGCGCCATCAAACGATATAGAAAATGAAAGAAATTCTTTCTACGCCCTTTCTTCGTCCACGCGGCGGGAGTTGTTGCCAAAAGACTTGTTTGAACTTAACAATCTGATGTTGTTTCATTGACAAGTAACTTTGTTGTCCATTATCGCTGTATCAGGTTTTAATCTATAAAATTTAATTATGTATATGACTGATATATCAACGTACAACTCAAACTACTGGGCCTAAGACTAGAAATTTTGTAGAAATATGTCTATTATATAGTAGGCGAGCGCTAAGAAAGGATTTTTAGAAATTTGACCTCTAAGGGAATGAAAGTGGTTAAATATTGTTGTATGGAAAATCGAAAATGTTGAACCTGCCAATATCGAATTTAACATTTCAGTTACAACAGGCGATATACAACATAAAGGAATTCGTTTTATGCGGGCGAAGCCTCGGGCATAAGCTACTGTACATATATATATATATATATATACCAGCAGAACCTGGTTTGTCTGTGTGTTGAAGGTATGTATAAAAATGGAGAGGAGACAATAAAATAAGGAAATAACGATTTTTAAGTCTTTTGTCTGTCTTTTCGCACAAATCTCGGAAATTAATGAATGGATTTTTATGCGATTTTTATTGGTAGATACAGCTTTTCTTGGGGCAGAATATAGGCTAATATCACTGTAATTGGATTTCAATAAAATAGTTACCCTCGTTCTAAGATGCAGCCAGAGAAGTTGCAAGACAAATAATAATTGCTAGCATCGTAGACCGTCATAAAGACGTCACAAAGGAACAACAACATTCTAAAAAAATCTACTTTCGACCTTTGGGTTATGACGCGCTTGACTTATTGAAAAGTATACAATGGGGAGGACTTGAGGAGAGTGGACCGATGAACGAATGGGGGTGCTGAGTTGCGGTAAAAGTTTACGTGACAGATCGAAGTCTACGCGCGCAAAGCCGCAGACGGAAAGTTAATTTTAAAGAGATGTTTTTTCAGGTTTTGTAAGAAACAGTATCGGTTGGCAGTTAATATTCCTGAGACATTTTACTTCGAAATATACTAATCATTGGCAAGCCATATGTGTTTAATACCACTCATTTAGTTTGAACAATGTGATAGTAAAGAGTTTTAGTTTTTATATGCACTAGAATTATAAAATTGTATGTGGTACGGTGTTTCGCATGCGTCACAAAAAAAATGACTGAAAAACATTGATTATTTAAAAGAGAGGGAACATTGTTATTATACGTACGTAGAGAAGAGTCAACGTAGCGATTTATAATTTACTATTTATTCCGTTTATAAAGTTAATG
This sequence comes from Eumeta japonica, assembly GCA_005406025.1. NCBI lineage: Eukaryota > Metazoa > Arthropoda > Insecta > Lepidoptera > Psychidae > Eumeta > Eumeta japonica. The sequence continues at coordinate 371,761 of BGZK01000485.1, read as the reverse complement.
AATTATAAATTGCCTATATCATGAGCTTACGGAGGCATCCATTAATTACGTGAGGCAATTTTGGCGATGTTTTTTTTTAACTCTCCATCCCCTTTGATGAGATTTGGCTTGAGCTATCCCCCCTGAATCTGATAGGAGATTCTTTTTAAATGCGTATTTTCGTTAAATACGTTAATCAGCTCTTGATAGCGTTAAAGTCTTAAGATTGAAATTTTCATTACCACGATGACATTATAATTCATTGAAAATGGATGTAACATAATAATAGACAGAAATTAAAAAAAAATGTTGTAAACAGAAATCAGCGCAGCGCCACACGTAGCTGTTACCACACTTGCTCAACCATTAGTGTCTATTAGAGAGAGAGAAAGAGAGAGAAAGAGATAGAAAAAATCATGGAGCGTCGAATGGAGGGGCGCAACGCTTTTTCAATGAGTGATGATTTCTGCCAAATAACACCTTCCGAAAGCCGCGTTAAGGAATTTCGTTTCAAAAAAATAATGAAACTTTGGTTTTTATTGGCACTTTCTGTGTAACTATTAGTATTTTAAATGGTAAGCTTTTGTTCTGTTTTGTTTTCTTTTAAATGTGTAAATGAATGAAAAACAAATCATTTCGCTTTTGCACTAGTTCTTAGGCATTGAATAAGTCTTTACTCATATTAGAATCCTCTTCGAATTATCATAATGATCCGTATGGTACATAATACACATTTTAGAAAAATAATTAACAACTGCCTTCAAAAACCTATTAAAATAATTTTTCAAACAAAGTTCAAAATCAACTTTTTGAATCGGTTCCAGCTCAAGTCAAATCAAACACAGTCATGTCTCCTAAGAAGAAAAATATCATGTTTTTGACTCGATATTTAACGTTTCATATTCATGTTTATTGATTGTATATTATTTTGCCCTGCTTTAGATGATATCGACTCAAAAACAATTAATGTATTACTTTTTGAAGTCTGTTTAAAAAAAAATATCGTTTAACTTTATTATAAGATCGGGGAAAAAGTTTCATTTGGTATTTTTTGGTATTTAGTGCTGTAGGTATTTGGCTAGTTTTGATACCATTAAATAGATGACATTTTGAAGAAAAAAAAATAAAAAGTGAAAAATTATGATATTTATGGACATTAGGTCCATCAATTAGGCAATTAGGCAATGTCGGTAAGAGTAGCACAACTTAACTCCGGTAACTTTGGTGACAAAGATGAATCTCGTTCTGGTCGATCTGTTACGGATAAAGTCGATGCCATTTCGGAAAAGTAGAGCAATATCAATATATTAGCTCTTACGGCATAGCTGAAGGGCTGGGGATTAACTACAAAACAGTTTTGGACCATTTGAAATAAGGTGGATATACTTAAAAGCTCAATACTTGGATCCCACACGAGCTCACTGAAGAAAATTAATGAATCGTGTACCCATTTGCTATTCGCTATTGAAACGTAATGAAACTGAACCGGTTTTGAAAAAATTGATCATTGACAACAAAAAAAGTATTATCTATGGTAAGAAAGTGCGAAAAAAAATCATAACCAAAAAGCTAGCAAGCTCCACAGGCAATAGCAAAACCCAGATTAATTCGCAGTAACTTGATATTATGTGTACGTTGGAATTGGAAGGGCATTATTAATTATGAGCTTTTACCGCCGGGCAAGACCATCAATTTGGATTTCTAATGTAAACAGGTGATGAGACTCAAGCAAGAAATAGAGAAAAAATGGCCAGACTCGATCAACAAAAAGAGTGTGGTTATTCACCATGATAACTTCAAACCATACATATCTTCAGCCACTCAGCAAATATTGAGATAGTTTGGTTGGTAAGTGTTGATACATCCGACACTTAGCCCTGACCTGAGATTTTTACCTGTTCTGGTCTCTTTACGATTCTTTAGGTAGTGTTAGGTTAACAACAAACAGGACTGTCAAAATCGATTGTCGCAGTGTTGTGATCAGAAGTCCCAAAAATTTCTACAACAACAGGATTATGTCACTACCTACAAAATGGCAACAAGTTATTGAAAAAAATGGCTTACATACCTACTATAATCCCATGTAAATAAAATATGATGAAAAATTATCTTGAATTTGTATATAAAATACGAAAATACTTTTTCCTACGTATTAGTATTATTTATCGCTAATGAATTCCGATGCATTCCTGCTAAGATTTTCATCTTGGATTTATATAAATATATAGATAGATTAATAAGTAATTAATTTTAATTCTGTGTATACTGAGTTTTACTAATAGCCATTGAAGAGTAATTTCTGGCTATAAATCACAGTATTATCCCCTAATTCTTAAACCGTCAAGGAGTGCTGTGGCTTCCATCATCAGCTCAGCAGCGTAAGATGATAACTTTCAGACGCAAGAACTTGAATAACTAAAAATAGAGTTCAAATTATTATTCATACCTAAAATATTTGAAGGTGTCTCTTGATTTTTACGAGATTTCATCAACAGAACCTGACTTACTGACTATGATACCACCTCGGGAGTATACCCTTCCGCATGAAAAAAAGAAATCGATCCACAACTGGCATAATTGTATCTAAACATACATTAAAAGTCGTACGAACGACTACAGAACCTCCTCAATTTTTTTCAATTAGGTTAAAAATCATTTATGACCAAGCGCGCATTTCATAACAATTCCAATAATGTTAAAATATGTTGTTTGTTGTTATGGATTTCCGTTGCTTACCTTCTAGCTTCATCATCAGATCAATTCAATGGTACCATTTTTGTCGAAGTCATTTATATAAATTTGCTCTGTTATAATTAACTATCTTAATCGAGATGTGTTATGACTGCCCGTGAAATACTTATCATTAAGAAAATTCGGTGGCCATCTGTGGTCTTCTTCACCAACTCCACGTCACTAAACGATACTAAACTTTCTAATTCAAAATGCTTGTCGGTTGTTTTTTAACACTCCTTACGCCCTGGTAGATGTGATTGCATTTTTCTGGGGATATGCCTGATTGACATGAAACGTACGTAGAAATTAACAATATAACAATTAGCGGATTAGATAATTAAACCATTAACACTTGCTTAGGTGTTCGATATATGTCAATCCTCTCGAATTCTTTGGATAATCAATTCTTTGGATAGAAATTCGTAGTGAAAAGGCAGATTCGAGGGTCAGCGGTGGGTTGCATGCTGCATGTTAATGCATGTTGCAGGCAAGCGTCTATTATGGATTTCCGTGAATTAACACTTAACAGAATAGAATAGTAAAGGAATATTGTTGAACTTAGCGCGGCGATAAAACGTATAACATAAAAAAAAAATATTGATATCACTTTTATGTATCAATGATATTTATTTCTATGATGCCTAAAAAAAGAGCTTAATATTGGAATAAATGGCTTTCATTGCGTTTCGAAGGGTGCTTTTGGCTTAATGATTGAGAATGTCGGCTCTGAACCAGATGGCACCGAGCTCCACGATACTAACGACGATAGGTCAAGACGTCGGTCACGGATGATGTTCTCGCAGCAGTAACAACGGTCGTTAGGGGCTCTCGACCCGCACTGGGCAAGCGTCACAGGCGCCTTTCAATTTGAAATTAAATGTTTGAAACTAATTAAATAAATAATAATATAATTTGTACTTAAGAGATATTTGCTACAAAAATAATGCTGTAATTTTATTCAATGTATAAATATTTAAATAGCAGATGACGTTTTCCCAAAATTTACTAAAATGTAATTCATTGTATTTGTAATTATTTTAATGATGAATAAAAAGTAGTATAATTTGAATACATAGAAACATAAAACATTCAAACATTGTTTTTTTTATAAAAAAATTACACGCTAAGAGAATATAATGAAGTTTAATTTCTTAGAAATATTTTCACTACAAAAATTTTGAAATCGTGTGTCGTACGTATGCATGGATATTTCTTTCTTTCTGTTTGCATATAAAATTTTCCAGTGAACTATACTTTTTGAAGTTCTTCAAATATATTCCGGTCTTTTAGAAGTATCGTATTAAATGTATTATGCAATAATTGCTTTTAATATAAAAGTATTACTAATTTTATTTAAAATAACAATGAAATTATTCAAAACCTTTGGAAGTAATAAAATAAGTACATTACTCTTAAACGTTAATCGAATGTTAGATGAGAAAATTCGAACGTAACACTTAAGAAGGACAAGCTAAATCATGCAACTGATTCTCAGACAAATATTGTTGTGTTTTACTTTACAAAAATGTACAGCGATTAGCATTTTTTATTGCGGTTACACTTTTTTTTCGTAAAATTCCTATCTGTTGAACGCCTGAGTTTACACATGCAATAAGGAATTTCGTTCCAATAAAAAGTTTGTAGGAAGATATACTGAATTGACTACCATTGTAACGATTTTGCTTTTATCGCTAATCGTATTGTCCTTTATAAATTTAGCGATGATGATGATATATCAAATTCAAGGGCTATATAATTTTAGTTCCTGGGGGGCATACAAATAATACTAAATATAATATTTAAATGTTGTATTTGCTACAAGTTCTAATTATAAACATAGTTATGGCACCTTATAATAACATAAATCCGTCTTTAAGTTGTTAATACTCATAACGGTATTTCCAATCAGCATTTGACGAGTAATAAACAATTAAAACAAAGAAAAGTAAACGAAAATAATTTTAAGAATATACTAAAGAGAAATATTCCTTCAATTAAATAATAATTTAGCTTAGGAATCAATCTGCGTCGCAATTGTGACAAACATAGCTAAGAACACCTTCTGTGCAGCTTTCATTAGCTCACTGTTTACAACTCGTGTATTGAATCTACTTTTCTCCGGATCTGCTGTTGAATACAATGACTCGATGCATGTCGTTTTCGTGAATATCTCAGGAGAAAACAGTGATTAATTGCACGCTTGTCCCCCGCCTTTCGTAATGAATCTCCAGCTTCAACCTCTTCATACGCATCTTTATACCTCGACAAGTTACTCTGCCCTCTGGACGTCTTTCTTACGCGAACTCTCGGCATCTAGAAAATAAGAAAAAATAATATATTTACTGTTTCAACCGTACCCACAAAAAATGTTTCAACTGTCCCCAACTCCTATTGTAGTAATAGACAATTTATAAAAATGGTCGTAATAATGACACATTAAAACTAGTTAATAGTACATATTTTACCATCTTTATAAAAATCACAAACACATACTCAACACGGTGACTTGAATAGAACACACGATGATATCATAAAAGTCAGAAGAAAAATATTTAGTTTTGTGTACCAAAACAATAATACGGTCTCCTGTACACTACAGTACTGCGCGAGGAACGTGTCGTCCGCTTCGATCTCCTCTTGCACCTCTCATCCTCCTCTTAACCATTCTCGAAATATTTGTTTTGTGTCAACCGTCCTAGTTTCAACCGTACTCAGTCTACTATAACTGTGGGGCATAGTGGGGCGACAAAACTTGACACAATAATATTTCTCAATGAAAACAAAGCTTATGTTTGAAATAAACCCTTAAATGTAGGTATTTTTATTAATAGCGTCGTACCTAACCTTTGCATATTAAATACAATTGCGACCGTTTAACAACTGGCTCGATAGTATTATCGTTGTGCGTAATTTCATTTTATTTCTTAGTTGATTCTAATAGTTTAATTTTGCTTTTGGCCATATACGTGATGAACTGTTCAGGTACTATATAAGGCTCTAGTCAAATTGAATCAGCTCTTATCACCTTTGAAAATATTATATAAAAATAGCATAAAACTAAGGTAACATATTAGTAATTTAATATTCCTCAATCCAAACAATTTTCGTGTTCAATGTAAACTTAAATTTTATTCAATGGAAACAAATGAAAGGTTTTTCTGAAAACGCCACAAAGATTTTGCTTGAGCACTAAGGGAATATACCCGTATTACGTGATCCATATTTAACAATTTTTACCCCCGTAGAATATGCTAAGCACTACCCCTCAAGAAGAAAAAACTTAAGTAAAACAAATTGTAACAGGTTTGAATGAGTACAAAAACTATCAGTTCTAAATCAGCTGGCGTCCCAGCATATTTGCGTTGGTGTTGCCATCTGTGAGTTTAAAAAAGTGCTGAATGCTGCGCGCCCCGAATATATCCCCGAAAAAGTGCGACAACGTGATGAAGCCTTAAGCTTTCCCCCCGGCCTGTGACCAAGCGTGATATTTTGAAGACCCCCCTCCCGTGAACGAATCACGTAATGTAGGTATGTTCCCTAACCATGCCAGTTCCATTCACAGTTGCAGGCAGTCCGTTGCCAATCTATCTACAGAAGGAAAATTTACTGTAGCGCACGTATTGAGCGAATAGATTGATTACTACCGATACGAAACATGTCAAGCTCCAAAATAATTTCAATTATAGTAATTTTAACATATTCTATCCTGACTACAAACGCCGTGCAGTATTCCAACGAGACGAGCGTCGATCGTTCGCATCGCCACCAGGCCGAGAACTGTCTCATAGACGATGCGACTGACAAGGAAATAGACTGCGTATGCAAGAGGAGACCATGTCTCAGAAAGTGCTGCCCCGAAGGCCAATACTACAGGAAGGTGAACGGCAGCAGGCCGTTCTGCACCGCAGGCTCCGACGCATTCCAGCCCGTAGTGAGGGTCGACGGCATCGACTTCAGCGCCACCTTGTTCGATTTCCACTACATCTATAGCGTGCTCGAGTGTGTGCTCCCCCGATTCCGGGTGTTAGCTAGCGAACACAATGGCGAATATTATTTGACAAAGGTAATTTTTTGCTATGTGAAAAATACATTTTGAAAGAATTGTATATTTAAACTTGCTATATCCTTATTGCGATAATATTGTAAATTCAAAAGTGTGTTTGTTAGTTCCTCCTTACTTTTACACAACAATGGAATAACGTATTGATAAGATTTTTCGCACTCATAAATTTTTAAATCGGAAAGTAACATAGACTAATCTGAAGAGTAGCCTATGTAACCTTCGAATGCGAAACCTTCTTTCTAAAGTGAGACAATAGTGCATAGTTCCTGTAGGATGTTAATTACAATGAAATTCGAAGTTGGTGTACCGATTCGAATAGAATTCAATTTGAGCATTGGTATTTCTTACGTTAAAAACGCTTTTTGTTACTCCAAAAAATATAGTTTATGGGGGATTAAAATTTAGTCCAGATCTGTAATGCATGAAAGAATTTTATCAAATTCCTTATAAATACCTACAAATGTTAAACTCATACATACTAAATACTGATACTAACATAAGGTTTTCCCTACAGGTATCCCATAATATTATCAACTTACGTATTAATACATACTGCTTAACCTACGGAAACCCGTTCGAAAAATAATCCACCCGTATTCACGTACATGTTCATTGAATTACCATTAGATTACTGAGGAAAAAAATGCGTGTTCAATGTAACTTTCGGGTTCTTCAATGAAACGTCCATTCAGGAATTAAGCAAGCGATGTTTGTTTTAAATATAACATAGAGAAGAATATTGCGATCTGTTTTACAAATGGCAGTTCACAAGTTTATTTGTCTTTACTTTACATCCCCTCCTTTTTTGGTAGATAAAGTGAAAACATTAGTTTACATACAAATCTTAAACTTACAATCTGAATCAACATTTGCATTATGATCTAATACAGATACATTTTGTTTTACGGACGACGACATCACGCTATGAATCGTTATGTCGTATTTACATAACATCGGTTATATGGATTTGTATAGATATGTACAACGTTATGGTACGTAAGAATGTAAATACAGTTTTAGCTCACATGGGGATGTTAAAAATAAGTGTAGATGTGAGTTGTAGGCGACCGTGTCCGAAAAGTGCATTATTACTGTATTAACGTATTTGTAACAGAATTGAAGATCGTTTTTTTTCTGTATGAAATATATAACATAACATAAGGAATGTACATACAAAAAATGCATGATGCAATAACGGAAAGTATTGCATCATTCTCGAGTGCGCGAGACAAATATACATAACAGGTAGAGTGGGGATAGGCCCTGCGGGTATCTAGGCAGAATTTCGGTACAATAAATAACGGTTTTTTTTTAATATGTTCACTTTTCCCTAAAATGTTGAATGAATATATTTGGTTCATTACATGTCCTGTTGGCTGTCAATATATCCTATGACATATTCGATAAATATATCCGGGCCGTTTGGTAGCAGTCGGAATTGTATGGCTGCATGACCTAAAATTAGGAAAGTTAGGCATTTAAGGCATACAGCCAGCACACTATCACACACGGAGACGATATGAAGGACAAAATCGATAGAAAAATAAGGGAAAAACGGGATAATAACAGTTTACGATGTCCACATGCAACCTGTTTAGGCGCTCTATATTAATATAGAAACAGATATATGGTCTAGAATTTGTAATATTTATGATTAATTGTGTTTTTATGTAAATAATATGTAGATTTTTTTAATATTTAATAAATAAAAATGAGGTGGATCTCCTGCGGGGGCGCTGGTCGGCTGCACGGTGGAGGGAGTAGAGCACGCTCGCCTATATAAGCTCTACTGGATAGAGCGGAGGGATGGCAGGTGGTCCGATATTAACACGCTTTTATATTTAACATCCTCGGACCATAAGGCAGTCACGTTCGCCGTGCGTGTGGGGAGACGATCCGATCTTCGGCCTTCTTCTGATACACAGGTCTATAATACTGCAAAGGCTCGACGATCGGAATTCGAAGAAGAAATTGATGCTGCTCTAAATGAACGGGCTCTGACCGTCAAGATGGTGAAACCTGTGGGCTCGTGCGACCAACTCGACGAGTTTGTGGAGACCTACACCGAATGCATTCGAAATGTTTGTGACTCTGGCATTCCACGTATAAGCTCAAAGCGAAGGCTAAAACTGTCCTGGTGAAATCCCGAGTTATAGGAGCTAAAACGAGATTTTACTCTGCACAGGATGGAAAGAGTCTGTGGGACGGCATCTATAGGGTCATCAGGGAAACAGACAAAAACCGAGAGGATGTGTTACTCCAAACCGACTCGGGACAAGTATTAGGTCCGAACGCGTCAGCAAGTCGGCAACCCTCCTACCGGAAACCTTTTTCCTTAATCACCAGGTCCATACTAACGATCCATACCATACGGAAGTCAAAAGACAAACCGACGGAGATGGTAAACCACCCCTAGCTTCGTAGAAACTGCCCGAAATGGACCCATCTTTTACCGGGGCCGAGGTTAAAAATGCACTCAAAGCGTTTCATCCTCTGAAGGCCCCGGGTATAGATAGACTCACGCCAGACATATGCCAGGTGGCGATCTTCTGGGACCTGAAATCATTCCTGTTGATGGAGAATAAATGCCTTAAGCTGGGATACTTTCCTCAGACTTGGAAGGTAGCCGCCATAAAGGTGATCCCGAAGCCAGGCAAGGATGAATACACACGTCAAATGTCCTACCAGTCTATAAGCCTGCTCCCTGTACTGGGCGAAACCGTGGAAAGGATGCTAGTAGAGTGCCTCAATGGTATTTAACGCCGAAACTGCAAGAGATGCAGAATAGCTTCACGTCGCAGCGGATGGAGGACGCCCTCTATGATCTAATAACACACATCTATAAAGAGTTAAATCTCAAAAGATAACTTTAATGGTGTCATTGTTCATAGAGGGCGCTTTCGACAATTCGAGGTGAGCGACGTTAAGGACCCAGCTGCTCGCTTATAAAATGCCTGATGAGCCTCTTCGACATGATGCGAGGATACCTTCGAGACTGGAAGGTAATTGTGCGATACGCTGGAGGATAGTGCAGAAGAGGCACATGCAAGGATTATATACAGGACTCCATAGCCGGTCTAAACTTTTGGAACCTCATTCTGGACTCTTTACACCTAGAACTCGGGAAACTGGGCATATACGTTCAGGAGTTTGCGGACGATGTGGACCTCGTGTTCTAGGGACAGTCGGCTTCGTCTATCGAGGAGGATGCCGACCGGGCGTTGGCTCTTGTGCATGAATGAGGAGTTAGAAATAAGCTGAGGTTTACACCATCAAAAACAAATTCGATGGTGCTAACCAGAAAGCTCAAATACGACGACGTGTATATAAGCCTGGTTGGCGAAATACGTCTCTTCGGCCTGACGATAGATAGAAAGCTAATATTCATTCTCTATGTTGCTAAGGCTTGTAACAAAGCTACAAACATACATAAAGGCTTAGCGTGGACGACCAAGACGACGTGTTTCCTGAGTCCTGAGATCGTGAGGATCATATAAATTTCCGTAATAGAGCCTATAATGCTGTACGCCTCGTGCGTTTGGGCACCGGCTACAAAGAAGCTCGGCGTGCGAAAGATGCTTGACGCTGTGCAACGCAGCATCGCTCTCGAGGCATTACGGGCTCACCGTACAGTGTCCCTGCATTCCGTGCTGATCTTCTCGAGGTTGCTCGCTATCGACATCAGAGTAAGAGAAGCGGCCTAGATATATGACGTAAAGCGCGAAAAGGATTTGGGAGACACTTTTGTCGATCGGAAGCTTGAGATACTCGTGTATTTCGGCGATTTACTTCACCCCGCACACTTGCCCGAGATCGGATATGAGAGCGTCGATGACTTTGACAATGGCCGTCTCGCCCTGGTCAGGCCGCATATCTATACTGACGGCTGCCGTATAGAAGTCAAAGTCGGTGCGGCCCTGACAGAATGGCGGGACGGGCTAGTCAATATATTCGGTGACTCCAGGTCATCCCTGGAGGTATTGACCGGCCCGAAAATCTATCACCCTCTGGCTGATGAAGCCAGGTGCGACATTTCTGAGATCGTCGCAAAAGGCAGGACTGTGCGCCTATTCTGGGTTAAAGCGCATGCCGAAATCGCAATTAACGAGCGTGCAAACAAACTCGCCGGGTGCGCCGCCCTCACCAAGAAAACGGCAGCGGATTACGACAGGATTCCGCTGTCGTATGATAAAAGGTTGGTAAAAGCGGCGAACCTGGAAGAATGCCAAGAACGATACGCTGAGAGAAGCACGGGTACGATCACCAAATGCTTCTTTCCTTTCCTTACCAGGTCCTTAAACAGTTTGAAATTATGTCTCAAATCGCGCAAACTCTTACGGGACACGGTAGATTCGCACATTACCTATTTAGGTAGAAAGAACTCGCAGTACTGCGCGTGTGACCCCACTAAAGAGCAGGATATACTGCACGCTCTAAAGTGTCATATGTTTAGGTAGAAGCATGTAGACCTATAAATGAAAATAGACAGCAGTGTCAAGAGACAGATCTTCCCGGAAATCTTGGAAAACAGTACGAAGAGAATAAAGTTTCTGAAATTTTGTAACAATATAGTGAATAAATTGAATAGAATAAATAAAGCTTAATAAATGATAAAAAGAGGAAATGCCTGAAATCCTTATTTAAAGTCACATAATTAGATTGAATTTGATAGCTAAAAAAGAAGTGTGTATATTTAATTAACAGCTGCAGAAAAATTAAAATAAGTAAGAGATATATATTCCCCATGTATTAATCTGACACGCTGAGGTGACTCCCTAGATCCACGCTTGGACTAGATCCACTACTAAAGGTGACTAACGCGGTTCAAAGAGATTCACTTTGTAGACGGCGACAGAACACTGCGCGTTACCAGCATGAAATATCTTACATCGTTGGTCACTGTGATGTTACAACGTTTACAGATAAAATAAAAATTAATTTACAAAATGCATTCAGAATTTAACATCGGAATCGGGATCCCTAGCCTTATTCCGAATTTCAGATCGATATATCGATTGAAACACTACAGACTAAACAAAAATTATGTTTAAGACGTAGATGAATACCACAATCTTCGACTTGTATTAAAAAGACGAGTACATTTTCGCAAATATAAAGACGTTTGTTTGTTATTCGTTGTAGTAATAAATAAACATTATTTTTTCTACGTATTCTATGTAATATGAAAAGATTAAAATAGCGTGCAGTTGACAAGTTAAACTTCAAAGATATTAACAGGATAGTCAAGTATTTGTCGAGTTGTTTTAACTCCAAAAATATATGTACGAGCAGAAATTACAATAGTAGTTAAAGAAACATGAAACACTACACCACAGCGTAGTTGATCCTTGTTTGAGAGCAGCCTTATAGCCTATATTAAAATAAATCAACCTCACTCCACTGTCGGGCTCATGCACATCAGAAAAAAAATCGATTGAGTTTTTAAAATTTCAACTCACTGTTCGCTTCTATTCCCCGATTTGCCAGCCCAGTGGTGAAAATAGAAATATTATTTTATAAAGCATTTTCATCGTATTATAGTTTCTATTTTTTTAATTTCCCCTATTTTCAATTCGAAACGTTCTCAATGTTCATTAAACCAATTCTTTTAGGTTTTACGATTCTTTTGAAATATGCTTTTAATTCAATATTGTTCAGACTATGTATTTTTTTTGCTGTTTGGTACGACATACACGTAGTAATTTCCTGCTCTTGTAAGACTAATACATTATACTCCGGAAATATTGAGTGCAATTCACTTAAACGAAAAATGCTGAAAATGTTTTTTTTTTTCCAAAACAATCATATATTATAGTTCATCGTGAACGTATGCAACCCGGCACAGAAACAACTGTGGTTAAGTATTTTATTCCACCATTAATAATAACGTAATGCGATGGAACGTTTCCCATCAATTATACCTCACTTAAATCATAAACAATAGAGCTCATTCTACCACGGCTCGCTACCCGATAAAGTGTTGACTTATTTACATGGTGATGCTAATTGAAAACGGATACAAGGTAATTTATTGAAATACCGTTATCCTACCACTTGCTCTATGAAAGAATATAAGGTCGTGGATATTTTCAAAAAAATCCAAGAAAATATATACGATGTTTATTAGACACTTTCGAAGTTGGAAATGAACTTGAATTTGCATCCAGACATAAATTAAATGCGTTTAATTAGTCTAAATAATTTTTGTAGTCCATTTAAAATCATATTGATGTTTTTCCTATCAGCATTTTACTTCGAACATATATATAGTCCATTTTTAAGCATCTCGTTATTCAAACGAAAAATATCAATTGATCATTTTTTTATTCACTTCACTACTACTATTGTAATTTGGGTAACTCAGTAAGCATCAGCCAGTGTCGCTGTGTTAAAAACTATTTTTGCCAAATATTTTGCCCCTCTCGCCATGCATCTAAATGATAATAACGCTTAAACGTCGACGTGATATATTTAAGGTGACGAATTGGAAATTTTCATGGTAGGGATATCGATTTTTCTCAGAAAATACAAAATACGTGAAAATGATCTCTAATGACCTGATTCCTCGTGTTATTGACTTTAATTTGTCATTTTCTGTTACACGATTCATTAACTTCTGTAAAAGGGGAAAAAATCAAATATAGCTTCTCTTAAAACAGAGATTTACATTTTACATGCGAATGGGATCGTTTTGAGCTTACAAATTTTCAACATGGACATAGATGTCCAAACACTGCAAAATGTCGATTAGATGATTTGAAACGAATACTAGTTTTTATTTTAAACGAAAAAGGAAGACACTCAGGCTACATCTTTCTCTCTCTCCTGTTTTTGAACTGCTGGTACTATTTATTTTTAAATATTAATACTTTGTAAATATGTAATGTCAAATACATGACCTTCTTCTTTCATTTACAGTCTACATTAACCAATTGGAGACCTCCATTTTTTTTCTCATCCATGACTTATTATCTCAGCGCAGCGTCTACGTACACTCTGCACACACTCTTTGATTTTGACAGATTATTTTTGAAATGTAGTGCCTTATTAGATATATTAAAAATCTCTTTTATCATTTGTCGTACGACGCGATAAGAAATTTCAATTTAAAAATATGAAGTAATAAACTGTTATCTTTTCGCCGTCATTCGTAGAATTGTTTTTAAATAGATCCGCGAATAATTCAATTAGTGTTAGTTAAAATAATATTCGGACTTATGATACCGCATCGGTCGCTTCCAAGATAAACAATACGATGAAATATGGAAATAGACTAAATATTGCGAGAAGAAGGAGTCGCATGCGTCATTAAATATTTACATAATTCAATAAGAAATCTAAATATATGTATTTAATAAGTTCTTAAACGATATGAGCGCAAGCCTTTCATAATTGTGGCGATGTGCTCTTTAAATTTTAAATATTTAAAATTAAAGCAATAGTTTAAAATTTTTTGTACGCAATCTTTCGGTTTGTCTTTTCAGAACTGCTTTGGGGTCTGGTTTCTTCCCGCAAAGAAATACTCAAACAATCATTTTCTTTCAGATCGTTAGGTCAATTTTTTGTGCTTTTCATGCTGGTCCACTGCGGTTCGGAAGCCGGTGAATGAGCCTAGTCTTCCCCTATCACGTAATAACCAGTCTTTAAGTAAAAAAGTACATTTCTGGATTTCCCCACCTATAGAATTTCAAGCTATTGTCTTCCTTGTGATATCACACAGTAAGAAGACTTCTTCCTATGAATCTTCCTAATCTTCCTAAGAAGATAGCTTCCTTGTGATACGGCGCTGACTGATCGGCTGGCAAAGCTAGTAAATTTATATGAATTTGAAACAAAAGTTCCCCGCTCCATGGTGTTTTAACTATGAGATTTAATGTAGTGTCTTAGGGTCTAATTTATCGCTATTATTATTCTAATTGCACCGTTGTATGTATACATGTAAATAAAAATGAATATGCCATCGGGAGACTTCCGTAAGGAATAAAGTTCTTTTCTTTTTTCAATATAAACAATGCAAAGTAAAGAATAAAATCAAATAGTTATTTATTCAAACTTAGATATTAAATATTGAATTATCAATTGTATGAAAAAATAATAAATGTCAAGAAAGAGAGAGAGAAAGAGAGATAGTCGCATAGAAGGAGCGTCACCCTTTTTCGTTGGGTTATAATTTCGTCAACTCCTACCGCCGCAAGTAGTGTTAAGAAAGTTCGTTTCAAAAATAACATTAATTTTACATTAATAATTTTCAACTTGGTTGAAATTTCGATATTTATTAAAGTAATTACCTACAATTCGGCCAAACATTGCTCCTTCGTCTTATTTACTTTTAAAATAATAAATATCCTTGAGCGATATCTACAACCGAAAATTGTTAACCGCATTAATATTATTACTTGAATGTATTTAGATTTGATGGATAATATAAAAAAAACCGTCATTGTGCGCCTTTGACTTTTTTTTACGCATAATTTGTCACGCGCATTATCTAGATATTTTTCTGGGTCGCTTCCAAATACGCTTTTATCTGCTCAGGCGATATCGAGTCATATTCAAACTTTTTACATTAATAATATTAGTAAGACAGTAAAAAAACCTTGGGCATAGCTCTTCAAAATTATGTTCACGTTTCAAAGTGCGTGCCGCAAAAAGTTCTATTATAATTTCATTTCTTATGCATGAAGTTAGCTTCGCATACTGCTAAATGTCACCTATACAGCACACGATAGAATACTACGCATGTACTCTATGAGAATACGGACAACTGTCTCTATTAGCTAGCTAGTGCGACTTACATTGAGGCCTCATGCATTACGATAATATTCATGCGTGAAAACTTCGCCCTCGGTGTACGGCGAAAATTAAAGGCCTCATTACATCATTGTAAAGTTTAACGTAACAACAAACGCAAACCACAAAAATAGAAGCGGTCGCTCTATATTGACGCGATAACATCAATACAGAACAATGTCAATAGTGTCAATAGCGCTCGCCCGCACAGCGGTAGCCAGTTAAACTTTCTTGTGTCACAAAATACTGTCAGATTTCGATCGCTAATTACTACGAGATTAGTAACGCAATAACAACGCTTGAGGTCACAATAGATAGAGCGTATCTGTATTTATCGTACAGCGTTTGTTTTGCCCGTCGTGTCATCGGGCAAATGTAAAACGCCTAATCGTTGGTGTTGTAAATGAGCATAAATTCGCGACAATTACGCGCATATTGTGTAAAACGAAAAACTAGTGTAGCGTGAGAACGCGATTAGCTAGGGCGTAGATACAGGTGCTATTGTAAAAATATTGAAAATAGTTACTAGGGCAGAATGAGAAACAATAAAAATATTCGCCGAAATATATTTAATAGTCTGTTATTAAGTTAAAACGGTAGTAAAATTAAAAATGCCGTCTCATGTGAATCGGAAATATGTGGAGAATAATAGAAAACGCAAATCAGAAAATAATCTAAAACAACCAGTGCCTAGGAAATGTTAGAGATATTGTAACGATTTTATTCTAACATTATCACGAAAAATCCGCAGCGCTAATGTCGTCTATGACTGTGTAATTTTTTTTATGGCGGTGAGTAACTTTATTTTACATTTGTCGTTAATTGATGTTGTAAATATCTTTCGTTCCGACATTAGATTTGATAAACTCTGTGGTTTTTTTTTAATACAATACACCTAAAACGAGTCTCGCTTCTTTTTTAAACCACCTACTATATAAGTCTAGCCGAAGTTATTATAATATTACCCAATTCATTCAAGCCTCCTTTTTCTTGAAGCTCGCTTCTTTCGGGTTTCAAAATATAAGCTTAGCCTTGCATTCATAATTTGAATATGTTAGTTATATGGCTATTAGTGAGTTTATCTCTATAACTAGAATGATTAGAACGGACATCCAAACGGATACTAGGTCGTTTGCAATATACTTTTTTTTTGTAATAAATGTAAATGATTTGTTTTTTTAATAGATATTTTGAGAACTGAATTATTAATTGACTATTTTTTAATTCTCTTAAAATTTGTGAAGTTATGAAAACTTTTTTATTATTCAAAATACAAAAGGAAAAGGGTATAACTTAATTTTAATCCATGATGAGGTTTCGTAGTGGAAGTGTAGATTATTATTAGTTGAGGCAATTTTTGTTTATAATTACGCGGTTAAAGATAATTGGATGACGCCCAATAACGGCGTCAACCAATTGCCTTAAGGCGCGTAATGACCGACCTACGCGGAAATAATGAATTCGAGGCTTAAGTCACACGCACATACAAAAAAATACGTGTTAATTCGCTTACGAAGAAAGTTTTTCACAGATGCTCAAGCGAATTATCAATCTACACACACGAAAAAAAAATCGCACCAAGTACGAGCTCTTACTTCGAATATTAAGTGCTTAAAATTGCAACTTAATCTGCATCCATTTAAAGTTATGTACATATATCTTTTTTCAAATTCTCACGACACCGACATCCCTTCATTAGAAATATTTCAAGGGCTCCATACTCTCCAAACTTTTGACGTAACCGGCGTTAGTTAAAAACCATTAAAAACTATCAGTCATTTTTTCGGATAAAATAATGATATTCTCATTTTCACAATTTAAACCTTTTAAAATATGGGAAAAGTAGTATACCTATTTTTAGGAAATTCTATTCTATTTAAAAAATGTCTCGTGACTCAATTTACTCAGACCTATAGTTTTTGAGGTACATGTGAATCTAACTGATGATAAAAAAAAGATGAATAATTACAAATTGAAATGTTCACATGTGTTTTTTCGTATTTTACCGAAATTTATGTCATATGGCTGAGTGTGACCGTGTATTTATAGCAATTTATGCTCAAAATTCATTGTTATTTGTAAATGCTATGCATTTTTCATGCAATAGTAGATTTAGACCATGAGCCGGACTTGCACTGCATTGCGTGCATTTATGGAATCGATTGTGTAATCGTGTCGTTTCCTTAGGAATTGTACAACAAAAATCAATGCAATAACCTATTAAAGAATAATTAACCTTTAATATCTGAGCATAGACATAACGAGGGTATTATATTTTCTAGTATTTTTATCATAGCTATAGCCCATTTTTATGAAAGCACAATTTTTTTTGCGTATCTATATAATATTTTTGTAAAATTATTTGTAAGAGACATAGAATATTACTTTCCTTGAAGAAAGCTTTATAGTAAGACTTTTAGGTAAATAACGAAATAATCTTATTTATAAAACAGAAATGTATTTTGAAGATTGATCGCTGTCCCCGAAACAGCATATCGTATGTCATATTTCAAAAAAAAAATAGCTAAAATAAACTAACTTCTCAATAGCCATGTATTAATCGTTTTACATGCTTTGTTGGCGGATGAAATTAATTTTATCAAATACCCTCATAACATTTATTTCATGCCTAAAAAGGGAATTTTGTTTTTTGAAAACTTTCTAAAACTTTTGTAAAACAGAAAGAATCGCAACAAATTTTACTATAATGTTATGAACTATACCGCTAGATGAGTTTAATCCACTTGTTAAACGGTATTCGAGGGTTGAAACATAAAAACGCGTCAAAATGGCAGTGGATAATATATTACAAATGTCACTTCAAAGGTTTCACACAAACTAAGGAAAGCGAAGTGAGAAAACGAAAATACCTCACTATTGCTCAAAATATAACTCAAATAATATCGTATCGCTCTTTATAAGTGTTTGGAAAAGTATGTCTAACTATATGTTTAAAAAGTAGACATATTTTATTATGATCCATATGCGTGCTCATATGTACCGGTAGCTTAGTGGCGACGGCTTCCAAGAACTCGATTCTTATCGGCTTCCCTTTCATAAAATATTTAATATGCATAATTCATAAATAAATAAATTATTGCTTTTTAGTATACAGACATTTAAAATTATTATTAATTTTCAATAATTGTGTAAATAATATCTAGCCTTCTTACGTTAGTAGCAAGCCTATAAAAAACACTTCAAATAACTCAGAAAGCAACCGAGTTATTTAGACGATAAATTCAGAATGTTCGCAATCGTCGTAATCAATGTGAAATGTTGAGTCTTCCATATTCAGTTGTATTATAGCGTTATGACGACGCCTCAAGCCCGCGAGCCGCCGGTCGCAAGCCGCGGAGAGCGGGGAATAACTCGGTTTGTCGCGAGTTTCGTTTGGATAACAGAAATGACGCAATTGTAATTCGTGTAACATAATTTCACCTTTAACGTGAACTCTTAGGTGTTATATTCGGTTGCGGATTCTTGTGTTATATATCATTATGCAAATAATAATGCGTTTCGATCAGCGGAGATTTCCGATTATACCCGAATAAAAACGGTCATAGCGCATCATTCCGTGTCGAATTAAGTATAGAAGTATAGGGCGTACAAACAAAAATTAAATTACAATGTCCAATGGCTGTCTTTATTCCTTGCTATGCTGCTAGTGTTATCTCGATCTTTAGAAAATATTCCAGAGTTAAAACAATTTTCGGCCACATCAATTGCATAATAATTTTTTTAATAAATCTACTAAATGTTCGGGTCTTTTAAAATTAACGTCAGATCGTCGTTTGCCTGGTGTCGCAGAAACTCGATGGCAGTATCTTTCTCGTATTATTAATGTCATTTGTAACTGTAGATCCGACATAATACAAACATTTAATACAATTATAGAAAATCCGATGGATTGGGATTCTGAATCAATTGCCATATCAGAAACTTTGTTAATGACATTAGAAGATGGGCAATTTTGCTTTTTTTTGCATACTTTAGCTGAATTATTTGTAAGAACAGATATTACTTTCGCTTTGCTACAAAATAAACAGAGTGATATAGACGTCGTTATTCGTGAAGTTCAATCGCTATTAAATTGGTTTGAGAGTAATTTCATTAATAAGTTTGACGAAATTTACGACAGTGTCACTGATATAAGTGAGCCTCCACGAAGACGCCGACGTCTATTTAGCTCAGAATCAGACTTAAAACGCGAGTATAAACGTATTTTCATCGAAATTGTAGATAATGTTAAAATCAAATTCAAACCAGATATAGTTCACTAAGCAATTTGTCGTTTTAGATTTACTAAGTAAGTCGAAATATGATTTATTCGAACGTACATTTCCTGAGGATAAACTAAATAATTTAAATTTATTATTTCCTCGAATTTTTGACATAAATGCATTAAAATGAGTTAAAAGTATTATATTCGTCTCCCTCGCTTAAAGGATTAGATATGTACGAGTTATTTTGCATTTACAAAAGATATCTAAAAGATACATTTCCTCAAATTTTAAGCTTAAGTAATATCTGTTTAACCCTTCCGATAACAATTGCGGCCGCAGGACGATCTTTTCAGCTCTCAAATGCATTCATACGTACCTCAGGAATAGCCAGACAGAACAAAGCTTTCAGATCTCGCATTGTTATCTATAGAAAAACATTTACTGTTGCAAATCAAAGTAAGCCAAATTTTATGACTTGGTATTAGCTCATTTTCTCAAGAAAAATCGTAGATTACCACTAAATTTAAATAGCTTTTTATCTCATTTAATTCATTTATCCACTGCGCTGCTATAAATTCGACTAAGGAAACTACTTCATTAGCTTTTTCAAAGCTGCTTTTATGCATGCTCTAGAGTCTTCCGTTTGTATTCTATCGTTGACTTCAAATATGCCAAAAGTGGCGGATGAAATATCTCGCGTTATACCAGAGGGCGTTACGGAGCTCGGTAGTAATAGTTATATTAATAATGTTTAATGTTGACAATTTTTAAGGTTCGGCTTCCCTTTATATTTTTCTCACCCCTCGCCACTGCGGTAGCTACACTGTCACTACTGACCATTAAAAATTTTGCATATATTATCAAAAAGCACGGTTTAAAAGGGCCCTCTAGATTTTTTTTAATGTCCATCCATTAAATATAAAACTACTTTCTTGACTGTACAGCGCTTCTATGGAGCTCGACACTTGTTTACCGATGCTCGTATGGACAACATCTCTGGTTTGCTGCTCAGGGCCGAGGTAGTTCCGACAGTACGCCAAACATGATGACTGGTCGACTACAAATTCAAGTGCATGTACATATTACCAGTTAGTTAAATATCCATGTTACATATTGTATTAGAAGGATACTACATAATCTAGTTATATGTTAGGTTGGGAAAGAAGTTTTCTTATTTTATAAAATTAAAAGTTGCAGGAAAATCTTTTTTGTTGTGCTGTTTTTATTTGGCTAGTTTTGGTACCATTAAGTTGGTGACACTAAAAAATAAGTAAAAATGGTGTCCCGCTATTTTTCTGACCACCAAAATAAGTATAACTAACATAGAAAGCGATACATTTCGAAGTTTAATTACAAACAATGGGAAAATATGAAACAAGTCGCAAAAAAATTTGTTGTGTTTACGGACCTAATGCAATGTCGGTAAGAGTTGCACAAAACTGGTGCAAGCGTTTTCAGTCCAGTGATGTAGGTGTCAAACTTGAACCTCGGTCAACCTGTTACGGATAAAGTCGAAAGTTGCTATTTTGGAAAAAGTAGAGTAAGATCGGCATCTTAGTTCTTACGACATAGCTGATAAGCTGAGGATTGACCAGAAAACAGTTCTGATCCATTTGACAAAAGCTGGATATACAAAAATGCTCGACACTTGGATCCCACACGAGCTCACTGAAAGAAATCTAATGAATCGTGTACTCATTTACGATTCTCTATTGAAACGTAATGGAACCGAACCGTTTTTGAAAATATTGATCACTGGTGATAAAAACAGATTACCTATGACAAGAACGTACTTAAAAAATCATGGTCAAAAGGCAAGCAAGCTCCACAGATTATAGCAAAACCCGGATTATCTCGCAAAAAGTTAATGCTATGTATATGGTGGGATTAGAAGGGCATTATTCATTATTAGGTTTTACCGCCGGGCAAACCCAATAATTCAGATCTCTACTGCTAACGTACTCAAGCGAGAAGTAGAGAAAAAACGACCGGAATTGATCAACATAAAGGGTGTGGTTTTTCACCATGATAACGTCAGACACCACACATCTATAGTCACTCAATAAATATTAGATGACTCTCAAAACTAAGTGTCGCAGTTTTTTGTATTAGAAATCCCAAAATTTCTACAGCACTGGGATTATATCACTACCTATAAAACCGCAACAAATTGTTGAACAAAATGGCATATATACGTATTGTAATTACTTTTAAACAAAGGAAAATGATGAAAAATTATCTTGATTTTTTATATACAATGCGAAAAAACTTTTTTCCCGACCTTATACAATAATAATTTCATGTAATAATGTTGTCTATAGTAATATTGCTTAAGAAAGAGTTTTTAATAGAATTGCCTGTTAATACATAAATTATGGATATAGTCTTCAATGAATAATTCATTTGACAAATAATGTTCAAACGATTTGCAACGTTGGATAAAAGAAGGTAGTGTATAATTAAGATAAAATAAAAATAAATATCTATTCATGAAAAGTAAATAAACAAATAAAATAAAGCTAATGATTCTATTTATAATGCTATTATTGGCCCAAAAAAAAAATAGAGATATTTATTTCCATATTTTCAAATTATGTATACACATATGTTCCATTAATTTTGTAATTTCTAACAGATGCCGGTAATAGTACAATAACATTATCACGCATTAAAGTCACATGTATTTATAACATAAAAAACATACAGGAATGTAAACATTCTAGGAATATAATACATTGGTATTATCTCAGTAGTTTTCTAACTGATGACGTATAACAATGCGAATGATAAGACATCATATAATATAACAAAACATATACCCCTCATTATTTTTTTTTTAATTTCCGACAAATGGCGTCAGAAGTATGATAACATTGTAGTTGATAAGTATTAAACATTTTGGTTTCCTATTTTTTTAATACTTCTTTAAAAAAGAACATTTTGATGATAGATTTAGACATGAATTACTTATGAGTTATTTCATATGTTAAATTCTAAATCAAGAGCTGTGATAGTTTTTTACAAAGTGTATCACAAGAATGTACGGGTTGTGGGATAGTGTTAGTGTTGCTTATCAAGTACTACAGATGTTGTCCGTGATAAATTGCTGTTTCTACGTAATAGATGGCGCTATTTCATGACATCCACAATGAAGTGTGAAAATGTATGAAGATTTACAAAACGCTATAAGAATCACATTCACATATACAGAAGATCCGATCCATACACTAGAGACACGTTAGTGTTTAAATGCTCCGAAATTTTTATACAAAACGGACACCAAAACCTCGATCAGCTACAGCACTGATAAGAAACCAGATTCTGTTATAAATAATTTTCGTTAACTTTATCTATGAAGCTTTAGCATTGCTTGAGTCTCATTTTTAAAAGACTCTGTTCGAAAGTTAAAGAGGACACAAGGAGGACTCACACAGCGACGGACAACGAATTTGTAAAGCCTCAAACTAAAACGTAATTTAATAACCTTTGATTAATTTTTAAATGCCTTTCCAATGACATCCTATACAATCAAATGCGCGAAAAAGCTTTACCCTCGTTGTTATACATGGAAAGCTACCTCTAAATTTTTAACTTTATCCTGAAGAAATAAAAATAAAATTGGTTAAATACGTAAAATGAAGATATTGTCTTCAGACCGATTTTGCAAAACGAGATTTAATCAGATGTTTAAGTTTTAGACGCTTGCCTGCAACATGCATTAACATGCAGCATGCAACCCACCGCTGACCCTCGAATCTGCCTCTCCACTACGAATCTCTATCCAAATGATTGAATATTGATTCCAGAGGATTGACAGATATCGAACACCTAAGCAAGTGTTATTTATTATTATAATTATCTAATTCCGCCAACTATTAAATTGTTTAGTTCTACGTACGTTTCATGCCAACAAGGCACATCTTCAAACTTAATAAAAATGAAGAATCGCTTCTTAATAAAGGAATAAAATATAATTTCATAAAAATTCGAATAATAAAACATGAAATGAGACACTGGCGATAGATACTGAAATATCTCTGCACAAAAGTAAATGTAACGAGTCCATAAAATACAAAATTTCGGATTTAATAAAATTTAATAATAGTAATACCATTTCGGACTATGTATACAATGTAGATCATAAAACGTTAATATCATTAAAACAAAAATATTGAAAGAAATATAGTTATTAGTAAAGCCGATAAAGGAACGCTATTGTAATAATGAACAAGTCGGATTACAATACTAGGTTAATAATATAATTAATAACGAAAAAATTTCAAAATTAAAATATGATCCCCCAATAAATATATTGCGGAAGTTAAACAAAATTTATCGTTTTCAAAATTTTTATTGACTAAAGAATCAGAAAAAAGAAATTTGATACCGATGAATCCACAGGCCCCTAGATTGTATGGTTTGCCAAAAGTACATAAGAGGGTGAGCCGGTTCGTCCGGTGGTATCGTATGTGCAGGCATAACATATAGATTAGCTAAATACATAAATGATATAATAAAAGAAAAATTTCATTCAACCCAAAATATGGTTTGGTTAATAGTTTAGACCTGGTTAACAAAATTAAAGATATTGTCCTTCCAAACAATAGCAAATTTATCTCATTTGACGTAGACAGTTTATTTACTAATGTTCCCTTTAGAGAATGCTTAACAATTATAAAGATAAGTTAGATAAACAAAAAACTACATCCAGGCGAGAAGGACGATATCTTAAAATTAACAGAATTGTGCATGAATCAAAATTATTTCCGTTATAATAATCAATTTTATATACAAAAGAAGGTCTAGCTATGGGTTCACCTTAAGTCCATTAATGGCCGAAATTTTTATGGATGAATTCGAAATTAAGCACATAGTAAACAATAATAATATCCTGTATTATTTTAGATATGTGGACGATATTATTATGTGTTGGCTGGGTAATTCAATAGAATTAGATCTGTTTCAAAATTATATTAATGGCAAAATTCAATTTAAACTAGAGGAAGAAACAAACAATTCTATAATTTTTAGATTTGACCTTAACCAGAAAAATAATAGACATGAATTTAAAATATATAGAAACCCACGTGCACAGATATTACAATACCCATTTCTTCTTGTCATCCATGGCAACACAAATTGGCGGCTTATAAATCAATGATACATCGGTTATTCACCATACCCTTAATAATCATAATTTCCTTTTAGAATTAAATACCATTTACAGTATAGCATTGGCAAACGGATATACAAAAATGTATTGATGGACTCATTAATAAAAAAAAAAAGTATTATAAAGAAAGTATCTATCAACACAATCTAAAGATCAAAAGAAATATATAGCTAGTTTGACATATTTTGGTACAATTTCGGAGAAAATTTCAAGATTATTAAAAACATAATATTTATACGGCCTTTAAAACAAATAATAATTTGAAAACTTTATGTAACAATAAAGATAAATTACACAATAATAAAAATCTGGAATTTATAAATTAACTTGTGATGACTGTAAATCAATATATATAGGACAAACCGGACGTTGCTTTGAAAAAGATATAAAGAACATATTTCGGCCTTTAAAAATAATAAATCAGACAGATCCCATTTTGCTAAACATCTATTAGAAACCGGTCATAAGCTTAATAATGATCACAAATTCGATGTCTTGCATGTGTGTGAGAAGGGTTACGTTTGAATGTTTTGGAATCCTTCGAAATTTTAAAACATAAAGATAATAATAATATGCTCAACGACCAAATTGACGTTTATAAATCGCCATTATTGGACGCTTGCCTGTAACTACTTGGGTAATGTTGGTGATGGTTAGTCTGTGACATTTGACAAGCATGTCTATCGGTGGTGATCTGTGGCTGTCTTAATAATGTTTTCGTCGCTCTTTGACCATTGCATGACAGCGGCCTCTAACGAGGTTGTGTTGGTTGTTTTAACGCTCCTTGCACCCTGGTGGATGTGACTGTCGGCAATTTCCGAAGATGTGCCTTGTTGGCATGAAACGTACGTAGAACTAAACAATTTAATAGTTGGCGGAATTAGATAATTATAATAATAAATAACACTTGCTTAGGTGTTCGATATCTGTCAATCCTCTGGAATCAATATTCAATCATTTGGATAGAGATTCGTAGTGGAGAGCAGATTCGAGTCAGCAGTGGGTTGCATGCTGCATGTTAATGCATGTTGCAGGCAAGCGTCTACTATGGATTTCCGCGAATTAACACCTCATACAATACAATATTTAAGTTTTAGTTTAGATATTTTTCTAAACTTCAGTAGCTCGGAAAAACATCTAAACTACTGAAGTGATCGCTTTCAAAATCTAATCAGATATATTTTTATTAAAATAACAAAATTTTGTTGTAATTTTGATGAAAATCGGTTCATTTCTTCGAAAGATATCATGGACTAAAATTTTATGAAAACATTTGACGTGAATAATTAAATGTTTTAAAAGAGTAATTTTTAATAGATAATCTGTTTTTACGCTTAAACAGCTGCATCGAACGCAAGTCTCGTCGAAATTGATCAGATTCATCAAAAAGATATCGTCCACAAACCGTTTTCAAAATAAAACCAAAATGATTTTTAGATTTCTTGTTTAATCATACTTTGAGCTTAAAAGTCTATATCGAATGCCGCTTAATACAAACCTTAAATAAACATCGTAAATTTTAAAGTAATTTTGAAGTTTATGAGAAAACTTCATTTGTTTACGTGCGGTCGCACGACGCAGAAACGCGTGCAGAAAGCGCGACCGTCGGCAGCGGTGACTTTGACCAGCCATACTTTAGAAGGTTCTGACAAACGAACGGATGGGTAGACGGACAGGACGTTACTACAAATATTCCATTTTGTTTTAGATGTATATTAAAATATACTGTTAGAGAAAAACATAATACGAAACCACTATAATACTTTTCACTGATCGCACTTTGTTAACGCACGGGTCGCCAAGCGAAGAAGCGAACTCCCAATGCATGAATTCCTACACAAGCAGACATGCGTGAACGACAGTCGAGAAAATCCCTTAACTGAAAACAAAGTCATAAATATGTAATCATTTATTTTATACTAGACAAAATCATAAACACGTCACATTTGACATAAACAATGAAAGATTTTCATAGATGTTTTTCACATTTTTTGTTTGTATATAATAAAGCCCTATTATGCTATTTATTTAGTAGGAAAATTTTTCTTCCCGTTTATTTGTTAATGAGTCTCTACGCTATCTTTTTAGTTCATATTTTATTGTAGTTTGCAAAAGTATTATCCTTGAGAATGTGCTTATTTTGTGTAAAAATAGATTTAACTATTTTCCAAATTACAGTACTGAAATTGTCTTTTAATGAAAGTGGAAAAATATATTCTACGAAACGGCGTCTGCTATTGTATAATACAAACATGTTATCTGTTAATATCTTGGTAATGTCCCGCAAATGATTTTATTATCGTCAATATATATTCATAGGAACGTCGCTAAACCGCGATATTGTCTGGGGAACATGGCAACGTCTGCAGTGCCAGTATTTACAATTCATACTTTATCGCTTTTAAGTGTATTCGGTTATTTTATTTATCCATTTAGCAGTCCCCCGACACGACGAGGCTTATACCAAAATATTACCTACTACATATATTGAAATTAAAGGGCCAGTACGTATAATTTTTTTTAAATTTTTAAGGGTATTTTTTTGAACAAAGGTTTTCTAAATTTTATTTTAAATTACCTATTAAAATGAACTATAGAGTTTTTACACTGCGTCTTTTTTAGTATTATATCCCAATATTATAATATTACAAAAGTGATTATTTGCGATGTTTGACCGTTTGAAACTTAATCACGTACAAGCGGCTGGAAGGATTTAAATGAAATTTAGCAACTGAATAGAATATTTTCAGGATTATATGCATTTATATTTTATATCTCTCCTAATATGCGTCTGTGCAATAATTCAAAAGAAACCGGAATCAATATCGAAATCGGGTTCGATATCGTAATCGAGAGCGACAGCGCGACGGGAAAAAAGAGAAACTCAGGACTTGAGGAGTAGATAATAAGACCGAATCGGTGCTAACTGTGAAACCAGACCTTAAATCGAAGACGGGATCGGATTGGTATCGTTGATAGTAACTTTACTTGACATAAAAAATGAGGTATTAATTATGTTTCTATGCGCGCGGAACCGGGGGCAAAAGCTAATTGAAGTATAAAAATAAGACGATGCGCTGCGTAAAAGAGAACTAAGACTGTTAAGCGCTCCTTGCATTTAGTAAAGTTTCCTCAGCCTTTTCGTTGTGATGTTCGAACATTTTATCAAAAAATACATAAATAACAAGTTAAAAGCTTTGAAAAAGAATGGCATTTATTATTTTCGAATGTACTTTATTTATATTGTGTGCACAATTGTGTATTATGGTGAGGATTTGTTATAGTAATATATATATGTTTTCTTCATTTAAAGCATCATCGAAAGCTGAAATGCAAACCGACTTAACAGAAATATAACTAAACAGCACCGGTCTTGTACTTATATTTTTCTATTATAGATAAGTATAAATATATAGATTTATAATGTTTATATTTTTATACAATCTAAAATTACACTTAAAAACATTTTTACAACAAAGTAACCTATTCCAAGGAAATTGATATGACTTGTTTTGTTTTTTTTTTACAGATTACGTACAGTATATAATATATTGCTACTCATTAAATTTTTTTTAATGTTCAATGAATAGTCATCTTGTTTTATGATACAAATAATAAGAAACATTTCTATTACTGTACTCTACACACCATAGAAATTGTCAAGTTTTTTATTATTTGAATCGGTATTGTAATATTTAAATTTTATTTTAACTAAAATCTCATATTGTTACCACATTAAGTTTTACTTCGCAGAAAAATATCGTATGGTTCTATTCATACGTTCGAACAAAAAACAATAATAAAGAAATTAAATAAAGTTGTACCTCTCCAACTATGTATTATTGTTTTAGAACAGGACGTACAAATTATACAAAAATTGTCTTCTTGTGTTCCAATAACAAATTGATCGTTTCTTGTACTAAATAGCACTTTCAGTTTTAAATAAAACTGAAACTTTTTCTTATGATCTTTCGGCTGAAACGTCACGCGATTATTAATTTTATTTCGTTTGTTTTTGTTTGGTACTGCGAAATGGTATTGTGAATCGATACAAAAATGTCGTGTACACTTTGAGCCGCTTTTCGATGATAAAATATTGAGCTACTGTGCATCTTCCCTTTTGCATCTATTTTTATTAATCATTGATCCATTTTGCTATTGAAATTGAAAAATGGTTTCAAAATGTTTAATAGTACAAATAAAGTAAACCATCATATGTTATGAATACAATGTTTAAATAATAATTTACTTGAATAAATACTAAATGTGCTTTAAACTTCTATACAAAGTATTTATTTTTAAATTCTTCATTTCTTGATTTGATGACTGATGATCATGAATAACAAAAAAAAATAGATGTCAAAAAAACTATACCAATGTAATACGTAATCATATGTGGAAGTAAGAGCTTTGCTTGCTTTTGCTAACAAATTTCGATAGGGTGGAGGGGTGGGTTAAAAATAACACTAATTCTATTTAATTAATACTTGATTGGCCACTTGTTTGTCTTTGTATTTCATACTGAAACTTTACTACCATCAGTCACCGACACGTCCTTCGATGAGCCGTTACTGTGTTCATATTCTAATTTCTCTTTTGCAGGACGGCACCCTACACATTCATAAGTCGAATCAGACGTGGGAAGTCAAGGGAGTAAAGGATTACTGTACGGACATCTACGTGATAGAAGAACAAGGCGTCGTGACCCGCGACGGGATCGCCACGTTCACCTGCGTGCACCTCGACCCGCCGCCGACGCACCGGCCGACTATCAATGCCAAAATGATATGTGAGTGCTTGCAAAAGCCTTTTAAGCCACGCGGTGTCCTCTCGCGGTGGGCGAGATAATAGTAGCGATAATAACAGTTAGATGTTTTCTGAATATTTTAGTGCCTATTCGAAATTTTTAAATTGTGTTTGCATTGCGGTCAAAACGAAACACAACAATAATAACATAAAAACATTAGAAATCAAGCACCCACATTTTTAATAAAATAAATAAATGTTTGCCTAGTGCGGGAATCGAACCCACGCCCTCAGCCCAGCAAGTGGGATCACTACCAACTGCGCCAATCAAGCAGTCAATTTTTTTTATTACATGATACAGCCAAAAAAACTTAAAGCTCACAATTATTTCACATTTTGATGAAATAATACCGGTCAGAATCGTACTCGTATAATATTTTTCATAAGCATTTTATAACGACAAAAACACAAATATGTAAAAATAAAATCGCTTAAAACTAAAGGTGAGTTTTTCAGTATGGTCTACGTAACCCAAAAGTAAGTATTTAATTGAATAAAAAATTTAAGTTTTGCTTCTATTAGCCTTTCAATTCAGATGGAAATACAGTTCAGTGGCTGAAATACAATAAAGTAAATAATACAGCTACACAAATATACAAAGAGAAAGGAAAGAAAAAAATATTGCAACCACAAAATGAAACGGTAAAGCCAAATGTCCTCTTAAAACAGAATAACATTGGAGAGACCGATAAACTTTATAATTACATAATAATAATAAAATAAACTCACGCCTATTTCCTAGAAGAGTAGGCAGAGACTACAGAATACAGACATCCACATGGTACGATCTTTGCATATCTCTCTTGCCTCACTGACATCCATCAACCTTTGCATGCAAGCTCGTCTGTTTCGGCTGCTTAAAACTTGGCCCCTTTTTAATATACCACCAATGTGGTCTGCACAGGATTTTCTGGGGCGACCCTTGCCGACCTTTCCATCACACACGTTCATTCTATAGATTTGTTTTGTCGGTCTACTTTCGTTCATCATTTTCAGATGGCCAATACAGCGCAACATACGTCTTTCTACTCCAGTTATTACATCTTCCTTCAAACCACACCGCTCTCTAACATTCCTGTTTCTACAGACAGACACTCCACACACAGCGACACTACGCAGCGATCGCATCTCCACAACATTATTAGAATATACTTACAAATTGGTGGATGAGTGGTCTTTAAACCGGAAAACGCCGAGTTCGTACGCCCGTCACAGCCAAATTGACCAATGAATTTTTCCCTTCAGCGGGTTAAACAGTCGGTCGCCGATGTAACACCCGCATTAGTAACAGAGTTGGGCAGCGGAACCCAGCTCGCAATGGGCCAACATGGAGGTCCAATCTCCTCAGTGTGAACTAAAAATAAAATGTGAGAAGCCTTGAACCTGGAGTGGGACGTTTACAACCTTACGCACCAACACAACTTTCGTTTATTTATTATCTAAGAAACTCGAATCTCGAAGTTTTAGCTAGAAGTAATTTTCCTGAAGCGCTTTAAAGTGTTTGTATAAAAGCAGGGGGCGTGCGCGGGCTACCGGCGGCCGTCTTAATACGGAGCGAAGTGTCTTAAGTATTTTTAGAGAATAGCCCCAACGGAGACCGTCTGTTAGGTTTGGCAATCGAGTACGGGAACACTTTCAGGAATAATACGGCAGTTCTGTAAGGCGATGAGGTGAAACATAATATCGGACTCCCGATAAAAATGCTGAATGGAATGATTAAAAATAATTAACGTGAAATGTTAATGATTAGTATAGAATATATTTCTTTAACCTATATTTTTGCGTTCAGAAACTAATTCTTAATGCAAAGTTTTACTCACAGTCTAATATGTACGCGTGAGATAAAAAATAACTTTTATTTCATCAGATAAATAGAAAAGTAAGCACGCACAAGCAAGAAAAAAACTAAGAAAAAGTTACCTGCTTGATGATTTCCACAATACTTTATCAAATCACTTATATACGAAAAGGTAAAAACAACACAAAAACTAAAAATGTTAAAAACCATATTTTTGTAACATATGTGCATATGCAAATAAATTTAAAAAAACTTATTTTTATTTTTGCGTATGTCGAATAAGTACATAAATCCTTTGAAGGTACTGATAGAAATATTTAGTACAATAGCAATTTTTTAATTGTGTTTTTTATTGTAATATGGCCAAGAACCATTTTTCATTTTTAGGGTTCCATGCCAAAATGGCAAAAACGGAACCCTTATAGTTTTGTCATGTCCGTCCGTCCGTCAGTCACAGGCATTTAATTCAAAAACTACAAGACGTATATTGATCAAATTTATAGTATAGGTGTCTTGTATAATCTGCTACTTCCTTTGTGGTTAAATAACAAAAATAAATATTTGTAGGGGGGCACACCATACATGTAACAGTAGCTGGAAAATTTTTTTTTAAGCAAACATCAACGAATGGCACATTATTTAACAATTCTTTTAAAAACTCTTTAAGGTTTTTAAGCAACTATTCTGATTACATGATTAATTTTGGAAATAATCAATTCGAAATTTGCAGAAGTTGTCCCCCCGACCCTTTACTTTCTAAACCGTATTTTAAAAAATATGAAAAAGTAAAAAAGGTAACGCCTAATAAATACTTTCAACGAAAAATATTTTGAACATGGTCGGATTACTGTTTTTAAGTTATTGCCGAAAAACGGTGTTTCTCAACAAAAGGACGTAAGTGCTATGACGATACGTTCTTTTCCTGATGCACTTTAGTTTACACTAGTTTAATTAAGTTTAACTAGTTTACCTAAATATTTTTCTAATTATTAGCGACTAAAATGCTTATAGCTATTCTGTGCGGGAAACATGGAAAAAATGCAACAACATACGTATATCTTTATAATAATGACTTCGGAACCCTATAATGAGCATAGTCCGACATGCTCTTGGCCAGTTTGTTAATAATATATTATGTATTGTTATATAATAACTTTAAGTGTCACACTTACGACATAACAAGTACATTAATATAGAGAAAAAAAATGATATTTAATTCAAAGCGTTTAGTACTCTTGTTGAAAGTCGAAATGAATTTTTTATCGGTTCAAAAATAGAAAAATCAGGAACGTTAAGAAACTCCTTTAGAGCATTTTTCAAAATTTTTGTTGACGTGACAACGTCTTAAATTAGGTTGCGGCTGGGAGTCACTTTGAAAAGTGTAACGCTCGGTAACGTAACGATGAGTCACCAGACGAGAGAGGCCCGCCAGATCTTGCGTCTCTCTCACTCAACTATGATCGGTCTGCCGCGCTGTATAGAATGGTGCATAGCTTGCAAATGTATGCAAATTATTGTATATATATTTGTATATAAATACGTATGTATGTGTAAAGGTAAAAATAAAATTTTGTTAATATGAAATTCAGTGCGAGATTCTTTGTATAAATTAATGTTTTAAATATAATTCTTTGTATAAATAAATGTTTTAAATTGTTACTATTATTTCATCCTTCTTCCTACTATACGAATGAATATTCACATTAAAATGATTTTACCATTCAAATCGTTGTCATAAAACTTCATACATATACCGACTTTACAGGCAACCAAATTTTTATCTATTATATCAAGGCACATAATATTACTATTATTACATACTAATCTACTCAATAATAGGCTCTATACATGAAATATGCAAAATAAGCTTTTGACTTTGATCTGATCTCTAGATTTCAGTTCGTCATAGCCACATATCGCTTTATTTCTAAAAAATATTGTTAAAATGTCAGTGTTTAACTAAAGCGAAACACCGTATTACATAAACATAGCTATATTGAAACAATTGCAATATTTTCATATGTATTAATCTTCGAACCTTCGTATTATGTAGACATCATTGTATAACCTAAAAACGCAATTTCATCAACGAACTTCAATTTGACATCTCAATTCATAAATTGACATCAAGTTTTATTACATACATGAATGGAAATTTTGTTTATGTTCATTTAATAATTCATTAGCATTGAATTCCAAGTACTATATATGAATCATTTATGCCCGATGAAAACAGAAAGATATACAGTATAAATCCCTCAAAAACCCTTTTCTTACAGAATTGAACATTCAAAATTACTTTTAATATGAAAAACCGTGAGACATGAAATAAGCAAGGATTTGATAGTTATTCACGATTTTTTTAAGCTCGGAGCAACATTGATATATGTTTATAATTACTGGGACCCTTTGTCATCTGAATTTAAACGGGGTATTATTTGCTTGTTTGCTATGGTTTAAAAAATAATTTTTTTGTTCGTCGCCTCTCCGCCTAAATGGGGATTGCCGTTGACTAATACACATCTGCTTGATGAAATATTTAAATGAATTATGTTGTTTTACGAAATATCGTTCATTTCTGTTTATTGTTATTGTTAAATTACTGTTCACTACTGTTTAGAGGTAAAGTAAATTTTAGTTACCCGACGTGTCGCCATATATGACATTTATGACAAAAAAGAATCATAATTATTCCTATAAAGCTAAATCATCCTTGGAGCTTTCATCGTTTTCTAGTGTTAGTTTTTTTTTTCTTAATTTGAACTCAATGAATTATCTGCAGCAGCGCGTTATCGCGTTAAAAGCTCATTTATTTTGTGTATACAAGTGCGTAATATTGAATTCGACATTGTCCTCCACTTAGGTATTCAATATTGGTTGTCAGGTTTCCTACAAATCGCCATCTTCCCACAATAATTTCTACCAGAATGAGGGGCTTTGTTTTACGAATGCTACAGGTCGATCCAGTATAAGCTGGAATTTTAACAACTATTGTTTCAAATTTGACGATGTTTGGGGCTGACTTTCTCTCTTAGCTTAACTTGCTCTCGTAAACAAGAAAAAGAGATTTTTAACTTAACAATCCATAGATCCATAGGATTGTGGGCCAATTTTGTTTCATAAAATGTAAAACATTTCATTGACTAATTTTAACCTTGCATAATGTACGTTCATTGTGAGCATTCAGAAATATCACATAACGTTGTAAACATATTTATAAAAAGGAAAACGTAATAGTAAGCCATGTTTAATAGTTAAATAGTTTGTGATAACTAAGTTGTAAGAGCTACTTAGTATTATTTATTATAATAAATGTGATTATAGATTTAATTAGCAAACTATAAACCAAAGGTTTCCAACGGGAGCGGTACCGCCCCCTAGTGAGCGCTAGAACTTTTCGTGGGGGCGGTAGCAAGTCCAAAGGCAAATGAGGTGCGTTATGACAATCAAGGGAACGGTGGCGGTATACCTGCCTAATTACTAATTTAATATAATAAAATAATTTGAAAATACATCTAATTTGATGAAATAACATTTTGTCTAGTCGTCTAAGATCTTATTATTATAGTGTAAATAAACATTAACACGTTTAAATAAGCATTAATAAAGTGACTAATTGATTTGATTTAGGATTGTCGGTAACGAGTCTATGCAAGTTGGTAAACAAAGACATGATTTACGCAATGAAGCATGTTTCGATCAAAGCACGGAAACTTGTAACAACCTATTTCCAGGGCAAGTGCACCGGGGCACCGCAAACAAACAAAGGCATACAAGTTGTTGCGTGCTCGAAATCAAATCTTTAAAAGAGCTATCCAGCTCTTCTAATGTCTTATTGTTTTTGTGCGCTTTGCCAGGGTCCCTACTCGCGCGTGACTGATAAAGTAAACAAGTCATTATAGCCATTAGTTTTACAACTTCCTATAGATCAGTTGAAAATTTAGTGAATTGAAATTATGAGTTTCAAAGTGTCTGAAACTAATGTTAAGTGTCGGCAACACAACATTGAGTATTTGAAATATGGATTTACGCAATCTCCAGTGAAGAATTATTACCTATGTGTTTTATTTGCCGAAAAGTATTTTCAAATTAAGCCATGAATCCTCCAAAAGTCATCAAAAAAAATGCTGACTAATAAATACAATTGCAAGAATCAAATAAATGCCTAAAGACGTTGAACTATCATTATGTGATTACTTAAAAACTTCCAAAGTTTCCATTCAACTTTACCAAATAACGAAGCACTATTCTTGACTTACGTCCGATTCATAAAAGAAAAAAAAATTGTCAAAAATTATTATAATTGCAAAAAAAATGGAAAATGATCCATGTTTAATACGATGCATATACGAGAACAAGAACTTCCTATTTAAAATATTTTGTCAGTTGCTATAGGTGGTGCTCCGGCAATAACGGGGCCTAATAAAAGTTTTATTGCGCATTTAAAACAAGCAGTACCAAATGTACGCGCCGTACATTGCGTTATTTATCGTCAGCACTTAGCTGCAAAAAATCTTAATGAACGCCTGCATACGTCGCTCCATTACGTTATTAGAGCAGTTGACAAGATAAGAAGCTATTCATTAAATGACATTATTTGGGCCACTTTGTAGTGAACATGATGAAGTCTATAATCGCTTGTTGCCGCACGCAGAAGTACGATGGCTCTCAAAAGGCGCTTGTCTGAATCGCTTTTTCAGTCTATTTGACATAGTATGAGACTTCCTCAAAAACGGAGACGACGAACTGCGCAAAAACTCAATTGCGTCCAAAAATGACATCGCTTATTTAACAGATTTTTTTATATATTTAATTGCTTTAATTTATTGTTGTAGCGATTTCAGGATATTTTAATGAATGAATAAATATACCAAGCTGGGTATTAGACTCTTTCGCAAAGGCAGATACAGCAGAATTATCAAATTTAGAAGAAGAACTCGTAGAACTCACAACTAATTAAGTTAACTTCAGAAATGGATACAAATCTGACTTTAAAAATCAATATCATCTCTCCATCCTGAAATTTAGGAAATAGTACAGAATTTTTTAAATGCGTTTCCTTCATCATATTGGCTGAGCGTGGGTTTAGTGCAGTAGCTAATTTACTGTCTGAGAAAAAGAATAGACTGCAGGTCACTGAGCGCGGTGATTTGCGACTGATGTTAACTAACTTGAAACCCGACATTAACAAATTGTTAAAACTCCACCAGCCTCAACCGTCTCTTTGATGTTTATGTTCCTTATTGAATTTTTTTTTTATTATATTTTTTTACTAATTTTGATTAATTATCTCGTCGTGGCCTTTTTGGTGCCCCAGTGCGGGGTGCTCCAGCACAATGTATTGTCTTGCATTTGTTGGTTAAGTTATAATTTTGTTTATAACACTTTGTATGGTCTTTGTCTGAATTAAATGTTTTTATTATAACATGTTTTAGTATTTTTAAATAATTAATAATCACGGCCCTCAGTCACGACCACGAGTAGTATGATTACAGAAGAGAGATTAATATTTAATTTGTAATTATTAATGAATAGAACAGACATAAAATTGGTATTATTAACTATTATGTAAAAGCTGGGACGTTGGAATTTTGTTTTCTTGTAAAGGGAGCGGTAGTCCGTAAAAGTTTGGGAACCATTGTTATAATCTATTGACATTTGATTTCAGCGTGAAAGCGTTATTAGTTTTGATAACTATTTATTATTGATTAGCTTTTGGTATCTACAAATGTATTTAAATATTACGCAACTTTTAAATTGATAGAATTGTTATTATTCCAGTTTTCGTTATTATATTGTATATTCACCGAAAAAGTTTACAGTTAAATAACAAATCAGGTCTACTAACTACACATGCGGTAGAACAGAAAGAATATTTTATTGTTAGTAGAATATGTTTTCGCACCCACTTTTCGGAAAATGTATTGTGTTTGTTCATATCATTAACGAAGAGCCTTTTAGCCAGAAATAGCTACGTCCTATACTTATTATGACGTAAATGAGTGGCAGACCCGTGCCGTAGTCGACTTGGCTGCGACGTGACAATAGTTCGACTGCATCGCTGTCATATAACTTTCTCATAGAATACAGACGTGAAGTAACAGCTTCCGCTATCGTTCCGTCCAGTGAGTGACAATTCCGGTGGCCCACTCCCCGTTCATCACTCCACGGGTGCGACGATACGGGTTTGCACCACGTTTGCGAGTGTTCATGGGTGACGTGATCACCTACTCTCCAGCAGTTAACAAGCTCGCTTGCCCCTAGAAATTAATAGAAAAAAATTTTGATTATATAATTATACTAGCACCAAAAAAGTAACATGGTCTGCCTCATTGTTTTATGAACTTATTGAAACAGAATACATGTATTATGAAAGGGAGTAAAATAATATTTTTAGGGCAGAAACGCTCTTTGTAATCCCGAACAAAGTAGAGAATGCTATTGAATAATAGTACAACCAGAAAGATAGTCAACTGAATAATCATGTGTCCCAAAGGAAAAAAAAAATTACACCGTATTTTTCATTGACTTGTATGGGAAAAATTAAGAAGAAGCAAGTCTAGATACAACTAATAAACAATTTTATTTAAAATTGTGTCAGAATGTTATCATTTGACAAGCTAACAGCAAAGCGATAATCCAAAATCAAAGAAAAGAATGAGGCTCCGCGCAGTTTTCGTTTTCTTTAGGGTTCCATACCCCATAAGGAAAACTCATAGTTTCGCCATGTCTGTCCGTGGCACAGCTCTGAGACTCGTGGTACTAGAAAGCTGCAATTGATTATGGGCCTACATAACCTCGACAAGCGATAGAAATAATATTCTAAGGGTACCTTCCTTATACGCAAAGTAAAGACTAGTTTTTTTGTCATCTCTTCCATGGTGTAGTGTTGTTAGACAGCTGATTAAAAAACATGGCGGGTCGGTGAAAATTATTTTTAATAAGGGATCTGTTTCCGAAATATTAAGCTTTAAAATGCAATTTTTTGTTAACGTCATGTTCCCCCGCGCGCTCTCAGCAATCAAGTAAATAGTTATTCTTGGCTGTGTGATAAAATTTACGACAGTTATAACGGAGTTAAAATGAAAACTATCACAGCAGAAAAAGCAAAATTTCTAAAACTTCCTTTGAAAATTACGTTGTTAGTTGTGTAAAACGGGTAGTAATTATAAGTTTATGAACCATGTAAAAACATGACATCCTTAACACCCATCTTATGTAGGCCTGACGTTATTAGCCGTTGAACCGTTAACTCTATTAATAGGTTCATAGTATTTAACAAAAAGTTATCTATTAAGTCCGCATGTTGTGACAAAGAACTACAGAACCCTACACGTGGCCTGACACGTACTTGGCTGGCTTTTAATTAATACAGACATAGACAGCGCGCTAACATCTAAACGGCCAGTAACTTTTTAATATTTTCATGCGATCTCTATGGTTGAGAAACCATAAGGAACAATACCAATCTTCCTAATTCGGAACTCATTACTGCCATCTATAAAAGTTTCTTTCAATAAAAAAACCTAATTTACCCGCACTTATTTAAGAATACATGGTTTTTCGAAGAAACAAAATGAATAAGTTATTCACATGAAATTATGTAAATAAAAGTGGGAGCCAACAATAAGTGTTTGCCTATCGCAAAGGCGAAATACATGCACTTGTTCAAGTATTTTGTACAACCCTAAAATGTTAAGTGTTATACGTCGAATGAATTCATTCAGTGAGCACTTAAAGTTAACGCTCAGAGAGCAGTCCTCTTCAAAGTGGGCATGAATATGAAATTTATTGTAGCTCGATCAATCATTCGAAAGCATAAGTGCGTAAGCTATATATATCATTGGCCCACCGTAAATATAAGTCGATGGCTAAATGTCGATCTCGAAGCAATTTCACTACAAACGTTGTGGTTTTCAAGTTGTATTATTTGAGTTAATCTATATCGGATAGACAATGAAAATATCTTTTGACATTAGATCTACTCAAAACATTTAATTTGCCGACGGAAAAAACATCGAAATCTATTTTTTTTTAATTACAAGCAAACATTTCTATTTATATTTATTTGTCTTAATGTGACGATATCTGTTAAGCAATAAAACGTGTTTCTCTCTAGTCTACCTTGAAATAGGTAAGAATTTGTATTATTATAACTAATATATTTTAACTGTATTATTATTCAATGTCGTAATAATGTTAAACACGTACAAAGCCAATATTCTGTCTTTACTCTAGTTTGTTTTACAAATATCTATATAATCATAACCTACCATTTTTCCCATACGGTAGGTATTAAGTGCTACCAACAAACAATTAATAATCGACTAGTATAAACTTGCCTTTATCAACTTTCTCTATATTTT
The DNA here is from genome assembly GCA_005406025.1 of Eumeta japonica. NCBI lineage: Eukaryota > Metazoa > Arthropoda > Insecta > Lepidoptera > Psychidae > Eumeta > Eumeta japonica. The sequence continues at coordinate 331,827 of BGZK01000485.1, read as the reverse complement.
CAGATTTATTACTACTACAATAACAATTATTAATAATATTTATTTATATATTACCATTTTATATACCTTGTATTCATCACATACTTTTATCCTGATATATATTTACTAAATAATATGAACAACAATTATTTCGTCCTAATATTTATCTATGGCTTCATTTACATAAACGCAGAATATTTATTTTATCTTTTATACCCATTCTACCTTAGTCGACTTTGATTTCAATCCCGATACCGGTCGCGTTTCCGATGAGCCACTCACGCATACGCGTGCCTCAATGCAGTGAAGCATCATACATCGATTGCAACTCTCCAGTGAGACCGATACTCCATAGCCTGAATGTTTCTCGTTCCAGGCATGCCGGTATCGTGCGTCTTCATCCTGCTGACCGTGGCGGTCTACGTGTTCGTTCCGGAGCTGCTCAACCTCAACGGCTTGGTGTTGATAGCTTACTTGCTGAGCCTCTTCGTCGGCTTCTGCTTGCTGACGGCTCGTGAATATTTGGGGGCTTTCAAGAAGATGGACAACTTGACGAGTTTAATTTTAAGTGAGTATATGTAATTTCTTTGGCGTTCACGGTGTTCAATACTTTATTATTATTACTTGCATAATGATCCCAATTAGTGCTCCGCATTTTTAGCCGCGTGGCTGTAGAATGAATTTCTACATCTTTTATAGTGATAAATTTTACTATCAATAACAATCCCGTTCTAAGTCTAAATTCCAATTTCGATATTGCTCCTGATTCCCATTTCTCTTTCGACCCCGGCTTCACTCTTTAATTCGACCCCAGTACCTTTATCAACTTTGATTCCGGTGCCACCTTCGATTTTGATCCTGGTGCGGCACTCACTTTTGCTTACTTCCCGCTTTCAATTTTGATTCGATTATCGGTCACCATTCGAATTATAACGAAGCCTGGTATTAATTAATGCTAACGTATTAAAATAAAATACAGATTGTATTATTCGGAAATCATATTTTTCAGTATTATTATTAGCTTTCAATTAGTGAAAGAATAGGTTTTCAAATATATTTTTTCTGGTAACTATATAAAATCATTTATCATTTATCATATTAATCACACACACACACACACACACACACACACACACACACACACATATATATATATATATATATATATGTGTGTGTGTGTGTGTGTGTGTGTGTGTGTGCGTGCGTGCGTGCGTGCGTGCGTGCGTGCGTGCGTGTGTGTGTGAGAGCGCGCGCAATAAAACTAAATTATGTAGAACACAGTTATTTTTATTTTATATATTAGTTCTAGAACACAATTTACCTCTGTGCTAAAAAATAGAATCCGTCAGGCCGTTTTTTGGTATTCAAAAACTGCACAGATAGTGTCAGCTACAGTTAAACGTGATTTTCCTATATACCGCAACATCATAACATCTCAACGACAACTAGATTTGACAAGAAGCGCAAACCAATTCTGTAAGCTTAAAACGATTCAATCGGTATAATTATGACGTCTTAATTACATCGAAAGTACGCGGTGACAGCTCTTTGACTCTAACGTATTTTTGATATCATAACTGAATCGTTTAAATTTACAGAATTGGACTGTTATGCATAAATAAAATGTTTCAGCTTTTCTAATCTACTTCACCATGATGGTCACGTTCTTCTGGCTGAACGTGATATGTTACGACGTCTGGGCTGGTTTTAGGTAAATTACTTATTTTCAAATTAATATAACTTATTTTATATATGCAGTGTAAGTGCTGCGACATAACAATAATAAATCACTGACGTTCTCATGGCCATATTTTTGTCTGGAGCGTCTTATCTTGTTGTCATAATTTTCAGTTCAACACTTTCATGGCAATATTGATTATTGATACACAAATAAAAGCTAAAATGGCAAGCATCGCCATGATTCATTGTGATAGTAAAAACTAACTACATCTTGTTGAACGGTTCATTTTAAATATATTATAAAAAACATATTCAAATATCGGAATTTCTTAGATCCAAAATTCATGGCTTCGCCCACCAATCGAAGGGATCCACGGTAGGTCCTGTCTTAACTGAAAGTTATAATTTCAGCGGTAGTCGGGGAAATTTGGTGGGGATGCAGACAAAGTGGCGGCGCTTCAGTAAATATTCGCAGTACGCATTCGGCGTGCCCATAGCGATGACTGTCCTTTTGATATCGTTAGAATTTTCTGGTTATGATGAATATTCCTACATGCCGCAGATCCGAAAGCAACATTATCGCTTAATAGGTCAGTATGAAGTATTTGTACATGAGATTTTGTAAAAAATTGTGCTCGAGATATTATTAAAACAACACCCGGTATATCTTTTCAGGGCCTCCACGATATATTTATTTCTACGGACCACTCACGATCCTGTGTTCCGCTAATATAACGTTTTTCACACTGACAATACTGCGCATTATTAAGGTGAAGCGAGAGACGGGAATGTTGCTGAACGGTGACTTTCATAGCCATCGCATCGACAAGGACAGGTAGGATTTTAATCTGATCTATAACTTCTTTAAATCCACATCTGCAAATCTATACCATGTGTACCAGTGGCATAGCATGACGCCCTAGAAAATCGTATCTCTATAGGACTATCCTGTCACAGCAACATAATTTATGAACGGGATAACCCTTATAGATTAGCTTTCTTTTTCGGAGTTATCTTTTTTTCGTATGACAAATCCGCCAGTCCGGGCAACACGAGGATCATGTAGTTCATGAATATCTGAACGTACATGCCGTGTTCCCCGAATTTAAGAGTTAAGAATCCAGAATGAAATTTCAAAGGGTTACTTAAGCTTTCTCCTTCAGCATGCATGTAGCTGGATCTTCTACAGCGGCCACCATACATTATCGAAAGTGCCCTCTTTGTCTAATAACATAATTAAAACGATTTTATTGATTTTAAACTCCTTATAGATCTACATCGTTATACTATACAGGGCATCCTTCATACCGCCCAGTCATAGTGCATAGGCTGTAATTTAGCATAGTGTTATTGATTACACCCAAACACCATATTTTTTTAGTTTTTTTCCAAAGCCGGGAGTAGATCTATAAAACCTTAAAACTTTGGATGGATATCTAGGAGGATCACTTCGGAAAATTCTAGACGATCATACATCCCCATCTGTTAGGCTTCTGGCTTAATAATAATGTGGATGGTCAGCATCCATCCGATCATCGGGGAAGTTTCTGATAGGATGGTTGCTATCTCATCCAAAGTTAATGTGTGTTGAGTCGTGTTGAGGTAAGGCATCCTCCTGACTCATTCGTTTTAAATGACCAATATTGACCGCTTCTCTTGCGATGTTTTTATCGATTGTTGCGTTACGACAGCACAAAGAAGCTCCCTTAACAGTTGAATTTTTAATTTTTTTTTTCCTTAGCGGATACTTTTCTAGTTATATGCTTATAAACCTTATACTTAGACCTAGAGATTTAATGACGAATGAATGACATATACGTACAGATAAATATACATGTGTGTATTCATTTATTAGCTTACGCCCGCGTAGACAGATTATGTATCTACCGATCACGGTAATTAATTATGATCCTGATCGCTATTCCGTTACCGGGTTCCGATTCTGATCCCGCTTTCGACCCCAGTCCCGCTTTCAATTCTAATCTCTTCGTATTCCGATTACAATTTTAATTGTAATTTTGGTCCCATAGTCGATTACGTTGTAGGCCAGACTCGGCTTTCGATTTTGCGCTTTGACAAGTATGCAATTTGGATATTGTTACCGGTCGCAGTTCCGATTCGAACGAAACCAGAGAAAATCCTAATATCAAAATAAAATATTCATTATATTACTTGGAAATAGTGTTGCTTTTTATGAAAAAAAAAGATCTTAGAATCTATAATAAACACAAATACGCTGATGAAGCTAAAGCGTTAATGTTAATACTCTATTTTACTAAATGAATTTCTCGTTATTGAAGTAATTCTTATCATTGATTTTGTAGTACAGTTCAATATTAAAAATGCGCACACAACGTCAGATACGAATGCTAATTTCCATTTTTAGAATATTGCTTTCGCAAGTATGATATATTGTCAATCTCATAGTAATTGTATAAAATACGCACTAATTTCTATACATCACACAACTCCAATCTAATTGTGAATGACGCATCTCACCACTTTCAAAAGTCTTACTTCGCTCCATAAAAAGTTCCATACAAAAGTCAGCCTCCTGTAACTCCGATAAAAAACATATTATGCACATTTTTAAACTTTTCGTTACTATGAAAATTGGTCAAGCCTTCTGAGGATTATGCGTTAAAAGTCTATTTTATGAACTTTTATTCACCAATAAGTACACGGTTCCTGTAGGATATAATTGTTGTGATGTCCAATAGAAACCCGTGCATTTTCCGAGATAAAAAGTAGCCTATAACATTTTCTGATCCCTAAAACCCCACTATAATAAACATCATGACGTACTTTATGTGAAAAACAAAAACAAATCTATCATACGGAAACCGTACATTTTTCCGTGGTATAAAATAGCTTATATGCTATACCAGACTCTAATCTATCTCTGTGCTAATTGTCATCCAGATCCGTGCAGCCATTCCGGCCTGATTGAGCAGCAAAAGTTTATCCAAACTTTCACATTAATAATATCAATAAGTATAGATGTATGCGCATGCATTTATGTAAACACATAAATGTAAAGACAATTTTTGTGTCATTTATTTTTTTACCTATGGACTAAGTGCGCAAATCGTGCTGCTAGGCTGGCTTGAAATATTATTAAATATTTGAACAACATATTTCTTCTTCTTCTTCTTCAGGTTCTTCATATACATAAAGTTATTCGTGATTATGGGAATCAACTGGCTCCTGGAGGTGATAGGCGTGATATACGAAGGCCCTACTGAGGTCTGGGAGTACACCGACATCTACAACATTTTTACGGGACTCGCCATTTTTCTTCTCTTCGTGTGCAAAAAAAACACTTTGAAACTCTTTAAAAAAAGGTAATTTAGAGTAATATTCAGACCCGTCATCCAAATATGCCTCCTGTGCCAGTCAGACGTTATGAGACTAATAAAGAAAAACTTACGGCTCTTGATTTGTGTTTATTGAAAAATTAAACGGCTTTTTCTAAAATCAATTTCTAAAACGGATTTGAAACGTAAATTATTTTTTCCTAATCCCACTCAGTATGTATGTATCATCTATTACATGATACATATAGTTTGATTGGTATGAAATGTATGATTGGGAAATTTTTAATATCTGTATAAACATTTCTAAGATTTGAAACAAAAAAAAAATTAAGCGCATGTAATTGATAACATGGAATAAGTAGTGATTGTTGAGAAATGAGAAATCTCGTCGAATAATTTCTATCATATGCGGTTTATTAAACTTTTATTGGCTTAGGTTAACTGTCTATGCATCTGTACTGAGCTAAGATTCTATATAGGACTATAAGCCTGTATGAGACTTGCTAAAATATATTATATTTTTAGCCTATTTTAAAATATAGGACGTTATTTTTTTATTTAAACAATTATTATATATGTTTTTCTTTTTCACTTTTTATTACACTTAATTATTTAATTTGCATCCCGTTGCAAAATTAGAGCCACAGCAATTTTATCTCTGCAAACTCCTCAACAATAATTCATATTTGCATATTCAACATCAATAAAAAGCATTGTTATTAGACGCTTCAATATTAACAATACACTATCTTAGTTTCAAAAATGTCAATATCCTAAATGTAATACTTGTACTATAAACTGTAATCTAACACTAATACTATAACTACCATTACCAAAAATGTCTCCATTCCAAAAAAATAAAAACGGCGATTAAGCTAGATACCTATGGTTTATCATTAGGTAAGGTTGTCACTAGTTTGTTTTTAAGTGCATTTTTAAGCTATTTTTCTTAGAGACGGCTACTTCAATGACTGGTTTTTTAACAAAATTATTTGATAACGAGAGAAGATTATGAATATTTGTAAGGAGATGCTATATTGATACTATTATGTTTCTGAGATGAGAACTCAATTTCATTTATGAATAAAATATAAGCTCAGAAAGAAAATGAATTAAAAAAAAAAAGCTGAAAACAGTAATTTATCTGATTTATCTGACTCTGACCACTTTGTCACAATTTTGTTTGTCGAATATATCCAACTACGGCCGCCAATGGATATAAACATTATAAAAAGCTTAAATAAAAATATAGCGTCAAATACATGTGGACTTGAAAAAAAAATTGTTTCAAAAATAATAGCTTAGATTCTCTTTCCAGGTATTATCCCAGAACCGATTCGTCGTTACGGTTCCAGACCTCAATCACCAAAGTGGCTAATTCTAAAGATCGAGTCTTGCTGAGAACCACTACCATCTCATCAGAAAATTAAATATCAACCACAGTGTTGTAAATACACTACGGATCGATACTACATAATACTCTTAGATCACAACGTCGTATTATACAAAGAATTATGAATGGAACTATTTACATGCTAAAATCTAGATATAGTCATAAACCATATTATAAACAAAATCTTTTCTACCAGTAGATGGCATATTTATGAAAATATTAATACATATTCGCAAACACGTACGGTGTACGTAATGTATCGTATATTTTATTTGTATATTATATTTATGTGCCGTCTATGCTCTTTATATATTACATTATACTTACGTCCAATCATTATTTATTAAACTCGTCTCCCATATTTTTGGACCACAGGTTGGTCTCCAAATGACACACTGCGAACTAGGCCTGGAAACGCTAACTCTCGGGTACCTGCGTGCATAAAAATGAAAAATAGAAAAATAGTGGTGTGTGATATAAATAAATATTAAGATAAATAATAAAAGGGGTCGCTATAATAAACAGAACGAGCTATAGTATGCATAGTGTGCAACATTCAACGACTTACAGATGAAAGCACCACAAGACCAGTTTATTTTAATTTTTTTTTCATTGGCTCATGACCTATGGAATTTTGTTATGGGGTCATGCAATCGACATTAACACAACTTTCGTGCAGCGGAAGCGAGCTATTCGTGCTGTTTATGATTTGAGACCAATGGCACCTCTCAAAGAAAAAATGAAGGAAATAATATCCTAACTTGAGTATCACAACAAATATACGAAAACCTGGTATATGGCAAGAGACATAGAATCGTTCCAAAAAGGAGCGACATCCATTACATTAACACTAGTCATAAGAACGATCTTGCTGTCCATAAAACCCGTCTAAGCGAAGTTAATAAAATGTTTAATGGGCAATGTGTGCGCTTTTATAATACAATCCTAGCTGAAATTAAATATATGCCACTTTAAGAATTTTAACGTTTCGTTAAAGGAAAGTTATACGGCAAGGGCTATTATACCGTGTCTGAATATCTTAATAAAAAAAACCCACGGAATTCAATTACTTGGTTATCAGATTGCTTCATATTATTTCTAAATTTCGACCAAATTATTAATTACTCAATACTTTATATAGATGAGTAAAAAAAGAGCAACCCTTAAGTTTCTTGCTCATTCTTTTCAAGATGAATCTGCATTTGGTATGGGTGGTAATGTCTAAAATAATTGATTAATGACATATTTCAAGTGTAATTTCATCACCTACGAAATAAAATATTTTTGTTTTTGATTTAATTGAAATGGTGATGGATAGTAAACCAAATATGAAAATTAAAAACTTAAAATTGAGAAAACTGTATGGAATTAAGAAAATTAATAAGAAATAACGAGTATATTCAGTTACTATTTAGGAATAATGATTGCATGCTTTTTTTTGTTGCACAGAATGTTTTTTGGTATTGACCCAATAAAGAAGGTGACTCGATTTTTTTTCTCTTCTACAGTATATTCGCTTGTTCGTACTATTGTTTAATAATTTCAACAATTTCGCTATTACCTGACTGCTCGATTAATCTATAATTCTCAGAGAAGTGAGGTACGAATCAAAAGATATTGTTAAACTTTAGTATGTATAAGTAGCATAAAGGATTAAACGTATATACACTTTACATAACATTTTCCACAATGTTCTTAAAAAAATATTTATCACGTTATCTCGCTCTTGCAAGTTATTCTATTTTGAAAGTTATTCGAAGAGAAAAAAAAATCTAAAAAAAAATATTCACATATTTTATCAAAAAGGTTGCATTCCTGACACACAGATGAGGTTGTTAAATATAATCGGGGGGCACGGCAGTGCCCCCGTCAAGTCGAGCACGAAGCAAACACTGCCGTACCATCCTTTACTGGAACCATTTCGCCGCATTTTCAGGCCTCTATTTGAGAACCTCTGGATAAGACCAAAACGCACAAATTTTCGTCATCCAGTAAACTATAATCACATACTCAAAATCCAAAATTTCAAGTCTGTAGGTTATTTAGTTCCGAAGTTAAGCGAAAGCAAAGTTTCGCATTTATGACACTCGCTCACTCAATCATGATCATCAAAATAGAACTAGTACTTCCCATAAACTCAGAGAGCTGAAATTTGTACAGAGTTAGGGTTTAATGGCCACATAAAGGAAAAACTATAAAACTTAGGATAATCGAAGATCTGGAGTACCTGGTGACCCTTGTTTGAAAACACAAGAGCCCAACCAAACTATAAAAGATCGACATACTGCCTTTACAATAAATATTCAACTTTGTTTGCCTCTTCACTTGATGTCAAAAATCGAAGGTCTGAAGTATCTGATGAAGAACCCTCAGCTTGTCTCGGCTGTATTAGAGATATGGTAATGCCCCCTTCTACTATTGGTACATAAAAAAATCGACTGTCATTGCAAAAATCCAGCGTAGTGGGACACATCTTCTAATTTAATCTAGCCTATTGCTTTCCACCGCTGGGCGAATTCCTCCCCTTCTGCTTTTAATACGCATATAAATAAAATTAAAGGAAAACTCTGGATAAGACTAGACTGGCTTTTATACTTATACTTACAAGTTTACAAGAAGAAATAGTCGAACGATTAACTTTATTCTACTCGAACATTACACAAATTAAATAAACATTTTACACTAAAATATTAATTAATTTCGCTCAAAATTTGGTCAAAATATAATTCTAGCACTTATTCTCTTGTGGCCAAGCCTACGTGGCGCTTTCACGAATAGCCGATCTTCGTGGGGGTGCACCTCATAAATGTTGACTTCGAAAGTATAAAAGCTCAAGCTTCAGCGATCACCGAATACAACGGGCTTAGGCGTTAATACCGCGCCGATCTTTCAGAAATTAAACCGTCTAAATCGTATAAAAGAATAGATAATGAACGCGAATGGGCAACACAAAAAAACTGTTGCTACTGTACAAGAATCAGAACCGGAAAAAAGAAAAGAAAGATTTGTAATAATAAAAAAACTACTTCTAAAAAGAAAAAAAATGTATCAAATAAGAAAATCTAATAAAACAAATCAATACGCCCACGTTTCTACAAAAAGAAGTGAAATCCCACCAAAAACATTCTGTAAAGGACTGGCCGGGTCTCGATGGAGCTGCTTGTTTATTTCTAAAAAGTAATGAAATCTAGACAAAGTCGTGCCAAGTCTAAGGTTCCTTACTGCGATTTCTTTATTATTATAGTTGATGTTGTGTGACTTGGCCGTTGAAGGGTACACAAGGGTACAAAACCAGGTGCTCCATGACACCATTGCACCAATCTGTCGCCAGAATGGCTACCCATTGACGATGGAAAATTGCAACTTGGAAAACGTTGATTCAATAACCAGTCAATTTAGGCTTGATAAAGCTGCGTATTTCAATAATACTTATGTGTAGGCGAGCCTGAAACAAACAGTATAAAAAAATATTTCCAGTACAGGCGGACTTCTAATCATAGATAGAAGTCCGTCTGTACGTCTATTATATGTTAGATTGGTGGTCGATTTGACGCTCCAAAAAAGAAGAGAGCAGAAGTCAGCATTGTCAATGCTGAATGCATGTGTTGCACAATCAACAACAGCCTAAAATGAGACACTAGCGTCCAATTACCAATACCAATATGGGCTATTATCTCGCTTAACAAGCATAAGTAGTTAGAACAGATATAACATTACGTGTAAACAAAATTGACTTGTACCCACTAACATATAAAGAATGTTCAACGGCCAAGTCACACTACATTAACTATAATAATAAAGAAATCGCAGTAAGGAACCTTAGACTTGGCACGACTTTGTCTAGATTTCATTACTTTTTAGAAATAAACAAGCGGCTCCATCGAGACTTGGCTAGTTTTTTACAGAATGTTTTTGGTGGGTACGATATATGGCGAGAAATTAATAATAAATACATAAATAGAACTTTCGTGCATTATGGACAAAGTTACAACAATGATGTTCTTTTTAAGACGGCGATTCTATGTGTTAAAAGAAAATGTATCCTTGGATTGGAAGAATTATGGACTGATTACTAAATACTAAATTCCTTGATCAAATACTTAATCCGAATAAATATGCCAATTAAAAGGAAAATTAAAACAAGGATCGGTCAAATAACCAATGAACTCAAAGCCGTCTCAGATTCTTAGTTTCGTATTTCATATCAAACTGAGTTCAGTATTCAATATGTATTGTGTATGCTCTATATGGCGCTATCAGGGTCGTCTTTGTCTTATACCAGTTTGACACTATCAAGGTTGTATATGACTTATACCACTTTGGGTCGTATTGATAAGCGTTGCTCAAATAATGCGCCATCTCAAGAAGTAACGTGAGTACGTGTATTATTTTCCATAGTGTAACTACACTAGAATCATCTTGTTTTATTCACTCTCAATATGGAAAGCCGCACTTAAGTGCGCTTTATTAATACGACCCAAAAGCATGGTATCACCCGGACGGTAACCCTGCAATACCATATGTTGTATGAATAACAAATTTGTTAAAAAGTCAACTCCGACTTCGTACTGAGTCTTTTCAAGTTGACTGCCAAAGCTTAGCAGAGTTGTACGCCTGATTCATTGTCATTTACAATGCAAAAAAAAAGAACAACTCCGAAACGTTGGTAGCAACACTGAATTACAAAAAAGCGTAATGCTGTTTAAAAATATTTTTAAACTTTCAATAACTTAGTTGTGATATCAATCATAATATATATTTTTTGTAATTTAACAAATAACTTTAGTATTACAATAATATATGTATATTTGAGAATTTTGTTATTGGAAACTGACAAACGGTTCGGTAAAATTGTAATTTGCTCAAGACAAATGAAATATTTTCGAAAAATTACAATGCACTATGTAATTCCAAAGTAAAAATTGTTTAAATAACAAAAAAAAGGCATTAAACATCTAATGACTTCCTTGTAATTTCAATCACATGTTCTATTTACAATTTTACAAACAGCTTTATTAAATCTGATTTGATTTAAGTAATAAAGTTTGTAAATTAGAGAAGGTAAAATTACAAACGGTTCAGTAAAATTAAAATTTGCCTAAAGAAATGAAAAACTTTTGGATAAATTAGAATGCACCAGTTAATTTTAAAATCAATTTTGTAAAATAATAAAAAAAAATTAAAACTTTATGACGTTATTGTAATTTAAATTACAGTATTCTTCTGTAACCTTACAAAAATTATAGTGAATCAAATTATAAATAATTTTTCTAAATCTTAAAAGATTGCTATTGGAAATTTATGAACCGTTTAATAAAATTGCTGTATGTCCAGAGCTTATACATAAATAATGTAAAATACAACTCGTCATTATTAGATTGTGTAACATGTCCTGGAATATTAATCGAGTTATACTATTTTAATTTTATTGGTATTGTGACATACTAATTTATATTTTATTCATATTTGATTTTATAAAATCATTGAAAATTTACCAAAGATTTTTACAGTGATACTCAAACTCTTAAATGTTATTATTTATTTTTTGAGAACTATATGCGTCTTTATAATATCGCTCCTTAGAAATGTCAATAAAAAGGTAGTAATCTTATAAAAAGTGTGTATTAAATCCCAGCTCAAGAAAAAGATCTGTTAACATAATAATAAATATTTACATGATATTAGGCGCTTGAACATCGCTGTAATACATTTAAGTGTAATATTTAAAAATATGACCTTAAGGCGTTTCTTGCCGGTTCTTCCCCTTGTATTTCTGAACCGGTGGTATTTTCATCTTGACTTTTAATAAAAATGTACGTCACTTACATTGAATGATGACAATATTACTTTCTCTATTTTTTAAATGACGTTTGTTATTAATAAAGATATTTATTGTATGTTAATAAATATTGCTCTTGTCGTATTAATTTATTATTTAATGATAAATAAAAACAATGTCCTTTGAAAATTGCTCTGAATGAAATAACTTTCACTATGAACAGCATAAACAAATAACTGTTGCTTTTTATTTACTATTTAGAGAGATATTAGCTCAGAAGTCAGCGCCATGACTATAATTATTACTCAACTGATACTTAGTTTGGAAAGGATCCAAACGAATAATGTGACCAGTAACTTTTCCACTTGTCAGTCCCAAACTCGCCACTGCTGCTACAGATATAGAAACGACTTGTGAGGGGGAAAAAATAAAACATGTTTTATTTAACTGTCATAGACTCATAAAGGATATTTATTTTATTACGATAATCGTTGACGCAACGCAAGAAGCAGAAGGAAATAGCTTATAATCGGGATGCGTCCATTTGTAAATTCCAAAGTAGGGACCGATTTATTGAATTAAAGGGAAATCAGTTCTGACAGTACAGCCGTATCATTGAATTTTTTTCTCATATCCTCGAAGAATATGGTTGCTTGTCCAAAATAATAGCTTAAACGTAGAGGGTGCGGCAGTTATGTCTTCTGAGAATAATGGTGTCGCCTAAAAAAACTAAACACAGTATTTTAGCTCTTTTCGTTTAGTTTTTGCTTTTATTTTAAACTAGCTTTCCGCCTTCGACTTCGCGCACATGATATTCCATCTATCACATAAAATTTTTATCACAATTCAATACTTTACTTCATTCACCGCTCCACGCCCCTTCAGACCACCTTACCTTCTATATTTTTCAATAATTCGAGCGCGTTGTGATCAGAAGGTAGAATGTATTTTTATATATAAAATCCATAAATATATAAAATATATATATGTAATACGGACGAACATCAATATTCAAAACTAAAAAAAATACATTCTACCTTCTGATCACAACGCTCTCGAATTATTGAAAAATATAGAAGGTAAGGGTGGTCTGAATTCTATATATATATATATATAAATTATATATTTATGGATTTTATATATATATCCGTATATTCGTACGTCTGTATAAGCCTTCGACGCTAGCAATTATTATTTGACTCGTAACATCTCAGGCTAGGTCTTTTAATGAGCGTAGCTTTTTCTTGACAAGAGATTTAAATTAATTAAAGCCTATATTTTGCTCCAAATTCAAAACAACTAAACAAACCACAACTAATAAAACATCTCCTACCACGGCTGGTCCCCACGGGGCATTTAAACCGCCACCCAAACAAAAAGATGCAAAGTCTATAACATCGCTACATTCAACACGAGAACCTTCCGGATCCATAAAAGCTTGCTGGAGCTTGAAAACGCCCTACAGAATATAAAGTTCAATATTTTAGGTATAAGTGAAATGCGGAGACATGAAGAAAAAATAGAAGAATACACAGACTACATCTTATACTAAAAAGAAAAACAGCTGGGCAGTATGGAGTCGGCTTTCTAATAAAACGGCACCTGAAACAATATATCCAAGAAATAATAGGAATTTCTGATAGACTAGCAATACTCGATGTGAAACTACCAAACTATAAAAAGCCGTGGTCAATAATTCAAGTTTATGCGCCTACCCAACAAGCAGAACAATCTATATTAGACCTATTTTATGAAGACCTATCACTAACAATACAAAAATACATGGAGAACCACATTATCTTAATGGGTGACTTTAATGCACAAGTAGGAGCAAGACTAAACCAGAACAATTATGTATTGGGGGCGTTTGGTCATGGAAAAAGGAGTCGCAACGAACAGATACTGGTTGAATTTCTTATGAAACACAACTTAATAGTACTTAACTCCCTATTTTAAGAAGAAAATAAATAAACCTGGATGTCCTCTGATGGTTCATACAAGAACGAGATTGTAACCGACATAATAACCAACCATCCAAAAGTTTTCACGGACACAAACATCATAACAAAACTGTACTTCAACACAAACCACCGAATGGTGCGAAGTTCATACAAGAAGGCCCCAGAAAAATTGCCACGGAAACATATAAGAGTAAATGTACACAATGAATTAAGAATACCCTACAAACAAGGCGAAACCAACTACCAAGGAATTACAAAATAAATAAATGAACGACAGACCAGATACAGAAATATGAAATCCTGGAAAAACACCTAACAAATTACTGCACTGTAAACAATAACCAGAAGAGTCAGAAATACCAGCTAAGTGAACAAACTCTACAACTCAGAGGAAAGAGTACATAACACAGCAAGCCAAAAAAGTAAACAACAAAAGCATAGCAGAAATCAGCAAGAAAATCAAAGTGAGTATAAGAAAGGGTCGCAAAACTAAACGGCTAAAAACATAGGAATTACAAATACAAAAAACTGGAGGTACTAAAAAGGCCTTAAAAGAACTACGTGAAGCAGGGAAGCAATGGATACCAAAACTAAAGCGAAAAGAAAAGCCAATAACAAACCGGAAAAATATTAACTAACTAGCTGCCCATTTCTTCACCCAACTCTATGCAAATCAGGAAAAAAACACACTCAATTAAACTGAGAATACCCACAACCTAATAACTCCGGAAACCAAAGCTGACCCTGTGCCAGAAATTTTATTATGTGAGGTCGAAAAAGCGATAAAAAGTCAGAAGCTAGATAAATCACCAGGACCAGACAATATTACTAACGAGCTATTGAAAGAAACAATGGTAGAGCTAACTCCTATACTTACAAACATATATAACAATATTTTGATTAGCGGCAGCATTCCGAAACAATGGGCAAAATCCCATATTATATTAATACACAAAAAAGGCGACAAAGAAGACATTGAAAACTATAGGCCAATAAGCCTCATGTCAAACGTAAACAAAGTATTCACAAAAATCATATTGGACTGGATGAGCCCCATGTTAGATGAACAACAAGCAGTGGAGCAAGCTGGATTCAGGAGGGGCTTTTCTACGATAGACAATATCCATATTGTTAAACGAATACTAGAAAAATATAATGAATATAACAAGAATGTCTATATCACCTTCATAGGTTGTGCCAAAGCCTTCGACATCTCGAGCCATAGCTACATATGGGACACTCTAGAACACCAAGGGATACCCGTTAGTTACATAAACATTATCAAAAAAAATCTATGTGCACAGTCAGGCCAGCATACAACTCGAAACACTTGGAAAAGATTTCCCAATAAAAAGAGGAGACCGACAAGGAGATCCCTTATCACCAAAACTGTTCTCAGCAGTTCTTGAAAACATCTTCCGCAAACTGAACTGGGAGGGCTTTGGTTTGAATATAAACGGATCCAGGTTGAACCATCTCAGATTTCCGGACGACCTAGTACTTTTTGAAGAAAAGCTAGAAATTTTGGAACAAATGATACAAAAGCCTTAGCAAGTAAATTGAAACAGCTGACTGAAAATTAACCTTACTAAGACCAAAATAATGACTAATTCAATTAAGGTAGACATTACAGTAAACGAAGCGACCTTAGAGTTTGTCAATGAATATACATACCTAAGCCAGCTTATTTCTCCAAAAGACCTAATAACCAAAGAAATAAATACAAGGATTACTAATGGCTGGAAGAAATACCGGTCACTTAAGGAAATCATGAAGTCACAGGACCTGGGCATGGCACTGAAAACAAAAACTTTCAACACGTGTATCCTTCCATGCTTAACTTACGGGTGTGAAACATGGTCACTCACCAAATCCCTAAGAGACAAACTTGCCAAGTGCCAAAGAGCAATAGAGCGCAGCAGAGTAGGGACAAAATGTCAAGACAGAGCTAGAAATACTGACATCAGGATGAAAAACAAACTTATTGATATCCTACTACGCATCGACCAGCAAAAGTGGACATGAACCGGATGCGTGGCAAACAAGGAAAATGGTGTAAGGCAGTTTCAGAATGGTACCCAAGAAATGGGAAGAGAAGCCGTGGAAGACAGTGCATAAGATGGGAGGACGACATCAAAATGACTGCCAACTCAAGGTGGAGACGGGTAACTCAAGACAGACCACAGTGGAAATTGTTGGAGGAGGCCTATTCCAAGAGGCACACTGAGATTAGAGACATTTTATAAGATACGAATGACACAAACATGTACATCATCCCTAATCCCAGAAAAAAAGGCCTTAAATAAATAAATAAATATTTTGCTCCAAGAAAATTAATCCGTTCAGTAATTTCTGAGATGTGCGCGATCAGACAGGCAGACAGTCAAAAAATTTTTGTTTTCTCTTATATTATGTTTCTCATCGCCCTTTTTCCATTTTTCGTACGTACCTTTAATATACAGACACACCGTGTTCTGCTGTTCTATTATACATATTATTACGAAACTCATAAAGATTTTTATGATAAAAATATTTTGATAAGATCGAAAATATTTACGAAATCCAACAAAGAAAATAATACAACACGACCACACTCTCCGACCGCTCGAAGTAGGACAACGCTCGATGGCTCGATCGACACACAGCCGACCTCCCGTGCCCGTGTGCTTAGGCGCAGCCGTGGCGGCGACCGTTGTCTGTCGTCACCTAACCAAGTGCCATGAATTATAGCCGTGTCTCTAAACAGGGCGTTGTTGATTACAATATATCGCAACTTGATTAGGTGTGTACAGCACACAGCGATCCGAGAGTATAGTCGTATTGTATTTTCTTTTTATATTTCTTAAACATTTGCGATCTTCTTATTAAAATACTTTTACTGTAAATATTTTTGAATTTTGTAATAATGTGTATTTAATTCTTCCTAATCGCGCTGATAAATAGGTAAAATTAAACGATTTCTCATCACAGTTTTCTACGACTGATTCATTGTAAGAGTGCCAGTCATCGAAACACAATAGTGATAATTCGCTTTTTGTAAATGTATTTTTTGCATTAATTTCGAGCTTTACATGTTTCTTCAATAAGACAACAAGAGTACGTCCATATTCAGGATGAAAATACGTTGACTCAAGTAGCGTCATTCTTATATAGCTTAAATATTCTAGAACATAGTATGGGTGACCATATGGAGCCGATCATGACACAGTCGAATGATTGCGACGACTTATACGATGACGCTGGCCTTGCTGGACTACAACATTCTTGAGTAGTCATGGGCAGGTCCACCCGTCGGTGCCCACTTATCGTTGAATTTTGGGACACGTTGTATATAGAACGTGAGAGAGTCGAAAGTGGTAAAGAGTTGTAAAAGCGTGTTTAGCTACTCTCCTGATCTCTACTTTTAGGTATGATAATGAAAGTTGAGTATGGCAGAAGAAAAATGACAGTAAGGTCAATGCGGTGGCGATGTGATCTCTGGGTAATATATTCGGAATGTCTTCGAAAAATAGACTTAAAAACAATAACGTCAAAGAGCGAGGTTGTTTGAAAGAAGATGTAGTGACTAGAGTAGAAAGCGTCTGTTGAGGTGGTTTGGCCATCTGGAAAGGATGAATGAAAGTAGACTGACAAAATAGATCTATAGAGGTATTGTTGTGATACAAAGGTCGAGAATCGTTGCCCCGTAAAATTTTATACAAACCAAAGTAGCATATTAAAAAGGACCAAAATTTTAAGCACCCAAAACAGACTAGCTAGCATGAAAAGTCAGTAACGCAAGAGAGATGTACAAAGTTCGTACCATGTAGAAATCTATAATCTCTGCCCAAGCTTCTGGAGAAGTGAGTTTATAATATTATATTTATTATCAATATTATTATAATCTTTCTTTAGTGACTTCTAGTGGTTCTTCTATAATGACAGATGTTAGTGTTTTTTTGTATGGTTCATGTGCAAGCTTATGGAAATACATGCTGGCATATAAGCACTTGTAACAGCGACATCTTAGTAATAATAATAAAAACTTCGGACACACACAACCGCCATCTGGGCCCAAACTAAGCAATGAGGCTTGTGCTATGGGTATCAGATAATTGATAAAATACATATTTTTCTCAATAAATACAAATAGAATTTTTATTCAAGTAAATGTTTATATTGTACGGTAATAGAACCCAACGCACCCACAGCTCAGCACGTCGGGTCACTACCCACTGCGCCAGTTAGGCAATCAAGGTTTCGTATGTTCTTATGACACCGACTCCATTAAATAATACTGGATATGATTTGGCAATTCAAAGTAGTATAAGTAATCTCTTAAAATTTATAACAAAAATGATAACTAAGATAACAAGCATAACCTCAATAAAATGCTTATTCACGGTACAACAAAAAACAAAAAAATTTTTTTTTTGGTTCAGTTCTAATGCTTAAATTCTGATTCTAGGCATTAAAAAACAGTTAATTTTTTTTTAGTTCCTAAGGTTTGCTTTTGTCTGATGTACATCGATAAGTATATTTTAATTTATTTTATAAACGAAAGATGGCAGCACGTTGATTAACCCGAAAGTAAACTGTATTATTATTTGTAAGAGGCACAGTAGTGAGTGTTAACTTGTCCATTACAGCTGTAACAACTATATTTGTGTATTACGCAGTTAAAAATGGCATCGAGACAATTTAAACGTGATGTTGATTCATTCTGTTTTATTTGCGGTGAATTTATCAAAGTTACAGTTAAGTTAAGCTACATTCTCATCTGGACGAATTTAAAGATAACACGGGAGCCTACTCCGAAGATCAAGGAAAACGTTTACACCAAGATGTGATGGACTTCGATCGGCGATATCAAGGGCAGTACAACAAGACTATGATCGGAAATTACATTTGGGGTTTAATGCGAGAGAGAGCTCGTACGAACACAAAAGAAATACAGAGAATATTCATTTTTAGACATTAATTTCTTGTTATTTTACACCTATACGTTAACGTATCTTAAATCTTTAATAAAAAAGGCTCCTATATCCAGCAAATCCTTTTCAAAAATTCAAAGAAAAATTATAAAAAAATATATATTAAAATCAGTGATTTTTGCCGAAAACTTGCTCTAATTTCTACAAAAGCAAACTTTGATCAATGAAACATGTAATATTTTGTTGACTTTCTTCGTTGAGCATAGACAAAATGCAATATTTACTTAGGCGTTAAGTTACAAACGAACACCATACATGACATCTGTGATCTTTTTTGCACAAAATTCAAACTAGATAAAATAAAAAGCACTTGTCTTAAAAGGTAGATGTGTGATATCCGTTACATTGTACTCATCTTACAAAATCGAATGAAAATCTATAGATTATGGGAAGAATAATGAAATTGCAATTTTCGAAGTACTTTTTTTGTACAAAAGCATTATTTAATAATATGTTTGTTCCGAAAGTTGTTAACTATCAATCACACATTAAATGTGCCATAACAGATAATTTAATAACGAAATAATAATGAAAAACCCTTGTCATCCCAGATTGCTTTATAAGTTAAAAATATACAAATACCTATAATCACAGATTTTTATATATCTTTTTTTTTTGTTTTGTTGAACGTATTAAATTTTATAGTTACGATTTTCGAACATTCCTAAAAACAACAATAAGCTATAAATCAGTAATGTTCACGGGCGAGCATATCCAAGGGACAGAAAGGGATGCAGTCATACAAAGAAAAAAGGATGCAACGCTATCTTCCTTTCGCTCATTTAACTATCCCTGTCTGTCCGCCAGTCTTGCTCATCCGTGTATTTGTATCTGACGCCATTTGTATTATTTTAAATTAATTATTGCCTACAATTGTGAGTTCAATAGAATAACGTTTTTTTAAATTAAATATGTTTAAGGGGCAAGTCGGAGTTCCGTACGTTCGTGATACGTCTCCCGTAGTTTATTGCTAAAATGATGTTTTATTTTCGAAAATAGTAGACGCATACCCACATTATGGAAGGGGATTACGAGAACTGTTATCACGCTTTTATTTTAAAAAGCGTCAGTACAATAATGATTAATTGTTTACGAGTAGCTTCTAACCGAACCTCAGAATGACGCATTGTCACGTAGCAAGATGTCGTTTGCGGCCGTGTTGTTTGTACTGATATTAATTGTAAATTCCATTACATATTCTTCAGAGTCACATATTACTGGTAATAAACAATATTACGTAACTAAATGTTGCGACAAAAGTCAAATCTTAGAAGAACAAATGCGGATTGTGTCTTGTGTCAATTTCGACGCTGTTGTGAATTATTCTTCAATACCCATTTATGACGATGGCTTGAAACTGACGGGGAAGAGAATCAACGCGGACATAGAAGCGGTCAA
The DNA here is from genome assembly GCA_005406025.1 of Eumeta japonica. Taxonomy (NCBI): domain Eukaryota; kingdom Metazoa; phylum Arthropoda; class Insecta; order Lepidoptera; family Psychidae; genus Eumeta; species Eumeta japonica. The sequence goes on along the minus strand of BGZK01000485.1, from coordinate 311,347 downwards.
AGTCTGGGAATTGAAGGAGAAAGGGGCGTTAAACTTGAAGTTCGTTCCCCGACTGAAGCCCTATCTGACGGAGGTATGTTGTTTAAGGACATTTTTTTATGTTCTGATAAATCCCATTCCAATAACCATTTTGTAATTTATGAGAAATTGATCGATCTTATTTACATCGATCAGTTTAAACCTAAAATTCACCTACATATTTAAGAAAATATTTTTGTATGCCAAAAAAAATATATAATGATTAGGTTGGAGAATAAAATTTTTTTTAGTATTATATAATTAAAAAGCTGCAGTAAAATCTCTTTTGTTGTGCTTTTTGTATCTGATTAGTTTTGATACCATTAAATAGATGATATTAAAAAAAAGGAAAAATAAAAAGTAACAACGGTGTCCCGCAGTTTCTCTATTGTTTTTCTGTCCACCAAAATAAGTGAATCTAACTTAGAAATTAGATACATTTTGAAGTTTTATTACAAAAAAAAGGAAAAATGCGACACAGACAGCGAAAAAAATTTGACATTTATGGACCTAAGGTAGTGTCGGTAAGAGTGGCAAAAAACTGGTCCATGCGTTTTCAGTCCGGTAGTTTTGATGTCAAAGATGAACCTCGCTCTGGTCGACCTGTTACGAATAAAGGCAATGCTTTTTAATTCTTACGACATAGCTGAAGAGCTGAGGATTAACCGCAAAACAGCTTTGATGCATTTGAAAAAAAAACTGGATACACAAAAAAACTCCATACTTAGTCCCACACGAGATCACTGAAAGAAATCTAATGAATCGTGTACTCATTTATGATTCTCCATTGGAACGTTATGAAACTGAACCATTTTAAAAAGAATTGATCGCTGGTGATGAAAAATGGATTACCAATGAAAAGAGCATGTGGAAAAGATCATGGTCAAACGACAAGCAAGCTTCACAGACTACAGCAAAACTCAGATTATCTCGCAATCAGTTTTTGCTATGTGTACTGTGGGCTTGGAAGGGTATTATTCATTATGAACTTTTACCGCCGTAAAAAACTATAAATTCGGATCTCTACTGCCAACATACTCAAGCAAAAAGTACAGAAAAAACGGCCGGGATTTGTCAACAGAAAAGATGTGGTATTTCACCATGATAACCGTAGACCGCACACATTTTCAGTTACTCAACAAATATTGATAAAAGTTTGGTTGAGAAGTGATAATGCAACCACCATATGGTCTCACCTTGCACCTTCAAATTTTCACCTGTTTCAGTATCTTCATAATTATTTAGATAATTTTAGATTAACATCAAGAGAGGACTGTCAAAAATACTTGACGTAGTTTTTTGATCAGAAGTTCAATAATTTCAACAGTAATGGGATTATGTCACTACCTACAAAACGGCAACAAGTTGTTGATCAAAATGGCATATGTATAATATAATTTAATGCAAATAAAATATGATGTAAATGATATTGAACTTGTATATAAAATACGAATAAGCTTTTTCCCCGACCCTTCTGTGTTGCCCGTCAAACACATTTTATTGACTCCCATATTTGTTTAACCAGCCATATTTTAAAACTATTATAATGATACCAAAACTTCTTTTACTTAATTCATTATCAAGTGAACTACACCAATATTACTTTTCACGTTAACTTTTTTTGGAAACTTCAAAACATAAATAAAGGAAATTAACCAGTTACTTGAGAAATTCCAACAACAAACAATCTTAATATATAGTTTTATATAAATACCTTAACCTGAGTAATTGTTTCGTAATGAAATATGGTTGAGAAACCTTTCGTTCGTTTGATAGAAAAATACATGAGATAAGTTTTTACTGCATTTTGTATTCAAAATAACTTTTAATCACGTTGCTTGGACGATGTAAAATGTCTCTCACTATATATACAATAAACAACATTATTGATGCAAACAAGGAGCTCAAAAAGATTTTGAAAAAACATTTAAATATATACTTATCTAAGTTTTATCAATTTTTTTGAAAAATTTGTTTTATTAACTTTTTCCTAACAATTGTATTATTAGAAATAAATGGAGAGGTGCAAGTCGTATACTAACAACGGAAGTAATTATTTAATTTCGACATTATTGTCCTATTACAAAACACAAACAAACAGTAACTGTTTTTCATAAAAAGATTTAACATTTATTACTAAAAATATTTTAACACGTATTGTAACCTCCTATAGCACCATTGACACTTCTGAGCCTCACCTATATAGAGTATCTATAACTAAGCCAAATTTCAATCAATCTCTGAGAAAAAAATCTATTATCGGTCAAACACAAAAATGAGCGAGTGATTTCGTGAGCGGGGTCTTCGGTGTGCAAACTGCAAATTCCAATTCAAATTATTTTTATCTAATAGAAATTATGCAACAATCGAAATACGTTAAAATATGTTGTGAATTTATAACTTACTACTAGTTAGGAATTTTCCCTCAAGAAAAAACGAGCAAGAAACTTAAGAGCGGCTCTTTTCTAATATTATGATACACGAAAATAAAAAGACCAAAGCGTTTTTATTGAATAGATGTTGTGTTAGTTTTAAATAAATAAGTCAATAATATAATTTGATTTTTTTATTAAACAAATAATTTATATAAATAGTAATAATAGTAATGTATGACATTTGTTTAATTCAACAAGATTTCAAAGTATTTGGATAATATTTTAATTTTAATATTATGAATATTATGGTTTATTTATTCAATTTACTAAGAAATTCTTAAAGCATGATTTATGTAAGTTGTTAATGAATAGTTATTGTTTGTAAAATCAATTTAAACTATTCCTAAGAATATTTTAAAACGAATCGGTATAGTAAATGGTTTTTATTTAGAAAAAAAAAGTGTCTATAATAATAATAATTGTGTTATTTTTACATTGAAAGTAAGTCCAGACACTATTAAAGGCATACTCTACCTAAAATAATTTCTAATATTTTTTCTATCGTTTATAGAAAACGACATGAGAATTTATGATTTTGAGCCATCGGTGATATTTAGTTTATGAGCGATATAGTAAGTCAATAAATGCTAAAAATGTTTACTTAAATCCACTCAACGTGGAGTAATGAACAGAAAAAAAGCTGAGAAATAAAAATAAATGATATAATCCCGCCCTTTCCTTTATTTAATCTTAAAATAAGACTGATAAGGAAGTTTTTTATCAACTTAGAGCATACACCACATAAATGTATCATTAATAACTACAATGTTGTATAACAATATCGATATTATATAGTGGGAGTTCCTGCGGACACATTGGCCGATAAGAATATCACCACAAAATCCGGTTTGATATCGCAAACAAAACAAAATAATAATGTCAAATATTTTTTTTGATCACAAACATACATTTGCAATCGGAATATGGATCTTGAAACAAACTAGATAGTATATAAGCATACATTATTTAACTTCACGCTCTTAAAATTTAAGGTTTTCAAAAAGTCGTTTAATTTTAAGGAAATACGTAATTTTTTTTGAAATAAGTAGTGCAAGTTTTAGAATTTCTGGCAGCAATATTTCGCCAGTATCGTTAACGAGAACAGAAAAAAATCATGGGGACTTTTGATGAATGAAATATCCACATATATGATTAACTTTTTACGGAACCCTCAAGGTGCGGGTCCTGTTCGCACTTGTCTGTTTTTTTTTATTTATTTCATTGTATGCAAATGCGTTAGGCGTCACATTTACTCAAACTTTTCTTCACACCGTTCATAATTTATTATTTAACATTGCCATCCCTTCGCGCGTTTTTTAGCATATATTCAGTAAAACTGATTATTGAGGTTAGTTATCATATTATACTTATCACAAAATAAAGATACATAAATCAATATACGAGTTAAAGTTTGTCATTGACCTATACAAACCAAGTCGGTTTTTTTTTCTATATAGTACCTATCAAAATTTTAGTTACGTTGTTTTTAGTTACTTTAATATTCTCTAGCAGAATTCCTTTTCAATGGGTTTGTCCACATGATGGATATACAGCATACATAATCTGCAGGCAGCCCTAGCAGCTTTACCGGTGATAGTTCGTCTCGTGACCATCCTGACCGCGGCGCTTGTTCCACGACTTTTGCCCTTAAAAAGGAAGAAAACACTTATGTCACAGTGGATAGGAAAATTGAAGTATGTAATCGTTTTAACTTCCCTCTGAGAAAATTAAACATTTACAAGGGAAAGGTATTAGTCCGATTTTCTTAAATCTAATTTTTGTTAGAACTCAACGTTTGAGTTATTCTGTTTTCAAAGAGATTCCCGTGTGTATATGTGCGTGCGTGCGTGCGTATAGACCGATTGGACAAAGATATTTTCAGAAATCTCGTTCAATCATTATCATTTTGAAAAACTTTGTTGATTAGCAAACTTTAAACCATTAAAACAAACGATAACAAATACTATATTTCTTAAAAGAAAAACCCATGAATCCTGTAGATCCGATTGAATCCGATCCTTTTGTTCTAAAGATCTTGTGAAAGAAAAACTCTCAAAAGATGTGTTTCTTCGAATTCACTTTTGTTACCCATACGCACATTATTGTTTAAATAGTTACAATTTCAGATCAACGTGTTTGCTTTGATATACCATAAGCTTTTACAAATCTACAGAAAAAATATCCATATATTCCAATCATTCAAATCACTCTGGTCAAAATGTTAAGAACCGCTTGTTAGGCGACAACTCATAAAAATCATAACTGTGTACATAATACCACGTACCAAAGACGTTCAACCCTCTTGCCTTCGACGCGACAGAATCAACTGGAAAACATTGCTGGAAATGTCAAAATTAAATTGCTCTATTTCATAACAAACACCACATACATATAACGGGAAAAGGGTTATCTGTACTGAAAATATAACTGCGGGTAATTATTATTTACAATTCGCATTTTATACGGCAACAGGAAATGGTAGTACAGTTAAATAATAAACGAACTCAACAGAACGTTAAAGTTGAGTCATGAACTGTGGTAGCCATCATTGGGTTCTTGTAAAAAACATCTTTGTTGGTATTAGTTTTTTTCCATAGAATATTCACACCACCTTTAAGCAAGTCTATATCAACAATAAAGATCAATTGTGCTGAGAGGGCTCATTACTTTGCCAATAACTATGTTAAGGTGTCTCATAAATAATGCTGGTTTTTAACGGTTGCTTCGTGTATTAAATAATCATAAAATATTAAAACCTTAATATATATAGTATAACCCATAGTGATCTTAACCCGTGTTAACCCGACGTTCAGTAAACTTTTTGAGACCTTAGTAAAACGTTGGATTTAAATGCAAAGAATTGCCGCAATGCATTTTCAATAGCTCCTTTGGGCTAAATTTTGTTTTCCATGAAAGAGTTTCGCCATAGATATGAATAAATACTATTCTGACGTTGTAAGGTCCGGACTAAATGCTAGATGTGGTATGAGTTTAATACAACTATTTCTTCTTTCAACTTTCACAGTATGTGGTCTGGCATTGTCGTGTTGTAAAAGCACCCGTTTTGCTTTGACAAGCTTGGATATTTCTGCAATAAAACTTCATACATTCGTGTTAGATATTCTATAGAGAATATAGATATCTCGGCAGCGGTAATTGGACCATGCTGAATTGTTTCGAATTTCATTAAGCTTTCATAATTCCACCATACACATAACAAGACTTCGGCTCGAATCGATTTATTATCACGATGGGTTCAGATAAATGTTCTTTGTCTGATTAGAGATATGAATAGATTTAGATAGATCTGGATTATTTAGATAAACAACACAACCGGCAGCGCTATGCTCGCGTCGCTGCGTAGTTTGTACGTAAACAGCGAGCGAGCGTACTATGACAAATATGCGTCTACGCAGCAGCGCCTCCTTGGACAGTGGACCCTAAAATTCACTATAAACTTAATTCATTCACTCTTTTTATATAATTCTAAACGACCTATTGGCAAACCTATATTATCTTGTCCTGAGGTATTATATTTTAAAACTGTATATAGGTTCAAGTGCGTACAGTTATAACGATGTAAGATTAAAAGAATCAAAATTGTGACAGAAACGACAATATGTTCGATTTCAGGGCTGTCTCTGATTAGTCATGTGACTTTTATTTTTAAGTTTTGATGCTGAATAGTTCTTTTCGGTGTCACACACATCTACACTGTTATTTAAAATATACAAACCGCTATTTGAAGTATAGGAAAATATACCATTATCCACAACTTAATCACGTACGGTACATATATATATATGTGTACTCTTAACAATAGAAACTATATTATAATACGTTCAGATTGAATTATTTGCCTGAACGTTATATGATCAAGCTAGGCCTAAACGGCCCAGCTCTCAAGATGGGTCATAGACGGAAAACTGGCTTGATCTACGCGCCTGCTGTCAGTGGATCACGTGCCACGCGTTACATTACGGGCCGGCGATAATCGCATAAGAATTATTATAATTCAAGACCGTTTTCTCGCAAAAGGGTTTGAATAACCCTAGCAGCCACCCTAAAACTTAAAAGCTTCCGAGCACGTCGGAAATTATGACTCAAAGCCGCTCATGTGGCCATTGCTATGGCGACCAAAGACTACATACTACCGTGGAATTAATCCTAGGCTGTTATGAATGTATTTGCATGTAAACCATAAGTATTTGTTTATTAGGAAAGTTTTCTTCGATTTGACTGCATTTTAGACTCGTTGCTAATTTCAAATAATACAGAGAGAATATTTGACTTCTTTGCCTATTTATATACGGTTGGGGGAATAGTTTTTGCGTATTTTATATACAAGTTAAATATCTTATTCATCATATTTTATTTATATTCAATTATATTATATATATGTATGCCATTTTGTAGGTAGTGGCATAATCCCATTATTATAGGATTATGAGACTTTTGATCAAAAAACTGCGACAAGTCTTCTCGTGATTTTATCCTAACATTAGCTAAAGAATTATGAAGATACTGAAACAGGTGAAAATTTGAAGGTTCAAGGTCGAAACTGTTTGGAGGTTGCATTATCACTTCCCTACTAAACTCTCCCAATATTTGCTGAGTGACAAAATGTGCGTGGTGTAGCGTTATCATGGTGAAATACCACACCCTTTCTATTGATAAATTCCGGCCATTTATTCTCTACTTCTTGGTTGATTATGTTGGCAGTAGAGATCCGAATTTAGTTTTTTACGACGGTAAAAATTCATAATGAATAATGCCCTTCCAAACCCACCGTACACATAGTAAAAACTTATTGCGAGATTGCGAGGGTTTTGGTGTATTCTGTGAAGCTTGCTTGTCATTTGACCATGATCTTTTTCACATGTTCTTGTCATAGGTGATCCATTTTTCATCACCAGCGGTCAATTTTTTTTAAAAAAGGTTCAGTTTCATAACGTTTCAGTGAAGAATCGCAAATGAGTCCACGATTCATTAGATTTCTTTCAGTGAGCTCGTGTGGGACCCAAGTATTGAGCATTTTTGTACATCCAGCTTTTTTCACATTCCTTAAAACTGTTCTGTGGTCAATTCTCGATCAATGTCGTGAGAACTAATATGCCGATGTTGCTTTACTTTTTTCAAAATGACATAAATTTTATCCATAACGAGTCGACCAGAGCGAGGTTCATATTTAACATCATAATTACCGGACTGAAAACGCTTGAACCAGTTTTTTGCTACTCTTACCGACACTGCATTAGGTCCACAAACATCACAAATTTTTTAAGTAATAAAACTTAAAAATCTATCGAATTATACATTCACTCGTTTTGGTTGACAGAAAAACAATAAAAAAATGGCAGGATACCGTTTTTACTTTTTATTTTTCTATTTGTTTAAATATCATGTATTTAATGGTAACTAGCCAGATACAAAAAGCACAACGAAAGAAATTTTACCGCAACTTTTTAGTTATAATAATACGAAAAAAAAATTTCCCCAACCTAATAAGTTTGACTAATACCAACAACCATGTACTTTATAAGAAAACAATAAAGTGACCAAAAACGTCGGACATTTATTAAGAGTCCATAAATCAAACTTTTTATTTTTATAACAAGAAATTTATGTCATACGCTATTATTAAAAACATTTGTTTATTCAATTTCATAGAACGGCTTGCTTTACGTCGAATCACCCAACGACTATAAGAGATGGATTATGTTCAACAATACACAATACTGCTTCGATTTTGTGATGACTAGAATAAACAATAAAACTTCGATGAGGCTTAACTTTTGGGTGGTGTTCAGTGACATCCCCCCTACAAACCAGAACCTTTGGTTTACGAGTTCAGGTAACGTTCTTTTATGATTTCAACATACACATACTTGAAGTTTCTATATTTATTAGGTTGTTCTTTATTCGGCGTAATATGATATGAAATCATTAAACAGTGATAGGTAAAAATATGAAAGAAGAAAAAAAAAATTTTTTGAATTTTCGTAAAGGCATACTCACTAGAAAAATGTATTTCATACAATTATAAACTTCACCAATTTCTTATTTTCTATTTGGACTCTAACTAACAACTTTTTTTTAGAAATTAATTATATTATCCGAAAACATGTGTTTAATATTAAACAGGTGCTTCGATCAGCACTTGTTCAACAGTGACGTTTTACATTTTTAGCTATGCTGGTATCTTCATTCTTCTTGGTGCTGGTTTTGATCGTTTACGCACTCCTGCCTCCGCTGCGGAATCTGCCAGGCCTCATACTGATGGCCTATGCTGCCAGTCAGTTGGGCGCTTTCTTATGTCTTGGAATTCTCCAATTAATGACACAGCTGACAATGAATACTATAAAAGTATGCCAGATTATGAGTAAGTATTTTTAATTTTTTACTGTTTTAACTCAACCGTCCCAACTATAAACTTTTTAAGCGATATTTTCTTTCTATGTATTATTAATGAATACTCGTAAAATAATTCTATAGATAACATATTAATATTATTAATGAAACAGGATTGATAATATTTGAATTTGGCTAAGAACATAATTTATAAATTAACGTTGAATATAAGCTAATTGTATATTTATAACAAGTTTTGAACTTCCCATTTTGCTTTTCATGTTTAAATAATAATGTTGCCTGTTTTTGATATTTTCTAGAAAATCATATAATTAACCAGTAAAATGATGTTAACTTTTCCTATAACTAGAACAAATATAAATTATGTCCATTGTAAGTTGTACCCTTAAGGCTTTTTAACCCCTAAGCCTAAATTAACGACATTTACCCTATCCAACAAAATTTTACTAAATATTACTATTGTATCCCATAAATTAATTTGGTCACAGCACTTCGCTAAATGCAATGAATTTGTGCATTAAAAAAAAAGTTAAGAACCAAATTATAATTGTAGAATTATTTACTAAAAAAAATATAAACAAGCTACGCTTTTCATTGACAATTATAATGATTATTGATATATAAAACTTTAGGTGTTATTAATGTGTAATACGTCTGACTTTTATTCAAGTATTATTTATCAATTTACATTCCTAAACTGAATACGGCAATATTGGTGCACGGTTCGAGGTACTTATTCATTTTAAAAATACCTTTTTATTATAAAATATCAAATTTCTCCACAATTACATACCAAACAGTGACAGAACCAAATTTAAAATCCGCCAAGAGCAAACCGCAACAACACGTACCACCAAAATCTTTCGATTCAGTATCTTTAGCACAAACACGATTAACATTTTTATGTTATTTTTCTTTATTTGCGATAGAGTAAAAATTAACAACGTTGTTAAAACATTTGCTGTACCTGGAGGCTCCTTAGTTTTTGACTTTTTGGATTTCGCTAAGTCATCCTCCATAATAACACATAACATTCGGTGAAAATTTCAACTGGGTACCTTTTAAGGTGCAAACCATACAGCCCTTTAAAGACAGGACATGTGGATGGGCAGACAAGTGGACGAATGATCAAACGACATAGGCATACAGTAATAGGGTTGCGTTTGCACCCTTTCTAAAATCTTCTGATCGTAGTGCCATACACTTACGAGATTATATTATTCGATCCCAGGTGGGAGACTGGCATTGGCTCACTCCATAGTTTTGGACTTTGTGCAAGGCACGTTATGAATTTAGGTATTGCAAAAACATTTTTTAATCATTTGAGAATGTGGAGGAAATGTAATTGAAAAAAAATTATCATGGATTTAGGTACTTGTGCAAGTGAATAAAATGGGTCATAGGATGTTCGCATCCATTAGTTAAATAACGTGGCTGTGAAATTTATTTCTCGATTGACCCTAGATTTTTTATCTGTTTTATCACTCGCCATAATATTATTAATATTATCGTTACTTCCTTCTTGATAAAGGTCCAGTCATCTACTTCTTCTTCTTGGCGGCGTTCTGTTGGATGAACGTGATGTCCTTCGACATTTGGTGGACTTTTCGGTGAGTGTGTTTTATGACGAAAATTGACTTCTCTTTTTCTAATTTATTAATATTTACTAGCAAAGGGTTTCCACCACATGAAGAAATACATGAAAAATTAATAAAACAATGCGAAACCCCCACATGAGAAAAATAAATTGATTATTGGAATTATCTCAGAGAAAACAATGAGCTGTTTGATGCACATAATCAACAGCAAGAGTATAAACGTGGTTCATGGAGTCATATATTGATTAGAGAAATGCCTTCGATGACAAAACTTCAAATACCTCACTGTTTCATTTTCGTTATAGTTATTCCAATACTCCTACTAAAGTTTAACAAGGTTTAACATTATAGTAAGAGTAATTAATAAAAACTTAATTAAACAAAATCTGATATCTCAGATAAATAAAAGTATTGTGCTTTGCAACTGATCATAGTATGGACGGAAAACTGACGTATCCCAGCTCCGGTTTCCGAACCGTTGAGGCTGTTCATTCGGCACCGAAACGGTGGATCGACAGACGACATGGTGTTATGAGCTCCCTCGTAACACAGGTACTCTCTAAGCATGGCTGCTTTGGGAAATACCTGTAAACAATCGCCAGAGAGGATGGCTTCTCTTCAATCAGTTGATTTGTTTGTAGATGTTTGCTCCTTAATATTGAAAAATGGGAATTTGAAATAATTACTGGGTTTTTTAGTTCGAAGAGTTCAATTATTTACAAATATGTATGCTTTCGAAGATTTTGAGCTCAAAAGTAATTTAAAAGATCCAGGAATAGTTTATGGGTGATTTTCAAATTTCCTTAAAATAAATAAATCATTTACTATGATATCAATCAATATTCTATTAATGTTTGAAATATATTATTTTAACTCTTAATTTTAACTCAAACCTGAATAGCACAGTAACATGAGCATGTGCGCGCTCAATTCAAGCGCGTAATTTGAACAGTGTTTGAACTAAAATGATGATCGTATTAAACAAGTTATTATCGAGCCAAAAACTTTCGGCAATCATACATAACAAGAATATGTAATATTGATAATTTTTATAATGCTTCAAAATTGAAAAACGTCATTGTATTTATTTTTATTCTTAAATAAACTAGTTTTGTCCACGTTTTAACGACTATACTCGATAACACAAAAATCTTTGCTCAAACCTCAAATTTTGCCTCCCCTGCGAATCGGCCTCCGTTGGCACTAGCACTTAGTACCCCAGTTTAAATCCAGCGCTGTATACTAAATACTTATCAACACCAGAAATAGTCTAACTTGTTATTCATTTAAAAATATACATGGTACCTTAAATCTTCAAAGTATTGAAGATTAATATGTAATTATTTTTAGTGAAAAGGAATCGTTTTGGTATGTTTAGAATTATGATATTTAACATTAGAGCATCACGTATTTTAAGGTCATTATTTTCTCGACAGCGGTTATGCCAAAGCGCGGCCAATACACCGACGTAAAAATAGCTTCAAATTCGGCGTGTATTGCGCGTACGCATACGGCGTGCCGGGCGCTATGACCGCCATGCTCGTGACGCTCATGCACGCCGACATGACCCGATGGCCGTGGTTCATCACTCCAGCCATACCTAGGAAAGGATGCTTCTTGCAGAGTTAGTAGATTTCGAATTTTTTTTTAACTCAAAAAGTCGTAACGTTATTTTTAATATGAACATTGACAACAAACATTACTAAAATCTGTATCACACTGGAAACTTTAGTAAAACAATGAAATTTATACCATGTTAGTATTACACCCTGAGAACGAAAATTTTATATGTATCGATTTATTTTTGTAATTTTTCTCAGAAAAAATATTCTATACACATTATATTTACTCAGTTATCTTCACTTCCTTTTTATTCAAAATTAAATTAAAAAAGTCAAAATATTTATGCCACCGCATTTAATTACATTGGATTATCTCTAAATCTGTGATAGAATAATTTCCATATACAGACAAACTACATGACTTATATTATTAATAGCCACCTTAATTTATAAATGTAAACATTAATATCCTTTTAATTAAGACATTATATAGCGTTTACAATATTGTTCACTATTTAAAATAATTATAGTTTTCGTTATTTGTATAGTAGCAAAATTCCATCATTTTACTATAAATAGCTTTAACGTACTATTTGCTTAACCATTTTATCTTCATTGAATTATGTACTGTAATATGCTTGTCGCTGATAACAATTTTTGTCTTAAATATTTTGTGCCAGCTGCGATGATCATAGCGTTTAACTAGTTAGACGCCTATGAGATGACATTCGAATACAAGTTCTAAGGCTACAAAAGCAGTTTAATCAGAACCTATTGATAATTTTTGACTATTTTGGCTACCGGAATACGTGCTCAGATTTTTTTATCAACATTTTGAAGTAGTAATCCTAGCCTAACCTAGCCGTCTATTATACTGCTGTTGGAAATATTGTGTCCGACTGGGAATAATTGTATTCTTTACAATGTCAGAGGGCGAGTTGTTCCTGTACCTCTACGTGCCAATGCTTATACTCATCATCAGCAACTGGATCCTGTTCGTGATGACGGCCTTCAACTTGTGGCGTCTGCGCAGAGGCATGACCGTGTCCGATCCTACTGCACATTGGGCACATAGATCTCATCAGCATAGGTATTTGTATGAATATATAAAAAATCTTGACGCTAGTAAATTACAGTGTCATGTTCATGCATAGATATTTTTTTCACAAAGTAATTATAGTTCTCGGTTTTTGTCACCAACATCAAATGATTTTTTTTACACTGCTTAGATGTTTAGTGGCGTTAGTTTGGCATCAATATTAAAGAAAAAACAGGACTTTTGTAATCATTTTTTTTGATCTGGTAATTGATTTTTTTTATTTTTTTTGTTTGTACTTGACGTTATAGATCGAGAGGTCATCACTGTTTACAGACCAGGCTTCCCACATATCAAAGTCCTATATATAATAAATTATCCTCCATATATTAATTCCTGTATTAATAATATTTAACAAATGCAAAACTTGCTTATCAATAACAATTAATTAAAAACTTTCAAATTAACTAAGAAATGAAAGAATCTTCTCGAATTTCTATAATTCGATAGTAGCAGATTTTTATTGCATTGCATTTTAAAATATATAAAATTGTGAATCGTAAAATTTAATCTGAAAATGAATCTACTTAGTTGATTAATGATTTGTGATCAATTCACAAATCAACAACACTTTTTGGTTGTTCGATAATAAATCTAATTAATATTACAGGTATTATGTAAAACAATACAGATATTTCTACTTTTCAAGAGCACCTTAAACAGTTCACGTTACAATATTTCATTGGTGTGCCGGACAGATTCGGTGTGTACTTGAAGCTATCCGTCGTCATGGGCATCAGCTGGATCCTGGAGGTGATCAGCGCGCTCAAGCCGGAGCTGAACATCTGGAAAGTGACCGACCTCTACAACCTTTCGACTGGCTTCTTAATTTTTGTCATATTCATCAGCAAGAAGAGAATCTTCAGAATGTTGAGCAAAAGATTGCATTACCTTAGCAGGTATAATAAATTTAACGTCGTGTATTTTTGTGAACATATGTAAGTGGATAAGTGTTACGTTAATTCTATATTCATATAGCCGGGGTATAGTATCTTTACTTTCTTCCTTCGCTCAAGATTCACTTCCAACAAATCTTTTTCAGTATACGAAATTCAAATAAACTTCCATGTGCTTCTTTAAGCGCTCAATTTCTTGATAATTTTTTACAGCATCAATGTGTTTCACCAATTTCCATATAAACACGTGTAATTTCATGTTTTTTTTCATTGAAGCCTATTTATTTTTTTTCAAATTCGCAAGTTTATATCGCAAGTATATTTAAGACGCAAATTTGCAATTTGCATCTTAAATTATAAAATTATTCGCCATCGATCTCGGTGTTCAAAATTTAAAATAATCATGTTTTTTCTTTAATTTTATCAAAGCGTCAATTTTACCCTGAACATCATTATCTCGCTTACAAAAAGTGACACATTGCATAGACGTACAATATTTTATACAACACATTTGAAATATGTCACGATATTTTAAAAGTTTATCAATTAACTATTTTAACACTTGTTAGTAAGACAGTTAGTACTCAAAAAAAAATAGACGGGAAGCTCTTTCCATATTTTCTTGTATACATCCTATCATATTATATAAGAAAAAATTAACCTCAAATCAAACTAATTATATGTAATAATAATTGTCCTCTGAATATTCGGAAACCGCTTAATTTCTGTTATTGATCATTTGTAATAATAATATTAGTAGAACAATTGCAGTTTTTGTAAACGTAACAATTTAGAGTAGGTTAGGCTTAAGTTTGTGTGAAACAAATAACAATGAAAAAACAAATGACAATATTTGTTTTTTCATTGTGTCATCGATTTGAATGAATTTAAGTCGAATATTCGCGTCAAGATTTTGGCTGTGGTTATCAACAAAAAAGTTACCAGAGACAAGATTGGTCTATGGTAATGGAGCGTTGTATTTATTTATTTTTTTATTAATATGATTTGGGTTGGGTATGAGTATAGTTTGGGTTTCTTTTATTATTACGGGTTATGAAAATATTTAAAATTTCACATTTTCATGACCCGATTTTAATGGAGAGAAATTTCAAGCCGATAAGACAGGATCCACTTTAAAAAACTATCTGTAAATTAGATACTTATTGGGTACTTAACACGATAGAGCATTATTATTGATATTCTTTATAACAAGTAAAATTCGTTGCAAACATTAAAAAAAACCTTTATTGATGACAATGAAAACGTGGTTAATTACGAACTACAACACATGCGTGTACGCCGAATTATTATTTAACATTTTTCAAATGTTTTAAAATTTTACATGTATATTTCCTAGATTACTTTTTGTGGGTGCTATTAATAAAATAAACTTAATAAACCGCAATTTGACTCTTACGTCTATACGTCATGTTATTATATGTATGTGTTCGAGACAATATTATAGCGATATTCCTCACGAATTGCGACAACAATTTAAATTCGTGACGGAAACGTCAGTTAAAATTTTTTAATGTATTAATAATAATGATATTACTTCTTCAATAGGTCCCAACACGGCGAAGATGAAAGCTTTGGTAAGCTTTTCCTACGCTCGGCAATTTTTAAGGACACCTCCGATGCTGAAGATTATTCCACCAACCCTGCCACGGTCTCCTCTAACACCAAGGACCCGCAACCTGAAACGGGCCACAACAAGGGCTGAAGCAAAAGTTGATTTTAAGGGTGTCGCCAGTAGCAAAAGTAAACAAAGTCTTCGTCAAGTCGATGTGTCCCAAGTAGTAAAAGCGAATAAAACCTGCTTCGACTGGATTTGTAAACGATGTATATGTATTGAGATGCGTAATATGTTACCACAGTGAAGTCAATCGAATTTATGTCGATATGATTTTATGATAAGATGTAAAATCACAACTTTTTTTCACCTTTGCCAATTTCTAGTCCAATCATTTTCCACTGATAATAATTTTGCTATATTATAAAATATAATGTATTTTAAGCGAATTTATCGATTATACTTTAAGCTCTCTGTTTAAGTAAATACGCTTAGAAATCTTTATATAAATCACCAAATCGAATCAATATTATGTAGAATATGTTTATCGTGCATATATTAGATGAAACACTAAGTAGCTTTTGTCGCACCATACATAAATCAAATTCATTACGCGGAATTGATAAGAAACTGGTAGTGACGCATTCGTATGAATAGACAATGAAGCGATTTCAACCTCCCTCCAACTGTACTTCGAACAGAAATATGCGTTCAAAGCCGACTCGATACTGAGCCGACATTATAATTAAACCACAGCTTATCAATGTACAATACAAAAATTTACATCACCAATACGGATTGAATGTAAAGAACGCGAATACCTTCTTGGTGACTGCACTAGCAACGTTTTCAAAATTATAAGTGTTAGTTACTAAAATTTGTACAGTGTATATCATCTTATAGACGCAGCGCTATTGATGATAGGTACCAAAGGCAGTGGCACTGAAGTCTTCAGGTTTCTCCACCAAGTACCGTTGCAAACTGTGTTCAATGTAGCAAACAATACTTTGATCTATCGGAAAATACTTACACAATAATTGTTGTGTTCTTTGATAGAAATAAATCATTATTAAAAATAACCAAAATAAACGTAATTTCGGTTACAATTATTTAATTATTCTTTTAGCCTCAATAAAGTATATGAGCGTTTTTGACGTGACAACGTCTTAAATTAGGTTGCGGCTGGGAGTCACAAGTGTAACGCTCGGTAACGTTACGATGAGTCACCGAACGAGAGAGAGGCCCGCCGAATGCCTTGCGTCTCTCCCACTCAACTATGATCGGTCTGCCGCGCGCGCAGCACTAGAGAATTATATAGCTTGCAAATGTATTGCGTTATTGTATGTATATTTGTATATAAATACGTATGTATGGTGTAAAAATAAAATTTTGTTAATATGAAATTCAGTGCGAGATTCTTTGTATAAATTAATGTTTTAATATAATTCTTGTATAAATAAATGTTTTAAATTGTTACTATTATTTCATCCTTCTTCCTACTATACGAATGAATATTCACATTAAAATGATTTTACCATTCAAAGTCGTTGTCACAAACTTCTCGCCCGTATACCGACTTTACAGGCAACCAATTTTTTTCAGAATTATTTGAATTTTCTGTTGCTTGGAAAATAATTTGTAGTATGAGAGTTAATGATAACGTAGATCTTTCAAATTACCATTCGAAAGTGACGTCACACTTCTGTAAGTACTATTGATAGCGAAAGTCACTTTCGCACGAAACTGTTTCTAGAGAAATATGATGTACCATCGAACGGAAATAAACTTTCATAACTTTTTTCAAGCTCCTTGCTTTTTAAACTATCTGTATTTTAGTATCAAATTCATGATCTAACTTCTTTAACGTTCCATTAATAATTAAACAAACTTATTTATACAGCGACAAATTTTAGACTAAAATGAAAATATTTAGCTAAAAGGTACAAATAAACTAAGTACTTTTTGTATTTTGCAATATGTAGTTTAATAAAATTGACACTTAACACTGAAAAGTAGTTCGTTTGTTCAAAAGAACATATATTATTCCATTTTGCATTTATTCAACGACCTCAAATTGTCGTTGTTAATAATAAACTGTCGACTACTTACCCCTTTAGTAATTGTATGTCTCATTATAAATACAACAACTGTATATCAACAGTTTCATTTTGTAATTCCATGAGCCGACGATATCGAAACATTCGTACTTAAAATTTTTATAGACTGATTGTGTTAAACTCCAAAGATTTAATATTTCGCACAGTATTTGTTTATTCAACGATTGTAAATGAAAAAGCTTGTAAAATATTAACTTAGAGAGCTCAACCTTATTATAATTTATAGTCTAACACCAAAGATATATTTTAGGCACTGAATAATTTTTGTTTAGTTATATATGAATAAAACATCGAAACTGTTCTTTTTTCGTTGAACAAATTGTTCGTTTTCATTTTTCACAACTTCGCCCTTGTCAGTTGATTGCGACGAAACCATGTTCGCGTCAAATGACGAAAAGTTAAGGAATTCAAAATGGTGATCACAAAATAAAGTACAATATTTTGGGAGTGAATCGAGAACCCTAAACCGACTAGGAAACTTTCAGTGCAAGTGACCGCGGGCCTGAATT
This sequence comes from Eumeta japonica, assembly GCA_005406025.1. Taxonomy (NCBI): domain Eukaryota; kingdom Metazoa; phylum Arthropoda; class Insecta; order Lepidoptera; family Psychidae; genus Eumeta; species Eumeta japonica. Next base: position 293,171 of record BGZK01000485.1, on the reverse strand, counting down.
CGTTCATGACATATGCGGTAGTATCGGCCCTTGATCCTTTAATAATTGAGACTATTGGAAGCCGCAATTGAAATTCGACCTCAATAGACAATCAAACAGTTTTAATAATAAGTAGTATTATTGTTCGTCCTGTGATGTTGTGGTAATTCAAAAAAATCATTTCTACGCTTAAGATCGCTTAGCTTAAGTTTAATGCTGTTATGTGGCAATCAACTGACCTCTTTGATGTGTACTATTTTACCTATAGGCTGTTAAGTGGCCCGGAATGTAATTTAATTGATAATTTGTGTTAAGAAATCTCTAAGTGTTTAGAACTAGCTCAACAGCTGCATGCATGGTATATGGATATGGTTCTAAAGTTATTACTAAAATTTGAAGAATTCCTCAATGCTCAACTTGTTACACAAAGCTCATACGCTGTCATGCCAAAAAATTGCGAAATTTTCAGAAAAAAAAAAAAGCAGAATTTTTGTATTATTTCTGTATTATCTCCACACTCTCGGTGAAGTTTGATGGATGTAACAGCGTGATGACGGTTGCTCCTTAATTTTGTAATTGTTCTCAGAAGACTCAAAAGCGTCATGTATAAAAGTGTTGTGAGAGATGTAACTAGATAGTCAAGTCATAGCCATAACTTTTGCAACACTTTCATTTTAAATTAAACGGTTTGAACGTGAAACCCTTCATACTGATCCAACTCGTGCGCAGGGCAGCTAACAATCGTTGTCGTCGATATGACATCCACATGCAGGTCCCAGATCTTAGGATGTTTTTAAGGCACTGAGAGTAGTTTGATTACATTTAAATTAAAAACTCTCAGATCAAATCGCCTAAATTTATGGTTTGATTGCGACACCTTTCGGTTCGAAGATATCGACGTTTGTCACTCGATCGCCGGTTTCGTTTGATTTGTCGATCATTAATCAAATTTGTCGAGAACTTCCTCAAAATCGTCGAAAACGTCTTTAAATAAAAAAAACCTAAGATTGAATAACACCCATTCAAACCTACCTATGCAATAAAGTTTGTATTATAATTAATATTAGGAGACGTGTAACAGACTATATTTGATGGTATTAAGCAAAGTCTGCATATAATCTGAGATTGAAGATCGGCTATTAGAAATATCGAATTATACTTCATATAACATAGGCCTAGATAAAACAGGGAGAAAGGTATGTATGTTTACTCACTATTTACATGTTAACCGAAATAGATAGCAAACTTTGTACAAGGGAAAGTCTACCGAACAATAAACATTCTTCACCACATAGGGAAAGATATTTAAAGTGTTACATTTTATCTAGCAATAACATAATTATCAACGTCTGACCACAAACTTATTTGTACAGAATAAAAGAAAAAGTATAACCGACCATCAGTACATATAAAACAATACCAAGCAATAAATTATGTTAAAGTGTACAACAACGATCGGAAGCAAATATCACAGCAAACTTAACAAGCACGAAATTCCGGAAAAAAGTTATCTCACCAAGTCGACTGAAACATTTGACTAACAAGTTGAAAACTTGATTAATAAGCATGGCATTTATTAACGATTTGTGAGATAGAGAATAGAGAATCGTAACGAAATGAAATTGGCAGAAACTTAAAGTACATCTTGAAAACAAAAAAAAAATGGAGAAGGAAGGTGGATAAAATTAAAATAAAATTCAGCAAAAACTGAAAATGAGGAGTATTTCAACAATATAATTAAGGAGTGTGATATCAAACGTAAAAAAGGAAACCTTCCAAGTGCGAGTCGGACTCATACACCGAGGGAGCCGCTCTGTGCACAATATATTTTTGTTAAATAATTAAAAGGAATTGTTGTCGAATAAAGGAAATATAGAATCATTCAAATATTTGCGGATTTTAGCTCTAGCCCTACTCACATTTGGTTTTCTATTTCCTGTTTTCCTTAAATTTTTCACTATGCTCACGCCAAGTTTTCCGGTTATATATATTATTGATTTTACAATACATCGAAAATAAAAAAAAATTAACTTATACGAACTATGCAATTAGTATCAGTTTTATACTGGACGATGAAACGGACGGAAAAGATTCAAGCTATAGCCTTCTTATAGGTTTGTCTGTAATTTATGAGCAAACAACTATTTTCTGTATTTTTTTTAAATATTAGACATAGTAGTTTCGAAAATAAGGGGAAGTTGTCAATTTTCATATAACTTTTTAAATAACTTTAAAGCTATTTTCTAATTAAAATTCGTTTATTCACGTTACACTTCTGAATTTGGGTCACAGGTATATAAATGAGTACCGAATCTTAATCTGTTCAGTAGATACAGAGCAAATTAGCCGAGACAGTCATCCAGACAGACACATGAGTGATACAAAAAGGGTTCCTTTCTTATGTAAATGCTTGAAACCCTAAAAACTTAGAAACGAATAAATTCAATCGCTAAACAAAAATAATTGGTAGACGTATACTTTCGAAGCTTATCTCATTATTAGCTCCACAAACGTTTGTGAATATTTTAATCATTCTTTTTCATCAATTAGTTCTACGTTAGCTAAAAATACAAAACAAATGGAAGACCCTAAATAAGCTATACACTTCAATCTACGACCTTCGTAATAAAAATACAGGAAGAAATAATAAAAATTGTATATAATTTAGATTATACTTAACGCTAGCACGGAAATAAATGCAATACCAGTGAAAATGTTTAGAAAATCTCCTAATAGAAAACTTTATAAAAATTATGAATAGTTTAGAAGGAATAATTTTCCATAATATTTAAAAATTGTTCTAATTGCTCTCACTTACAAAACTGTACTTATATTAAAAACACTAATAATAAGCGCATAAGTGGTCATACAACATCTTATACAGATGACACCTATCTTTGGTACTTCAAACACACAATACATAATACAGAAAAAAAAACTGGCAAAAAGTATGTCGGACCATGCTCACTGTAAGGCTTCAAAGCCGTTATTACAAAGAAACGCACTTCAGATGAAAAAAGTATGTTGTTACAATTTCTTCCGTGTGTCTCGCACATAATAAGTATAAGCACTTTAGTCACTTATAACCAGAGAAACAAGTAGTTATATCGACTATTACTCTTAAAATAGTATAAACTAAAAAGCACCAGAAAAAAGCGTATATTCAATATTCATGGCACTTACGTCGTTTTGTTGAGAAACGTAGTTTTCGGCAGTAGCTCAAAAACGGTATCTCCAATCATGTTCAAAATAATTTTAATTCAAAGTATTTATTAAGCGTTACCTTTGCAAATTTTTTCATATTTTTTGAACTTATGGTTTAAAAAATAAAAGGGAAGGGGACACAATTTATACTACTTTCGGAGCGATGATTTCCAAAAATAATTACCTAATTAAAAAAACTGGTTAAAAACCCTAATTTATTTTTAAATAATTTTCGAAATATATATCACACGTTGATATTTGCTTCAAAAAATTTTTTTTCAGCTTCTGTTACATGTATGGAGTACCCCCCTAGAAATATTTATTTTTGTTATTTAACTACTAAAATAAGTAACGGCTTATATAAGACACACTATAAATTTCATTAAAATACATGTTGTAGTTTTTGAGGAAAATGCCTGTGACATACGGACGGACGAATATGACAAAACTATAAGGGTGCCGTTTTTAAACTATAAGGGTTACATTTTTATTACAAAAAAAAAACCATTAACAAGAAAGAATTCGCATTCATTCTTCATAAATCCGGTTATATAAAAAAAAATAATTAATATAGCCATTCTAAGCTAAATCATGATTACATGCATACATCCCAACCATATACCAATTAACAGCTTTGGCAATGTTTTTTGTAGAGACTTTTTGTTATAATATAACTACTAGTGGGCTAAAACTCGTATAAAGTTTGACAGATAAAGATCCCTCTTTGTAATAGTGTAATTTTTATACCAAATAAGTATATTCTTTTCTTAGTGCGAATGTTTGAAGTTGAGTAGGTTACTTGTTAACCAACTGTAATGCAAAGCCGCGTTGCTGCATACAAAAGATCGAGGTTTGATATTAGACTACAGACTTTACAAAAACAAATTGAAAGTTTGGCAGCAAAAATTGTTCCATTGATTAACCGGTACGTTCCGAATTATAACGAATTGTTTTCTATTCAAAATTAGGCACACAATCTACGACACACTAACTAAACTTCATTTGGAATACTTAATACAGATATGAGATTGTGCTACAAATTTCAACATCGCTTTATAAAAATCCGACTAGATAAATGTAATTTCAAAACAGAATTAAAAAATTTTTTGGTCAAATACATCATGTACGAATAAAATAAATAGATTTCTTATATGTGAATGGATATTTTGGCCGGAAGTTAAAGACTAATATAATGCCAACTGTGGGTATATATTCAAGTAAAGTGTTCAACCCAAACCATGAAAAAGCATTGGCTGCATATTTATTAAAATGTTTGTCGTTTATCTTTGTGTGTTACCGGAAGAAATCAGGAAGTTATACCAATTTCCTGATTTTAGGGATATCAAATTTCAAGTATACTGTGAAATATCTGTACTGTATGCTGTACACTACTATAAACTGTAGAAATATAGGCATATCAATGCCTAACATGCCAGCTTCATAGCATAAAAGTCAAGAAACTGAGATTGAACGAGTCTCGGGTTTCCTAAAAGGAAATCTGTCTTTATCCATAGAAACTTCTGAGCCTACCAATACAGACGTGCGTCTTCTTATAACTGGCTAAATGTTGTAGATAAAGCTCCACCGAGTATCTCTGTGTAATCCTAGTTCAGTGAATTCAGACGTGAACGTGATCATCTCTTTGACGATTTACATGAGGGTTAGTCGGCCACTGCAGTTACCAAAACCGGTATTGATATTGTACAACAACTAATTAGAACTGATAAAAAAATACTTATAAGCAAATTCTCACCGTACTAGGTATCGGTATAACTCAAGTGCAAAAGATTTTGCACGCCCATCTGAAGGATCGGAGGCTTTGCACTCAATAGATATTTTAACAGTAGACTAGAAACAACTGCATGTGGAGTTGTGTCGTAAAATGATTGAAAATATAGCAGAAGAAAATAGATGACTGTTAATAGTTGTCTGAAAATAGTAAAGATAGCCACAGGCGATGAGAGCTGGGAGTACTGCTTTAAAACTGAAAGAAAAACCAATCGGTATAATGAATCACTACATTAGATTCGCCGACAAAAGTTAAAAACGTCGAAGAATTATTAAGAAAACATTTGCTACTTTTTTGAAATATCAGGACAGTATCACTTGCAAGCTGAGGAGACAAAGGTCTCCGCATTAGGGTGCATTACGTCCAAGTTATGCCCTGTTTCGAAAACTCGTGTCCAATAATAGGTTTATTCTCCCACAAGTAGTTATGTAGAACGCGCAAGTGATTATCCGCGCCTACGCAATAGGTTCCGCAGTCAAAACGAATCAATGCAGGTAACTCCCACTACAAAACAAACCGCTATAAATACGTCTAGAAACGCTGATATGGGGAGGTCTGATACTACCTTCAAATTCAGTTACAAAGCAAACAAAGACACTTATATACGCCTTTAATATTTTAGGATTCGGCAGGTTGTGAGACTTGATATAAGACGGACCCGCAAAATTCAACCCTATGTCAACGAACCACAGAAACCCAATTTTTTGGTTAAGTCTCCCATCATGGGTCGAGAAGCTTTAAGTTTTAATCGCCGACACAGAATGCAACGAAACAAGATACTTCGCACCATGTGTCGCGCTGCTATTGTCCAAAATTCCCGCTGAAGCATTGCTAACAAAGCATTAGTGCCCGCATGCGCATTTTTCAGATAATGATATTTTATTGTCAAATCTACTAACGGACTTCGTTTAGGTGGTAATACAGAACATCTATCCTCATAAGGCAGGTCCGCCTTTGGCAACCGTCGGCCTACTCAAATGAAATCTCTTTCGTCTTAATACAAATTAAGCCGCCTTAAAGAATTATGGATAAATTTACCACTTTTTAACATTTTTAGTTCTTTCGCGAAATGAGTCAACTAAATCCATGTATGTAAATATTAACAAAAATATAAAGTATAAATAATCTGCAATAAAATTAATAAAATCAACCCGCTGAATTCCACACCGCTACTACTGCTGAAGGCACCACCAGGAGGAAGAGAGCACCGCGACTACTTCCCCGCTAGCAGTGTTTCCCGCACTACAGCCTTTATTTGGTGGTGACCGAGGTAAGGATCATTAAGGGGAGTTCCAGGGGACGCATAGACTCCCCAGAGATCTCAATCGTGCACTTCTGAGAAAATTGCATAAGCACTTACAGTGTTCAATTATTTAATTGAGAGTATTATGAACTTTCATACGTTTTTGCCATTATGAACATTTATTTATATAATTCTACGCCAACACATTATATTTGTTGACGTAACCTTACACCCCCGCTATGCCCGAAGCGTATCGTTGATTTTACTTTCTATATTCATTCTATGCTCTACATCTCTCTGAAATTAGCCCTAATTAATGCACTAATAGAGTATACTACTTGCTAATATTTATTTAACCTACTATTTCTTTATCTTTCTGTCCATTTGTTTATATGTATGTATGCTCATAACTCAATAATTACATAGCCCATTTTAATGAAATTTTAGAAACTGATAGAATTAATTGTCACGTATGTCTCATAAAATGAAGGTTTCTGTATGTTATTTGTATGTTTCGCTGTGAAAATCCATGTAACTTCAATATTCAAAAGTATTTTATTTTATAGTCTGTGCTTTGTTTATAGAGGGAGCGGTGTCAGTCTGGGTGACGAAAACTCAGAGGGAGAGGTCGGAAAGAAAAAGATAAGGTGTGAGAAAGTTAAATAGAGCGAAAGCGAAGGTAAGAGAGTGCACCAATAGTTCAATTGCAACTCTATGATTAATAACAACGGATTATTAATATTGCAAATGTGATACTTCAAAATTTGGTTGTTTATAGCTTAATTACGCATTAACGGCTTGACGGATTTAAATGAAATTTAGCACACACATTGAATATTTTCTGAATTAAACGCGTAATAAACCTAATGCATCCATGTGTAATATTTTATAAGAAAACGGAATCAATATCGTAATAACGCGATCGGAAAAGAAAGAGACGCAGGATTGGAATAGAGAGCAAGACTGAATCGGAACTAACCGTGAAATTGGAATCAGAACAGGATCGGATTGGTATTAATAATAGCAATTCACTCGATATATAAAACGAGAACTTAATTACATGACCACGCGGGCAAAACCGCAGGCAAAAGCTAGTAAAATATAGACCATTACTCTACGACAGGTATAAATATAAACGTCTTATCGATCGTATGAGTCTTAAAAACAAAAGCTAAATTTATAAATTAAGACTCTCCCATGAAAAAAATTACTGATATTTCATAAAAATTGTTGGTGTCTGTTTGATAGATCGTGGGTCCAGAAGTGTTGCTTAGTTTTGTAACCTAAATTGATCATAATACCTGAATAAATATCTGACACCTAACAAATGAACACCGTCCACGGCTTACCAATCCAGTAACTACCAGGCGTCTTCGACACACCTAGCTTGTTCTACACTGATTAGAAATATTTTTTCGGTATAGTCCGTTTTAGCTTATGGACTTTCACATTTTTTATTATGTATGTAATAAACTCCTATAGAAATCGAAACTATAAGATTTTCATTTCAAAAAGACTGCCAAATTTATACCAATCACATTTTAAACTAGGACATTTTCTAACCAATTTTCACATCAATCGCTGTTTGTGTTAATGAGTTTTTTTTCATTCTTTTAACAACCAATACAGCACCAAAGACATCTAATTGTATAGTACCTCTTCTGTGACTACATAAATATTTACAATTGAATATATTCCTCATTCCAACAATTATCCTGCGCGCCTACGCGTAACTCATTTGTTTCTACGTATCTTGAGGTTGAGCTTCAATATATACGGCTCAGTATTAGAATGAGTAACTGTTTGTTAACTAAACTCTTAAATTAAACTAGTTAACCGGCAAGATGCTGTTTGCGCTCCTGTGTTTTAATGTCTTACTGATGTTAAGTGCGAATGCGGTTCCGTCTTCCTCGACCAGAAACTTTCATACTAATAAACGACCGTACTTAACTAAATGTTGCGCCAAAAATGAAATCGTAAAAGTGGAAAATATGATGAAAGTTTGTTCCTCTTACGATGGTGTTTTAAATTATTCTTCAATACCCATTTATAAAGATGGCTTGAAATTGACGACGAAGAGAATCGACGCGGACATCGACGCGGTCAAAGTCTGGGAATTGAACAAGGAAATGGCCTTAAACTTGAAGTTCATGCCCCAATTGAATCGTTATCTGATAGAGGTATGTTGATTAAGGATGCCAATTTTGCAGTTTTTTATTATATCTCGTTACAACTGTCATATAGTTATTTATTGGAAATGTTTTTTTTAGCTTCTGATCATATAAAGGAAAAAAAATCAAATTTCTATTTTTATATTGAATTTCATAATTTTAATTATATGATTGAATATAATATTTAAGTGTACGAAATATAATGTTCATCAATATAATATTTATATCATTCCAATTGCAAATTCAAGTTGATAGTCTTATGCACATGGGCAATTCCCTAAGGAAATACCTGAATTAATTAATCAGGAAAATAAATAACGTATATCATTAATATACATAACGGAAAATTATCGTGTAATACCTGAATGTATTTTGCGTCAAATATAGAAAAAAAATCATAAATTGGAAATATACTCTTCGTGTTTGCGTGTGCACGTGCGTGTGTGCGCGTTAAACCTCTCATAATTTTTGAACGGATTAACCGATCGATAGGCAGTTAACACTGTCAAAATAACAATATTTGTTAGTTTTATATTACTCTACCGATCGTTACCAAAATCTAATTACCGCTTTTCCTTAAACAGTTGACCGTTGAAACAATTGATTTTCTTCAACAGTCAATTGTCACAAATTGTATAATATTAGTCGATTGGTTCAAGACAGCCTCGGATATACGATTTTTTTCGAACCGAGGCAGTAACTTGATAGTGACCCCCTCTTTCCTATGTTTGACATAAATTGTTAAAAAAAACTCACATATTGGCGTTTTTGTGGTCAGTATAATAAGAAAAATTGAATAAATTTGCACTCTTTATTATCTATTACCTAACAACTTTTTTATAAAATTGTGTATTGGAAACATACCATAAGAACTCATGTTATGACATGTTTCCTATATACACTCTTTTGACCAGTCATTTTTAATTTTCGGCCTTTTCAAAGTTAATAGGCTAAGCACCAATGCTATATAACTACAATTTTTCATAATGGTATAAAAACTTCATTACTTTTTTTTTTCAAAAAATGTTACATTTATTTTTATAGAAAAAAATCATAATATCTTTTGGAAGGAAAAACCATTAAAATATCCTTTGAATAATTTTTATCTTAATTATTTATAAAATTAATAAATTTGTGAAATTAAAAATTCCCTCATGATGTTTCCAACAATACGCTGCGCTGCAGCTGCTCGCAGCGCATTTCGGAATTAACCCTAAGACGTGTCCAAAAACCAACTGGGCGTTTTAAAATCAAATGAACAGTTGATAGAACAACGTGCATTAGATACAAGGCGCTTTGTGAAGGAAGTTTTTTTTTAACGATATTATATTATGATTTTGGCGCCCTCTGAAACTGCCGCCCGGGGCGGGTGCCCCGGTTTGCCCCCCCTAGAACCTGGTTCAAGATACATCGTTGAATAAAAATTTTCCAAAAACTGTTTTTTTTAGATTCTGTTATTTATAGTTTAAAGCACTTTGAATCCGAAATTAGCAAGAAGAAACCTCAAAAACTTATAAACAACTACATTTTTAAACTCAAGGAATCTTATCGATAAATGTCATAGCACAGAAGTTTAGGCATAGTCTCCAGAGTAGACCGATTTTCAATTTATTTTTCCATGCTAACTCAAACGTCGGAATAATTAAAGCAAATCATGCCAACTGATTCAGAAATTTAGAAGATATATTCATGCAGTCCAGTTTTATTTGTGTAAATAGATACGTTTAGTTGAATGTTTTATATGAAAATGAAAGAGATATTTTTGTACTGTTTTCTACGCGCATTCAGCCTATGGTAATTGTTAATCCTGGGTGCATTAACAATTACCATAGACTGGTTGTTGTCCGGTTGCTGGTCGGAATCATCTTATTTACTCTATCCTCAGTACTTCAGAACTGATTTTTCACTGAAACTAGAATGTGTGGAAGAGAGAGAAACTAGCCCTTCTGTTATGAATTTCTCCAAACTCTCGGCGGCCAATGTTGTACTGGGTCTACTGCGAATTTGTGATGTTGACTTTACATATTTTTTTACAATCAAATTTGCGTTCTATAAGCTAAATCAAATTATAATGTTAATTATATAAACTTTCGACTATTTTCTAGTAGGGCAGGCAGAAACTATATATTTCTACATGTTATAATCTTTGCATAAATCTCTTGCTTCTTTAACATCCATCATTTTCTTGGAATATCGTCGGTTTCGAGTGTTTAAAGTTTTATCCTTTTTTAATATGCCATCAATTTGGTCCGCATAAGATTTTCTAGGACCATCCTTGCCGACTCTTAAATCACACAAATTAGCTCTACAGGTCTGTTTTGTCAGTCTACTTTCATTCATCCTTTTCAGATGGCCAAACCACCGCAATTCTACTCTAGTCGTAACACCTTCTTTCAAACCACACTACTCTCTAATTTTAATTTAGCATTATGAAAAGGTTTTTTACTATTGAGAGAAAAGTTTGTGAAAAATTGTCGCATATTATATACTTTAAGTATGTGCCTAACCGTATTGGTCAAATATAGTAAACATGTAAAATGCATAGTTTGAAGGTTGATAATTTGAACTTACAAATGACCTAATAAATCTGATGCTCTTTAACGTTTGCACAGCACACGAGTCTTAAAGGTAACTGGGATAATAATAATAAAGCTTGTTTATTTCCGATCTACAATTGCTTTACATGCCTTGTAATTATATATTACATAAATATTAGTGCACATATGAATTTATTTATTTTTATTTTACTCTCTATTGTAGCTTTCTTCAGTACCATAGATCGGAACCGCTTCTCAGCTGAAGACCTCCTCTAGCTTTTTCCACACCGCCCTACCAATAGCTTTCCTTCTCCAATAGCTTCCTGCTATCGCTTTTATGTCTTCTATCCGCCTTTTTCTAGGGCACTACCTTTTCCTAAACTAACTAACTGACTTAAATCAGCAACGTGTCAAAATCTCATCAACAATCTTAGAAAATTTCTTTACTATACCTTGCTACAATCGTTATTGGTTGCATATGAGAACGCTCGATGTTCACAGCGGTCTTTCGGTTTAGCGCGTTCTACACAAATTTTAACATCTCTGTATTTTTAAAATCCTCATCATAATTTATTTGAAAATATATAAAAATATATGTGACAAAATGCTTTGGCTACGTGCGTTTATTAGGTAGTAGATAGGCCATCAATAGAATTTACAGATTTTTCATGAGTTTCGAAACAGACGTTACGATTTTGTACGCTTTGATCTTTGATTATATTGCTGGCGGGTAGGCTGCAAAATGTTGGTCGAATCAAAGACAAGGTAACTTCTGTCCGTGTGTGAATATTTACGATGCTAAAAGTTTACAATAGGATCAATAAAGTGTGGCGGGGACATCGGCGTTTGTTATCCAATCTCCTATTCTAACTATATCACTTTGAGTAAAAACATTTAACCCTTAAATGACCGTAGGCAAAAAAAATCCGCTCCGAATCCCGTTTAAATCTGTTGTAATTGATATTCCCTGGAAAGCCTTTAAAACAGCTGATTCCGCGCTTTTGTAATACGATATATTAAACCTATGCGAATCTACGTACTAAAACAGTTATTCTATCCAGTTTAGAAATGAAAAATTTTGTAAAGCGAGCGAATAAAATATATGAAGTATGGGAGTTTCAATTATAGTAGTACCTATTTTATGTCTTATTGCCCGTGGTTCAGCAACATAGTGGGAGTAATCATACGACAACCAATTTATTAACGGGCTTATGTATGCAATGTGGGCTATTAAATTGAAGCATATACTTAATTAATTCTTTGGGCATAAACTATGAGACAAACCCCCAGCGGGGTTTCTCTTACCGCTTATTAAAATATTAGGCGTAACGGTTTCATGTATTTCCCTTTATTGTCGACGCATATATCTGCCACACGTTGTATATTTACGTTTAAAACAAAAATTTTATCAAAAAAACCGACTTCAAAACAAAACCTATTCCAAAACAAATTAATATGCACTAAAATGTAAAAAAATAATTGCATATTCTTCTACAACTTAATAATCAACTTACTTTTTCTACTCATCAATATGTAGGTACGATTTATGTGCTCACCACGCAAGCACAATGGATAGGTACTTCAAATTTAATAGCACGCAAGCACTTCAAATTTAACTCAACACATACCTATGAATAACAAATAATGATCAAAATATTTTTAGAGTTCTCAAAGTAAAATGAAATGAAAAATATTAGACTATTTAAAAGTCAATCAAATGATAACGATAACATAATGTAGTTACAATTATTATTATTTTTGGAGTTGTGTCAGCCAAGGAAACACTACAATATATCTAACAATAGACACCGACTCTGAGTCGAAAGCTCTGAGGTAAATAAAAAAAATACAGTTGAAATGAGAACCTCCTTCTTTTTAATTTTGAAGTCGGTTAAAAATAAGTGTCGATGACTGTGCGCATTAGCTAAAAATTAACAGTCGATTTGACGTTAGTTATTTTCAAGGTTATAAACGTAGTTGTAAACTACAACACCGTACGTCCTTCTAAAGGCATCTGCAAATCTAAAAGTTGGTACTATACAATTAGCGGTAACATGGGCGTGGCGAGGTACTTGTTACCCATATAGCTGTAGTTTACTCGGATATAGAATCCAAAGTCTTAGAAAGTTTTGGAATGGGATTTCGTACCAACCGATTTTATGTTCCCATAACGGCCTTCTTGATCGAATTAATTGTTAAATCATTTAACAGTTAAATCAATTACTTTGACCAAGAATCTAACTAGAACAATAAAACCCATTAAATCTCTAGAACTAATACAACAAAATATTACCTTTCACACGTGTCCAAGTGTCTAATTCAACTATGAAGTTGAACATGTCCACTGTTGGTTGCCAACTCACATCCAAACCTTTTAAATTAACGTTAGAATTGAATTCAATAACTTCTGGAACGCATCGATAATGCGTTGTTTTTCACGACGCAAGGGTAATTCAAAACGTACAGCTTTATGTGATTTGATCAGCTGATATCAGGCTTCGATGGCTTCAAGTGAAGGCTAGATCGTCAATTCGATCACCTTCAACCTTCATTATCACCTTCATTACTGAACAATACGATTGACTGTGCTAGGCACTAGTGTTTAATACGAACAGAATATATGTCACTTCAAGTATTCGAAGCGAATCATTAATGTTGAGATGATATTGATGTCTTAGCAAGCGATATCAGTCTTCATTCGGTATGATTATATTTGAAGATACATTGCACGTCGGCTGTGATACCTATAGGACACAATGTAAAATTTAAAATATTTTAAAATAAGCTGCTCTATAAGTTTTCTCCCGTGTGTAATTAATTACAAGTCATTAAGTGGTTAATCTAAGTAGTTTGATCATCTCGATCATACTGGCATCCATTGTGAAATGTTATTTTGACGTAAAATGGAAGGGTACTATGCAGTGACGCGGAATAACGTGGTTTATTAGAGATTAAATTTGGAGAATTTAGCGCCCGTTTTAAATAGCCTTTAATTTAAATAATTTATTAAAGATTGTCGTGTCCTCTTTTGCTTTGCGGATTATTTACTAATTTGCGTTGATAAGTACATTACCTACACGTAGCGTTCTACAGCGAGTCGCCGAGGGCGTTATTATATATTATATATCATTATAGAATTAATGAATATAATATATATTTAGTATATGAATCAATATATTAATTTAATTTCCATATTCAGGTTTTTAGATCCAGCCGTTTCAGCTGTGAATTATTAGTCAGTCAAAGAGTTTCTCCTTGAGTTCATATAAACAAATAAAGCGTAGTTAATTCGCGTAAAAATGACGAGTCTGGAAACGTACTGGCCGATGATTAATAATGGATATCATCTTTATTTATACCTAATATGAAAATATAACCTATAACTTTCAAGTTATTATATATATATATATATATATATATATATATGTGTGTGTGTGTTATGTTATAATAATTTTATGTATACACATAACATTATTATCATTATCATCATTTGATTTTGAAAATATTGAAAAAGCTTTTAATGGTACTTTCAACATGCTCAGATAAACTTCTCATTCTAATGAGAGGTTCTAACCTGTCTTTGGCTTTTCAGCTGTTTGCCTTTTACGGGTTTAGATTGTTTTAATCTATCTATATACCTCTTTATTTTCCGTTATAGGTTTTTGTAGTTGAGATGTTTGTTATTTTTAAATGTTATGTAATAATAAGCTATATTATAAAGTAAAGTTAACAAAATATGTGTCTCAGAATGTAAGGAATGAATATATTTTCAGGACATTTTATTTCTTGACCTTTAAACGAGTTTAATACACCAGTTTGCATAATTGAATTCTAATAAATCCTGAAACTCTGAAACAATTTTTATTCTATGGACGATCCGTCAGCTTTTTAGTATCAGGAGTATTTGCTTGCACACCTCCGATGATTTATTCTAAAATACCACTGAAAATTTTCAAAGTAATGGATTTAGATCTGGTGCAACTGCAAAATTCTATTACTTCCGAGCGCCACTGATTTGTACGACAACAATTTATATGAGATCTAAATTAAATCGTACTTTGCCGTTCGTGGTAAACAACACGTACATTCAGAGGAAACAGGACATCACGTACCGGAGAGGCCAATTATAACCGATGATGCATGGTATTGTTAAAAGGAATAGGATCACTTATCAAACTAAGGGAACAGGAAAATACGGTTGAATCATAGTATGCGGTAAATTTTGCCTATATTTGTTTGCTTCAACAGACATTAGGTTCTTGATAAAAAAAAAGCGGCTTTATGCTAACAACAGATATACTCCTTGCGTTATTACCGGCTACATTGTTCGAATGAAAAGTATACACAGTTTCTACTTGCATTAAATCCATATTTTTGTCTTTTATATTATCTATATATATATATATCCTACTAAACACCTATGAACAAACAACTTACCAGCTTTAATCATTTATTAATAACAATATAACTATAATGATGAAATTATATTAAACATTTATGATAAGTTACTGGTTAGTTAAATAACAATATTCAATAATAAAAATTAATCCTGAAAAATTACGTCGTGTAATTTTAAAATTACAGAGTTGTTAAAATTTGCGCAGTATGCGCTAAACTTAAAGCTAGCTGTGAATATCGAGAGTTCTCATACACAACCAATAATGATTATAGGAAGGAATAGTAAGGAAATTTTATGAGATTGTTGCTGAGCTTTTGGCACATTGCTAACGTCAGTCAGATAGTTAACTTGAAGGTTCCTGTGCTGTGCAAACTTTACAGAACATCCGATTTATTAGGCCATCTGTAAGTTCAAACTAGGGACTCTTAAACTACTATTCTTTATACATGTCCTTTATGTAACCAATACAGTTAGGCACCTGTTTTAAATATATAATAGTGAAATTTTTTCACAAACTCTCCTTTCAATAGTAAAGACTTTTTTCTTAACCTAAGTGTATAGGTTAGAGAGCGGTGTAGTACGAAAGAAGATCTAGGAATTAGACTAGAAATAGGTATGTTGCGGTGGTTTAGTTATCTGGAACGGATGAACGAAAACACACTGAAAAAACAAATCCATAGAGCGAATTTGTGTAGTGAAAAAGTCGGCAAGGATCGCTGTAGAAAATCTTATGGAGACCAGATCGGTGGCATATTAAAAAATGGTTCAAATTTTAAGCACCCGAAACCGACGAGCTGGCGTGAAAGTTTGATGAACGTCAGCGATGCAAGAGAGAAATACAAAGGTCGTACCATGTGGAAATCTATAATCTTTGCTTACCCT
The DNA here is from genome assembly GCA_005406025.1 of Eumeta japonica. NCBI lineage: Eukaryota > Metazoa > Arthropoda > Insecta > Lepidoptera > Psychidae > Eumeta > Eumeta japonica. The sequence goes on along the minus strand of BGZK01000485.1, from coordinate 276,967 downwards.
TCTGGTAAATAAGCATGAGTTTATGCTATTGTTCTTAAATGTATATTAAGTATACTATTGTTCAAAACTGTTATTAATTTTTGTAGAATGGCATGCTTTACGTCGAATCGCCTAACGATTACAAGAGATGGTTTGTGTTCAACAACACGCAATACTGCTTCGATTTTGTGATGAAGACAAAAAAGAACGAAACTTCTCTGATGCTTAACTTTTGGGTGGTGTTCAGTGACATCCCCCCTATAATTCAGGACCTTCGGCTTACTAGTTCAGGTAATGTCTATCAATAATTGCATTGTAAATACGGGTATTCTCGAAATGGAAACCATTCTAATCTTCTGCTTTATTATTTATAATTTGATACGAAATTGTTGAACAGATTTAGATGAAAATAGGAAAGAGAAAAAAAAATTTTGAAATCTTGTAAACGCATATTGAACAGAAGAATGTATTTCATACAAGCAATTGTTAACATCATCAATCTTAGTTTTCATCCAGACTTTAACTAACAATTTATTTTTTTATTTTTATTTTTCAATCAGTCACATTATCAGAAAACCTGAAAAAGTTTTTACTATTAAGTAAGTACTTCGATAAACACTTCTACTACAGCTCTACTATGCAACGTATTACTTTTTTAGCCATGCTGGTATCTTCATTCTTCTTGGTGCTGGTTTTGATCGTTTACGCACTCCTACCTCCGCTGCGGAATCTGCCAGGCCTCATACTGATGGCCTATGCTGTCAGTGAATTAGGTGCTTTCTTATGTCTTGGAATTCTCCAGTTATTGCAACTTCTGCAACTGAATAGTGCAGAAGTTTGCATGAGTATGAGTAAGTACCTTTAGTTTTTACCATGTTAACAAATAAACCGACTATAGAGTTAAATGGTACTAATTAATTCTTATTAAAATATTTTTTTAATTGGTAGAATACTATTATATCTTATAGTATATACTATATAGATTTTTTTTTAATAATTTTATAGCGTAGTACGAAAAAAATATTTGCGTTTCATCATTAAATAATACCGAGAATGCCATTATTTTTTCTTTTATGATTTATATACAAAAAAGCGAAACATATATCTACTACAAAATATGACAAGAAACGAGTGGCATGTAATATTTTTTCCATTGACTTATTTTCAACTAACTAATATGAATTATGTCTTTCGCAATTTTTATATTAATGTACCAAATTGGTATCTAGTGGTTTGAATGTAATTAAAGAACAAGAACAACTCTGCCTCCAAGATCTGTAAAAAACCCATAGGCTTCTCTAAGTCCGAGTATGTCGGCAGGATTGGCGAGAGGCTGACCCTTCAGAATCTCACGCATTTCGGTATCTTGTCAAGGCTGTACAAGGAAATTTTATAAACGGTCGTTCCAACCCTGCGCAGGGAGGATGGATTGCTAGTCTATACTGCGAAAGAGAATGATTTATTGAGAACTCTTTTCGCGTCAAACTCGACACTAGATGATGGCGGCACAGAACCACAGCCCATTATCCAATATGGAAACCCTATGGCGGATATACGCTCTTCAGAAATATATGTACGTAGAGCCCTTTTTTCCCTTGATGTGATAAGTCGAGAGATCCTGATGGCGTACCTCTCATCGTGCTTAAAATAGGCACTTATTTTAATGCACCTTTTTCGTCACTCATACTCATTCGACATAGTCCCGAATTGCTGGAAGACCACTTTAGTTTACACTATTCCTAAGAAAGGGGAACGCTAACATTCAGAGTTTATAGGCATATTGCAAGGACCTCCTTGTTTTCGAAAATTATGAAATTCATTATGAACCGTTATATAGAAGAACACCAATCGATTAAGTACGGTTTTTCGAAGTGGCCACTCAGTTGGTGATCTTTTCATGGTATTGATCTATCATTGGGCGGAATCAAACAAAAGTAAGGTGAAGTTTTAACTTTGGGTTACTTTGAATGTGACCATGGCCTGGAATAGGGTCGGGAATAAAGCGCTTCTCTTGAAGTTTTCTACCTACGGGCTTCCTGAGAAATTATGTAGGTTGATGTTTCAGTTTTCTTATGGACCCTAGTATAAAGATTTCAATTGAAGGTATATGCTCAGATCCCACATCTGTGAATGCCGATGTCCCTTAAGGCTGTGTACCGTTCTCTAAGCTGCCCATTCTGCATGTTGATGGTTTACTGAATATCAGTAATGTTCGTTACTATGCGAATGATGCTACCTTCTTTTCCTCTCTTAAGAAACGCTTCCTTTAGTGCCACACCGAACATCCAGATTCTTGATGTTAGAATATCTAACAAAGTTCAGTTTTACTACAGTCTGAAAGCCAAAGTGAACCTGGGTTCAAAAAAACTCCCGATTTGAGCGCCCCGATGTCCAATAGAACGCGACAGCATTTCAAGTCGGGTCATCGCCTCTTGCTTTATAAGGAAAAGGTCCGACCTCATGTACAGTACTATTTTCATCTCTAGACTGGGTCACCCCAATATAAACTTTTACCTTTAGACCGCATCCAAAATAGAGCATTATGAATCGTCAACAAACCAGTAGTATCCAGTCAACTCGACCCACTGACCTTATGACGAGGCGAGCATCTGTATGCATGCTCTACCACGTATACTATGGGTAGTATCCTGAAGAGCTATTGAATCTCATCTCTGCTGCTTATTTCAATCATTGTTCCGCTCGCTGGAAATACCATCAGTACCATCTTTGTAATGGGTGTTCTACTGCTGTACGTTTATTGTGAAATTTTCTGCCAAATATTGTAAGGTCCTGGAATGATTTACCATGAGCAGTATTCCCAACGAACTTTAACAACGAGTACTTAAAAAAAGAGCGTATTCCTGTTTAAAACGCCGATAAATTATTCTTCTGAGGTTATGGGTATCCTAGGGCAGTAGTGACCATCTTCGTTTTAATGGCCCGCATGTTCGTTTGGTCCATATAAAACCTAAAAAAAAACTAATTAAATATCAAATTGCACTCCAATGACTAATCTGTTTAAGAAAAATTGTGATAATGGAGTTCAAAATAATATTTATTGAGTAAAATTCAAAACCCCAAAAATACACCTCTTCTAAGGCTTATTTAATTTTTAATGAAAAGAAAATTCTCTTACTGATAAATAGGGTAAGATAGATTGTTAGTTCTGATGCTCCTAACACTCTAGTGCATGTGACTGTCTGTATATTTCGGAGAATATGATTAATCGGCATAAAACGTACGCAGAAATAACAATATAACTTTTCTGCGGACTAAGATAAATAAAATATTAATACTTGCTTAGGTGTACCATATCTGTCAATCCCTTCGAATCAATATTCAATACAATAGAATACTTATAGTGACATATGTAAGCGCCGAGCGGTAAGCAATTTTTAATCTATTTTATAAATTTCACGTCGGTAAAAATAATATAATATTATTGGCAATTTTAACACACATAATTTTTCAAATAAGCTGAATACTTTAGGCTAATGATATTAAGTTCAAAATGACTCGCAGTGACTATAAATCGTATGAAAATAAATGGTCCCGTTAGGTGAAGTTTTTCGGCTGTTATTGTGACTACAGACAGTATCCATAAATAACCCGGTGTCCGTAGAATTTCTTTTCAAGCACTAGCGATAATATAAATGTTTTTCTTAATATACGTATTCTAAGTGCAGTATAAATAATAGAGCTAATGCAAGTCCAAAAAAAATTGCTTGACTTTGATAAATTAAGAGTAGTCTGTAACTCGTGCTTTGCGAAATATTTTTAAAAGTATAATTTTTAGGGATAAATGAAAGAAAAAAAATATTTGGAAAGAAAAGTTTCATTATACTTTACATTTATATCATAGAATAAGGCTTTTGTTGGATTGAAGTGTTCGGTTGAGCAAAAACGCATAATAACTAATAAGTTAGTCAATTTTTCTACGAAATTAACGTTTTTGAATCACCTTATATTTATAATCTGTTTGATGATTTGCTAAATGTTAGCGTTACTTTCTTCTCGGTTAAGGTCCCACCATCTACTTCTTCTTCCTTGCGGCGTTCTGTTGGATGAACGTGATGTCCTTCGATCTTTGGTGGACTTTCCGGTGAGTTCTCTCTACAACCACATTTATTATGTTTAAAATTCGAGATATATAAAATTAAAATATTAATTATCCGTGAAAATTCTTAAGCTGAATTTTTTGAATTACCAATCACATTCGTCGTGAGCCATGTTTTTGGTTTTCATTCGTAACGTAAAGCCATCAATTCTGTCATAAATAATGTATAAAAATGTCTGTGAGGACATAGTAATTCGTTTACAATAATACCCTTACAAAAGTTTTTATTTTATTTAATATACATTATTCTCTGATATGTATTTTATTGTTGCATAAATTTTCCATTATTTTAGTTGAAAAAAGAGGTTATATTTGCAAAGACTGTTTTTTAGACCATTCTCAATAAGAATGTCGGCACAAACGCGACTTTTTACCACCAATAAACGACAACAAAATCATCAAAAATCATGATATATGCAAAGGGTATGCCACATATGCCAAAAAAACTAGGTACTCGGAACTTGTAATATTTACTATTAATTATTAATATCTGTCTTTTCAAAGTATTCACCCTTAGCATGTAGACACTTTTCTGTGCGTATATTCTTGACAAATACCTACCTCTGACCACTCTTTTTCAGATATCTAAGAAATTTCGAAATTATAACCAGCCAATACAACTTTCTTACTCTCCAGTCATTTAAATTTTTCTTTATTTTTGAGAAACAAGAACCAATCGCATGGTGCTAAGTCACAGGAATATGGCGAGTGAGATTGGATAGACATATTTATCGAATTTAAAAATTAAATATTTTGGGAGAATGTGCGGTGCAGCGTTGTTATGGAGCCGAAGAAGGTGCTGGATTGGTATTTCGGTCACTTGTCACACCAAACTGATAAACATGACTACTCCTCACATACACTGTCACTGACTACTGTCACAGTAGTTATAATATTAACAATAATTATGAAATCAACTGTCCTTTGACGGGAAAGGGACGGCCATTTGTATACAATTTTTCTAAAAAAAAACAACGTTTAATAAAAGTTACCAGCAACATACTCATTCTCATATATTATTGAACACCCGTCATATTGCGTAAACAGTATCTAATGACTTTTGGCATACCCTCGTATCTACATATTACTAACAACACAGAAATTACGGAATTTACATATCTGTCTAGTGATTTACGTGCTTTCATAGTGATAAAATTTTTATTAATTATACTCATAAATATAGTTCTTGGTTGATTCACTGATGATAAACAGTCAATCATCAACGTCAATATATATATATATATTTACCGAGTCAAAGTTCTTGCAACGTATATTTGTTGTAGTTATTTCCACACACTTTTTAATGATGTAACTATAATAATGATGAAATACACTTTACACTTTAATTTAATGTAGTTTAAGGCTCAAGCGGCAATGAGGTCTCAAACCACACAAGTTGAGAATCGCTCTTTCTCCCGAGTTCCTCGTACTCATATCGAATCATTTTATATAATTATTTATATTGAATAGATACCATTGTCGTTTGATACCATGTATCATGATATTTAACATTAACGTATCATGTATTTTAAAACCACCTCTTCCTCAACAGCGGTTATGCTAAAGCGCGACCAATACACCGACGTGGAGAGAAATTCAAATTCGGCGTGTACTGCGCGTACGCGTACGGCGTGCCGGGCGCTATGACCGCCATGCTCGTGACGCTCATGCACACCGACATGACCCAGTGGCCGTGGTTCATCACTCCAGCCATACCTCGGAAAGGATGTTTCTTAGAGAGTTAGTACATTTCGGAAAGTTTTATTAAAACTGAAAATTTTCTAACGAAATTTGCAAAAAATTCAAATGCCATTCTACGTTTTCTTTAAATGGATGAAATAATTATTGCAAATACAAATTTCGAAAACATTTTCTTGTACTCATTGCTTGATGTGCCAATTATCTGATTTCCATGGGGCTTGTCTAGATTTTTAAAGTAAAGTATTCTAGTTTTTAATATTTCAAAATAGCAATCTTAATCTAAACAATTTCAACTGTTACACTGATGAAAGTTTTTTGAATTGCATTGAATAAATTTACACTTTACAACGCTAGAGGGGGAGCTGTTCCTGTATCTCTACGTACCGATGTTGATACTCATCATCAGCAACTGGGTCCTGTTCGTGATGACGGCCTTCAATGTGTGGCGCTTGCGCAGAGACACGGCCGTGCTCAACGCTAACGATAATCGGGCCCATAGATCTCATCAACAAAGGTATTTTATTACATATGATCTATCTTCTTTGATCTATCAATCAATTCTTCAATGTATCTTCTTCTATCCTCAATAGTTAAAGATCTAGTAAATCATAACGCCATATCAATCAGCAGAAGCTTGGAATGGAGATGTATCGTGTAATTGGTATTTCCACTTATCGATAACATTATCAGCTAATCGCACTATAAACAGTACATGTCACAATATTTCCCGGACAGATTCGGTGTGTACTTGAAGCTATCCGTCGTCATGGGCATCAGCTGGATCCTGGAGGTGATCAGCGCGCTCAAGCCGGAGCTGAACATCTGGAAAGTGACCGACCTCTACAACCTTTTGACTGGCTTGTTTATTTTTGTCATATTCATCTGTAAGAAGAAAATCTTCAGGATGTTAAAGAAAAGATGTTTACGATACTTTAAAAGGTACGGTGAATTTAATATTACAACAATACGTTTATGCAGTACTTTTTCAACATCACTTACAAACAACGAATAATTAATAAACATTGCTTCTTCGTACACCCGGTCTATTCTCTCAAGCCAAATATCATATAAATCTGCTTCATATATTAAAAAATATTAATACGTCCTTCAAAATTTCAATTTGAATAACTGACATTACTGAAAATGATAGTATTACCAAAACAACTACAAGAATTTGAGACTTTAATCACTGATTTAAAAAAATTGTTCATTTGAATGAAAACCGATGATATGTTATTGTTATAACATTACAAAAATGGTAAATTCTTATATAAGGTCATACATAGCCTGTATAATTTAATATTTCATCGTTTTTCATCAATGACCGTAAACGTAAAACATTGAAATAATATTACTTTTAAAGGCACTAAAATATTGAAATGTACACTCTCTTATAACTTAGTCTTAATGTTGTTAATAAGAAGAAATCCACTATAAAGAACGTTCCAAAAATTATATGCTTTTCTTCTATTTAAAATGGCAATACATAATTGCTAAGATTTTTATGGTAAATTATTTCAGACGTTAAAATGAGAGAAAAATTAAATATGTCCTGAAAACTCGCTCAATTCCGGTATCACAAGTAAAAAAAGTACTAAAAATATATTAAAAGCGACTTTTCTATTCAAGTCCAACAATATAACAACACAAAATTTCCTTTAGATTTTATATGGGTTTCATTAATGATAACAATTCAATAAAACTATCATTTAACTCGTATTGCCTAAATTATATTTACTCTTTATGGTGGAGCAATAATATAAAAATAAAAATTCTAATGTAAGAGCTTAACATTAACTAAAATAACAATAGTAATAACATTTCTTTCTTAGATACAATCGCGACAAGAATCAAAGCTTTGGCAAGCGTTCCCAGTGTTCAGCAAGTTCTAGCGACGCGTCCAGCACTTACGATTATTCAACTGACCCGGCCACCGTCTCCCTGAACCCCAAAGGATCCGCCACGTGGACTAAAATATCCGTCCTAGACGGATAGAATGGGATTACTAACAGAAATAAAGCTATAATATTAGCTGTAGTAGTATAAATACAATTCTAGTAGTTTCTAATAGCCTACTAGAGATTCATGTGGTAATGAATAGAGGAGGGACTGCACTGCTGCAGGAGTAAAAGTATTAGATTAAGATCTCGATTAGAATGCTCTAAAAGATTTTTTATATAATAAGTAAAATGTGGCATCATTGAAAAGGTAAAATCTGTACTAGAAAGTGAAATTTTTAATGAAAATAATATTCATATTAATTCAAATTTGAATTGAAAACTTTTTTGGGCGCTTTGGGCGTTTTTTGTATTAGTAAAATCTTATAAGTTTGCTTCATTGACACGCTAATAATGTTCGCGGGCGTACCCGCGCGCTAATGGTTATTATTAAAAATTTTGGAAGGCACATGAGATTTTGTAGATCTTTAATTGACGTTGTAAGTTGCACATTTTATTTTCACGTATAAAACTTTTATAAATTTTTTTTATAATTAATTAAATACTCATGCTACACAAATATTTATTAATATTTATATGAAGCTATATGTACTGACACACAAATGTATGATGCATTAGGCAAATACCTGATGGAATGTTGTTATTACTTAAACCTTGTGGTAAGTATTCAAGAAACTTTTTGAAAGCAGGTGCTAATTCTAGTTAAAGTGTAATCTAGTTAGTATCTGAACAAACTTTTTCCTTAAAGGAGAATGTATAGTGAGGTAAAACAGTCGTAACTCATAATTTAGAAAAAAATTGCCTTAGACGACACAATAGATGGCGCTTATCAAGTAGGTGACGCATATTTACTATTATTTACATTAAAAAATGACCAACAATACCAAAAGCTTATAAATGTTTTGTATTAACTAATTTAAATTTGGCAAATACTTGTAAAAACAAAACGAAATAATAATATGAAAAAAACTTTCATTTATTTTATAAGGAAATATGTTACATGACTCTTATGATTAACAGTTTACTATGCAATGTGTACAAAAAAGAACATGAAAGCGATATGCAATAATGGCCGCCATGACACGTACAAGAATACACTGACGCTGGCGTCTAGGATTGCCACAGCGAAAAATTCAAAATCATAATTAATATACATTTTTTTGACTCGCTTTTTATACATATTATAGCTACGTACTTAATTAAAATTTAAATTTAACTATCTATATCACTGGATTAATAAAAAATAAAATCTTATAAAATAAAATTAATTCTAAGTTTCATACTCTATTAACTTTATTGCTCTGGTAATACATGGAAATATAGTTTTAGGAAGTACTGTTATATGTCATTAAAAATTTCATAATAATATTTAGACTGAATTTCAGATGATAATAGGTTTTTTAATACAAAATATTAAATTACAAATAAAAGAGAGTACCTAATGCAATACTGACATTTTCTTTGAAAATTAATAGACTTAGAATACAATATTACTGGTTTGCACATGAATTAATAAATAAAAGAATAGAAGTATTCTATTGGTTTATTTTAATTTTTATTTAAGAATAATATAGATAACAATATTACGTGTTATAGATAAGTACATAAAATAATTTAGTATGTCTTGCGTACGTCAACAATATCAAGTATAAAAAGAGAACAAATTTCATTCAAAATTTGAAACCTAGCTATATAATATTGAATATTTAATATTTTCGAGCCATACAGTCTGTCTTTTATTATGTCCAGATTTTAAGGTACGTTTATTGATTTTTATTGAGGAATTAAATTCCAATTTTTCAAGTAAAATTAATTTAGTACCTAAAAGCAATAAGACTTATTTGATATGGCTTACTATAATAGTATCCGGTTAAAGCATGACATTGAATAAAAAGGATAGCTAAAGACACATTGTGTTAATTTGGAACTACACTCTCTTATCTTTACAAAAAAATGGATATTAAGTCGTATGTTTTGTATAGATTAAAGAATTTGTTTATTTTTTATAGTTTAAACAAATTCAAACAATTATCAAAGTTAGTTGTTGACCAATATTCTGTGATAAAATTAATACTCGCAGAGACAGATGTTACTGTTGTGTTAAGAAAAACAAAATCATTAAAAAGAGAAATAGATTAAATTTCACATGTAAAAGTATATATATGTATATGTTATTATTTTACTACAAAATAAACAGGAATTTGTATAAAATATACTGAAATAACGACGATTCTACTAATCCACGTACATATTTCTACAAATTCGATGAAGCAGATTGTCTTTGTGATAACAAATTATATACATACATACATATATATGTTTTTGAAGCTTTACAGTTTCCGTTGGTACGTCACACTCGAATACAGCTTTCCACATACTATTGTAGGATATGGAATCGAATGCTTTAACATAGCCAATTAAAGCCAACTAGAGTGGTCTTTCGTATTCTTTATGGTTTTCTATCTTCAGCTCTAACATTTGGATAAGATCCGTTGTCGTAAATACTTTTCTAAAACCTGTTCGATCGGGTGGTTGTTCATTTTCAGCAAATTTTCGTCAGAAGTTTTTCAAAGATTCAGGCAAAATAATTTATATATGTTTGGTTGGAAGCTAATGTGTTTTTAGTTATTTTTCGTATATTGTGCAGTCTCTAAGTGCATATACTTTCTAATTCTAAAAACTGCACAAAAAGCTGAGTTACATAAAAACAAAATATCGAAAAAGAAGTTGACTTTAATTCGTGACACGTCTTCTATTTTTCTTGCACAGTGAAAAGTTTTCGAATGAAAATGTGCTAACTTCTCTTTTTTTCTTTACTGCTGTAAAATATAACACGCTTTTTTTTAGATAACTTGCCTCTGCGATAAGTATAGAAGGATCTATATAATAAATGGTTTGAAGTTTTATGTAAAGTATATGATCTGGTATGAGGCGAATCCGAGAAAACTGGCTAAAATCGTGTCGGGTCACACGCAGGGTAGTGTTCCTTAGTTGCCCGTCACAGTAAAATAAGTTTTTTTGTTTGATGCTATGAACCTATTGATTGAGTTCGCGGTTTGATGTACAACGTCTAAAACGGGCCCACATAGGGCGCGGGTTGAGGGTGTTCCGATTTTATAATTTCATAATTTTACATAATTCGTAAAGTTACATTTACCACTTATTTTACACAACCGACAACGTAATCTAAGTAATTTTTAATGAAATTTGCATTAACTTTTACTTTTTTACTTTTCCACGTATATTTACCAGTTGCTCGGATTACTACTCGCTGACTTGTAAGCCCTAGTCAGCCGTAATAGTTTTCCTTTTAACTTCGTTGAATTTTTTCACATATCCCTGAATAACATTAGCTTGGTGGGGAAGAGATACTTCAATCTAACAAAAATTAGCGCTTTGAAACCAAATATTTCCCAAACGGATTGCTCAAGCGAAAAATGGTTCTCGTGGACCCGTAATTTTTTCGAACGTGCTATCCAACAATAGCTCATGTCAGAGGATAGACGAGAAAAAAATTCATCCCTTTTACTCGTAGAGGAGGGACCTCAAAAATATTTGTTTTTTTTTATTCCACCACTTTGTGGGCGTGATTAGTATCTATACCCATATCAAATTACAGCTTCCTACAGTCTTAAAAGCCTGAGCCAAGCAGTAGACTTTTAAAAGAAAAAAACACATGAACGGACAAACGGACATGGCAAAACTATAAGAGTTTCTTATTGAATACGAATTCCTAAAAATGCAGGAACTCTACTGTCAGTATAAAGCTAAATATACACACAATTGACACTAATTTTTATAGGTTCCATGGTCATCTCGTGAAATCCCGTAACAAAACCAAAAAAAATTGTTTATAGACAATTCGCACTGAAATGCCAAAGATTTAATATTTAGAGAAATTTTATTTTTGTTAATAAATAAGGTTATAAGATACTAGTGCTCAATGATATCTTATTTTATAATTTTATTTGACCTAGTTTAGTATTAATGATTTTTAAATACTAAATAAAAATAATGACATCAGTATTGATTTGTTTGTTTTCATTTTCAACTTCACCCTTGCCAGTTGGTTCTGACGATACCATATTCGCATCAAATAATCAAAGACGATAGGACCACAAGTTAATTGTCACAGAATAAAATGTTAGAACAACTACTAAATAAAAATAATGACATCAGTATTGATTTGTTTGTTTTCATTTTCAACTTCACCCTTGCCAGTTGGTTCTGACGATACCATATTCGCATCAAATAATCAAAGACGATAGGACCACAAGTTAATTGTCACAGAATAAAATGTTAGAACAACTACTAAATAAAATAATGACATCAGTATTGATTTGTTTGTTTTCATTTTCAACTTCACCCTTGCCAGTTGGTTCTGACGATACCATATTCGCATCAAACAATCAAAGACGATAGGACCACAAGTTAATTGTCACAGAATAAAATGTTAGAACAACTACTAAATAAAAATAATGACATCAGTATTGATTTGTTTGTTTTCATTTTCAACTTCACCCTTGCCAGTTGGTTCTGACGATACCATATTCGCATCAAATAATCAAAGACGATAGGACCACAAGTTAATTGTCACAGAATAAAATGTTAGAACAACTACTAAATAAAAATAATGACATCAGTATTGATTTGTTTGTTTTCATTTTCAACTTCACCCTTGCCAGTTGATTCTGACGATACCATATTCGCATCAAATAATCAAAGACGATAGGACCACAAGTTAATTGTCACAGAATAAAATGTTAGAACGACATTCTGGGAGTAGAACAAGAACGCGAAACTGACAAGCAATATTTCTTTTACAAGTAGTACCCTTTTATATGCCAAATATGCATCTCAATTTAATTAATTGCGCCTTAATTAAATGCACCCCCAAATATTTTTGCCTTGCGCTTACTAAAATATCCCTTTTAAAATTAAGCCTTAATAAACAGATTTGATAATCCGTATTAATATTTCTACTGTAAAATTGTGGTACGTAAAAAAACCAGATATTTAATCATTTAATTACAGAAAGTAGTGCTTACTGAATAGTAAAAGAAATAAATGCATTCAGATTGGATTGTTTTAATCTTATGATGTTACATATTAAATACTTCTTAAAAATTTTAAATTTCCTATCTTGTAGTTTACAAATTTTCTAATATAGATTTTTTTTTTACAATGACGTAAGATTGATTTTAAAATTTATGTAAAATTTATTTTGTTATTCGTTTCTGCGTCATATTTGTCTAGGACTTTATTCTTTATTATTTAAATGTGCTTTCCCATAAGTTCAGATTTTAATTTCTTATGCCATGATAAAGAAAATCCATTGAATTACTTCTGGTGCTTCTTGTTTAAAAATAATATTATTTTTTGTTCAATTTAAATTAAACTTAAATTGTATAATTTTTATTAATACTGAAATTTTCATGTTAACCTGTACCTAATGATTTCTTCAAATTGCTAAATGAGCGATTAGATCCGCCGGCAACACGTGATGCCATAAAAATAAAGTGAAAGGTCTGTATTATCTGTGGTGCCGACTGACCGCGCTTCGCGTCTTAGCTGGCGTGATGCGGTGTGATGCACAATCTTCAGCAAGGTTTGAAAGGTTCGAATATCGTGAATTTTTAGAACATGTTTTAAGTTATTTTTCTCCGAAACGGCTACTTCAATGATTATGATTTCTTTAATAAAGTTGTTCTAAAAAAGAAGTGGGATATGAATTATGGCGGAAAGATGCATGATCATTATTTCATACGGTATAATTATAAATATTTAAAAATGTCTTATAAATTGTAAATAAAAAGGCAAATATAAATCTCATATCTATAATGAAAAGAACCTCTATAATTATGTTATTTCTATGCAAATTCTTACGTCAAACATTACTTTCCTTATAAAATTCCCTGTAAAATATAATAAATAATGCTTTAACAAGTATTATAGTTAAAACTTATAAATGTACAACTCATTTCTTCATCTTATATTACGTTACATACATCAAGATTACATATTTATATGTCATTTTTTTCTTACAAAACTACGTAAATCTGTATAAATAAAAATGACTCGCCAAAATGTATGTACGCGCATCATTTGCGAACGACTGTACCAAATTGGATAATTCTTATTTTACTGTGTTCATTATTGTCAGGAAGTGGTTTATATTAAATAAAATAACCATTTGTATCTATCCGTCTGTCTGTTTGTCCGAGGTATCTTCAAACCGGCTGAACAGATGACGGTGTAACTTTCATGGAATAATTTATTGAACTCGAATCAAAAGTAGAAAAGCAATCAACATCGGGAGCAAAACCGGAATCGGGATTAAATCGAGACGAAACCGAGGATGAGAAACGGAATTGGAATCATGATAGACACAGCATTATCATTTTCTAGAAAAGGGAGGTCGAAAATGAGTGTGAAGGCGGGATCAAAATTTAAAGTATGAAGGGGATATTTCATGTCTTTTATGCTGTGTCTACTAGGGTTCATCTCCGGTTTCGACCATGTATTTATATTATGAACCGAATTATTACGTAGATACTAAAAATTCATTTATTTATAGAAAGCTACGCTATTGTCAAGTATATATTGACTATATTTTATTTTGATACTAACACAAGAACTCGTTGGAATCAGGACTCTGATTAGTAGCGGAATCGGAATTAAAAGCGGGACGGAGAGAGAAATCGAGAACTCGTCTAAGATCAGAATCAAAAGCAAGACCGGAACCGAAATTGAGAACGGGACAAAAACGAGTGTGGGGACGGGACCATAATCAAAAATATGACTGGGATAGGAATCGAAAAAGATATGAGGATAGTAATCGCCACCGATCGACACGACAGAAAAGAAATCGTTTCGTATCCATGCTAATGTAACGGCGGGCATTAACTATGGGGGCAAGCCATCTATGTATAAGAAAGTGCCGGACAAAGTCTGCCGAGCTAGCTAGTTATATGTTAAAGATATATATCCGCGCCCTTCAGTGGTAGTCCTACCTATATTTGAAAGGGATTTGCGTGCGTCAACGACAGTATATAACGCGTCCTTAGAAGATTTTTTACAAAGGTACAATAATGTTTTAAGTTATGTATGTATTGTTAATAGTCCTTTGAAATTATAGTTAAAACGATTAAAAGAATTTTATCCTCAAGGAAATAAACCGTGTATATTAATCATTTCAACTTATGAGTTCTCTATCATTATTACTTGTTTCATCGCATGGTAAGCATGAATTCGTTTGGTTACCTTGTGTTGCTCTTTTCTAATACTATTTTAGCATCGTCTTACATGTACAGTGACAATGCGAGTTTACCTTTTGCAAAAGAATGCCAGACTGAAGTTTGTGTTTTTAAGTGCTCACCAAAAGACTTCGTGTTTTATTACGGCCAATCCGTCGATCAGTCTAATATAGCAAATATAAGTTCTATCGGGAAAACCGATTTCAATGATGTAGCAGTATACAATGAACACTTTGAGGTGCTAATTAACAAAACTATAAATATTATATTATTAAATACCCATGAACTGTTAGGAAAAGACTATTACTTTGAAGACAATGAAAATCTGATACAGATCTACTCAGATAGTAAATATTATCTGCTGAAGGTACGTATATTTACGTTCATAATCAAACAGATTGCAGGAACCATTGAATTACGATTAGTAGCATACGAAAAAATACAACAAAAGTATAACTATGAGGTAAAGTAAGTTTCGCTTATAAGTACTTTAGCCAATTGCACTAACGAGTAATAATTGCACTGGTACTAATCTTAGTTACGCATTTATGATACGAATTAGGACACACCTACGATAGAATTTAATTTTCATGAACGTCGCTATACTAGGTACAGCCTTATCTAAATATTGCTTTGTTACGATAGTTTTATTCGTGATTCAATTTAAAAAAATTAAAATGCGATATAAATGTAACCATTAAATGTTATTAAGTTAATTGGAACTTTTCGATTTTGTGTTTATTTTATTACTTGTTTAATAACAATAATGTTAACAAAGAAAAAAAGGAAACTATAACCCGACTATTGAAAAATGATGTTCTAAAAAGTATGAAACAAGAAAATATTATCATCTGAAATTGAGTATGCTCAAATTATTCAATATTCATCGTCTATTAAATAACCAATTTTCAAGTAATATATTTTTAATGTATTTAATGTTTATTTTTATGTTAATTTAATGTCACAGTAATGTTCCGAGAATAACCATGGTCGTAAACCACCTACCCTAATATATCAATATATTTTAACAGCATTCGATTATAAGCATTAGGACAAAGTCGCATACTTTAATATCATACTGATACCTAATATGGTTTTTAAAAAAAAATATCTTTGCGAGTTTGTATTCTCTAGAGGCCATGTGGAATTTAATGTAACGTCATATAGCCTATAACCAGCGGACTATCGAGACGCTTCCAACTATACCTCATTTGTCCAATTACGATAAGTAATTTAGAAGTGATTAGGGAACAGATGAACATACGTACTCACATGCATACCGGTCAAATTCATAATCCTTCTTTTTGCTTCGCTGTAGTCGGGCAACTAGGATTAATCCAATGCGTGCTATCAAGCTGTGTCAAAAACTACAGTCGCATAGTAATGAATATCTCATAAAAAAAAATTGTAATCGTCGCACTCGTCAAAAAATAATAGTTGTCACGTTATGCCCACACGACTGATGTGAGCGTTCAAATCATCAAATTATTTTAAAATAAAAATCTCGAAAATGAAAAATCGAAAAAATGACTCGATTATCGACTTAAATTGATTGAAACTCACCCATACCGCCTAGGCAACTGACGAACGGAGGTCTGGAGCTAGAAAACGCTCAACAAAATCAGAAGACGTTTCAGTTCTACGTTTAGCGACGTTTTATGACTATGCGTGCGTGCATGTTGAGTGCGTGTGCGTTTGCGTGTGCATGCGCATAGACAAACTAGAGTTCGTCTCCATAGGCAAGCATTCTCGATCGTATAATATTAATTCAATTCATTATAAATAATATTATCACTGTTCTATTTCTAGCATAAAGTGCTTTAAATACAGCAATAAAAAATACTCGACTACCCTATTGATGCCGTGTCTTTAATATTATAAGTGTTTAAATTCATAAAATATTAATGGTGAAACGATTGTTTGCTAACTATTTGGTATCCGGTCTAAATTCTTCTATCCGTCCGGACACCGGATGGTAAGTCGTTCCACACTACCGACGGTGTGTTTCAAAATCTTATTTGAAATGATTAACTTGTTAAATGTTATAGTTGAAATTTAAACACTTCAAAATACTTTGTTTCAACTTCACGATTGGTAGTTAACCAAGTTAGTTTTAAAGATATTGATATTTATGACTTGAAATTAATGTCACAAATGCCAATATACCTAAGACTGCCAATATATTGGTATATTTAGTTTTTAGCTTTAACAATTAACAGTTAAATATTGTGAATGAGAGTTTGAAACACACCGTTGTACATGTTTGAAAAACTACAATAATTCACAAAACATCGATATTTGTAGGGTAAAATTATACTGCAATAGCTTATATTCTATACACAGTTTATTTCAAGTGAGATATAATAAAATTATTTCTATTCCTGTGTGTGTATTTTATTGTGTCTTATGGTGGTCGGAAACACGTTCATTGTGATGATCAATATTTAGGTTATCGTATTTGTCTGACAATTTCTATTGATATTCTGAAATAGCATAATGCATACGTAAAATTGTTATAATACTTAACAAGATAATTTAAGCAATTATGATACTAATACAAGTTTAGGTATTCTCTATCTGTCAATCCTTTCGAATGAAAATTCATTTTCTTTGAATGGGAATTTATAGTGGAAAAGCAAATTCCAGAATCTACTATGATTTGCAAGTTTCGTGTTATTATAAATTGCTAACAAACGTCTGTGGTTTGTTTATCTATAATAATTGAAAAACCTTTATTTTTTTACAAAGCTCGTGTCACCTGGCCTAATAAAGCATTGAAGCAACGACGGTTCCACACATATCTAAACTGGTTCAGGTGTCCGGAAGTTACGTTAGTTAGGACAGTCGTACAGAGGAGCTGCCCCGGATTTTCAAGCCCCGGGCGGCAGTTTCAGAGGGCGCCAAAATCATAATATAATATTGTTGAAAAAAACTTCCTTCACAAAGCGCCTAGTATTTAATGCACGTTGTTCTAACAACTGTTCATTTGATTTTAAAACGCCCAGTTGGTTTTTGGACGCGTCTTAGGGTTAATTCCGAAATGCGCTGCGAGCAGCTGCAGCGCGGCGTATTGTTGGAAACATCATGGCGGGATTTTTAATTTCACAAATTTTTTAATTTTATAAATAATTAAAGATATAGATTATTTAGAGGATATTTTTAATGGTTTTCCTTCCAAGAGATATTATGATTTTTTTCTATAAAAATAGACATAACATTTTCGGGAAAAAAGTTAATAAGTTCATGAAAAATGGTAATTATGTAGCATTGGAGCTTAGCTTATTAACTTTGAAAAGTCCGAAAATCAAAAATTACTGGTCAAAAGAGCGTATATAGGAAACATATCATTACATGAGTTCTTATGATATGTTTCCTATATACAATTTTATCTAAAAAATATTAGGTAATAGATAATAAAGAGTGCAAATTTATTAAAGTCTTTTTATTATTTTTATCATAAAAAATGCCAACTTATGAGTATTTTTTAAGAATATATCTCAAACGCTAAATAGAGGGAGCGCCACTATGAAGTTACTGCCCCGGTTCGAAAAAATCGTAGATCCGAGGCTGTAGAGGAGTGAATTCCGAAAAATTTCTAGCCAAGTTTCCGTTGTTCTAAACGTTGAGTACAGGCATTTCCCCTTATAAAACTAACTTCTTATAAAACTAAGCTTTTGTGATAACAAGCAATCTTTTTATTTTTCAGGACAGTTCTCTGATGCTAGAAAGATCAAACTTATATAATAGGTTTGCTCATTACAACAAATACAACTTCTGCATAGATTACGAGTACGTGGAAGCCTCAAACAAATTTGAATTCATATGGGTTGGCTACGAACCCCTTGAAGACGAGAATGATATACCGTTCACTGCTCCAAGTAATGTTCAAATAATATAGTTACTTCTTTATAATACTTAAGCATTTATCAAACGAAATATTTTAGAACGAGAAACACAACAGTTAAATAATTATGTATACTAGTTTAAGCTTATCGCTGAACATTTAATAATTTATATAAACACCGAATTTTGGGTATTGCAAAAATTGAGGTGGACAAGTTCTGCCATTACGCTAATGGGAGTTCATCGCGTTGACTGAAACGAGAAACGAAATACCTTCAATATAATCCGTTTTTAGGATTCCGTATGGCCGATGAAGAAAATGAACCCTCACAAGATCACTTCCGCTTCTGTTTCTACGCCTGATCTATCTATCACAGATTTTTGATATGAAAACTAATAAGCGCGTTGGACAGGGGTAAAACTAACTCTCTCTCTATCTCGATACCTCGGAATTCAGGAGACGCTCGGTTTTGGCCTACGCTGTCTGCCCCTAGGACTGTGCGCAGGTAGAGGGGATAACGCGTTGGCATGAGACAATACCAAGCCTCTCACACTTCGAAGCCTCTTAGTTTTGGCCTACGCCATGTGCGTCTGATCGTATATTTCCCTCCTGTAGTAAATGAAGCTTTTTATAACAATAATTTCTATAAGCAATATATAAAATGTTGTATATTATAGTATATAGATATCTATACATATTAAATAAATCTATATACATTATATAAAATAATACAGTATACAACAGTTTTAATGTTTCACATCCACCGTGTGTCCCCTGACTCACTCATTTTTTTCTCCTAATCTGCTGGACAAAAAAAGTTGAAATTTGGTATTGGCGATTTAATTTAGTTTGGATTCGATAGAGTTTGGATTCATAAAGGGTCGCTTAATAACAGAAGCCTGTGTTGAGCTTATTCAGCTGATTTTCGATGCCACGGAGAAATCACGGGACGCAATTGGTGTTTACTATGATTTACCAAAACTATTTGACTGCGTTCATTATGGTACATTAATCAGGAAACTGAACTATTATAGCGTCTCGGATCTTTTGAACTCTTGGAGTCATGCCTAAGTGTTAAAATTCAAAAAGTCATTGTTAATGGTCAGAGATCTTGGAGATCCATTGAATCACAAACAAATAGCATAAGGAAATTAATTTCGATTGGACGATGTAGTTTGCACTTGGTCCGTTTTTCAATCACATCAACATTCCTTTTATTTACCCTTAGTCTAGAAAAGGCTCTTCTTGGCGTGCATGTTTTTTTTTATACGTACGAATACAAATAAGTTCGAGTCGCTATGTAACTGTTTTACGTTTCTCGTAGTGGTATAAAGTCTTAGGATGTATGTTTAGGTTTTCCTGGAAGCTTTAAATGAGCTTTCAAGAAAATCTAAAGCCCAAAATTTTGACGAAATTTTGGCCTCCATAGTTTTAGAGATAAATGAGTAATAATCGAGTTTCGTATATTTCCTTAAATATGTCCGATTTCTTACAACGATCTTATTAATTTGACATGTCACATAATACACTTGACCACAGTTTTGTTTTTAATTTCCATTTGGCTGCCCAAAATGAACTCCCAACATAGAATTCGTTCTTTGCCGCCATTCGAAATTCGCCAATTTCGCGAAACGAACAAAGTAGCGATTTCCAACTTTATGTACTAAATCGTGCCTTTTTTCGTTAACAGAAATCGAAAAAAATAGTTTCTTATATACAGACAGAGAGACGCGAGTGTTCGTACGAAGATTCAATTTTTTTGATTGTGAATGCGGAACTCTGAAAATCATACTTCTTTTATAATTATAACATGTGTAGTCATTACTAACCTTGGACTCCAATTTCACCGACCAATGTTAAAGTTTAACAAGCCGTAAAAATATTAATAACAATTTTGTGTCAAGAAGACAATTTATGTTAATTGCGTGATAATTGTTGACATCGGTTGATAAAATTGCGTCTATATTTTTGTTAGCTTCTACTTATCTTTTAAAATTATAAATGTTGTTAGACGGTTGTAGACATGTAACATTTACATGTAAATATTGTATTTGTCTAGTTCTGGTAATTTGATTAAAAGTCATTAACATTTTTATATTGTATATTTGTGTTGTAATTATACGTAAATCGTATTAATATATTCTTTCTTTTTTCAAATTGTTTGCTTATAGGTCTTAAATTTCTGTAAAGGTATCAATTTTATTCATCTGCAGGCATCCTATAAAACATGCACACAGAGTCCATAAATGAATTCCATGCTGTATTTAATATCACCAACATATAAATACAGATTATTTTTATTTCTAATATACCGAATTTAAGTAAATTCCTATTTTTTTAAAGTGTTTCGTACTTATTTCTAAAATAAAGATTATTGCCGATTCTAAAAGCGTTAATACGCGACTAATATTAACATCTGCTGCTAAGCTAATTATTTTAACAATTTTACAAAATTATGAGGTCTAATGAATTGTTTTGCATTAGTTTAAAATTCATTCGCATTATATAGTTTTATTGAAAAATAATATCAAATGACATTTTGGTACGTAATTAAAAAACAATCCATAATAAATCATACCACTGGTTGAATAGTTTCACAAGTAAGCTTTAATGAGTTTTCTTTACTGATTTTTCAAATGGCTTATTTATTTTTTAAATATACACTATGAAATCTAATTGGATGCTGATCTAATAGCGAATTGTGAGTTCTCCTTTTCGAACATACTCGAAATCCTAGCTTGTAAGCCGTTACGTAACTGCTAACCGTTCGCCCGAACGGATAGCACAAAGCTCCATAAATACGACAGAATACGATTGGTATGATCTGATTTTTAATTGTTCTGTTCCAGTTCTGATCCTATCAGCAATATTTCTGGGATTAGTTGCAGTCGTGCATGTTCTGATACCAAAGCGGTCTATAAGTCAGTTCATAGTGCAAAGATACGCCACCAGCCAGTTCTGCGGCTTCGCTTTGTTAGCCATCATGCAAATAGTCAGCTATATCAACAAGGAAATAGTCAACCCGATGTGCAAGCCCGTCAGTAAGTTTCCGAGCATATCAACGATGCTGATGTAGATCGTACATCAACGATTCTTTTTTTACGATATCTTCGAGGAGCAAACGAGTTTGTGAGCCACAAAAGACTAGGTGGTCATCGCCGCCCTTAGACTTCAACCTTAGAGGAGTCGCCGATGCATTACCGTCCTTTTGAGTAGGAATAAGATATGTGATGGAAAATTAACTGATATTAGGGAAGTGGGATTATGGAGGAGTAAATTGGCTACCGTAACTTTTATTCGCTAGACGAAATGCAACAACAGGCTATCACTACAAGTCTGTATTCTGTAAGAGTGTGATATTTCACCGGTCGAACCATTTTCGTATCGCAGCCAATTCGACCACTGTAGTAAGCTTCTTCAAATTCTGTAGTTTGCAACATATTTTTAATCAGAAAAACATCATTGAGCTTTTTTTTAATATTTTCTTTTCTTACTTCGTTTATCCAATTTCCTTTTAAATTTATTCATTTTAATAATGACACATTAATCCAACAAATTATAAGCCCGCTTTGTTAGTAGGTAACTTATTATTCAGTGTTCTGCGCAATACATGATAATAAAAGGAAAATAATGGCAATCCTTGAGTGTATTTAGTAATAAAATACCAGGATGGTATTTTAATAACAATTATCCTGGTGAGCACATCGTTTTACTCGCGTACTTATTTAAGTTTTCCTTGCAGGTATAGTTATCTACTACTTCTTCATGGCCAGCTTTCTCTGGCTGAACGTGATGTCCTACGATATATGGTGGGCTACAAAGTTAGTTAAACATTTTTTTCTATTGTACAAATTAGAATAGCTACAATATTTTAGCATTCATTTGCTCCAAAATACGAACATACCGACATGTCTCCTCGGAAACATGTCGTCAAATCAACTCATTTGAGTTTTGCTTTAACTAAAAAAAGAAAATTAACAAATAATAATAATAATATGTTACACAAAATTATTCAATAATAGTACTTATTATTCCAAGAATATTTAAATAACCGTGAGGCTTAAAATTATGGATAATAGTTTGTGTGAAAGGCTGTCACAATTAAACGAAAAATTTATTTTGAGGACGAGTATATGGGCTTATAAATTCTGAAATATTTGAAGTAATTAATTTGCTTACACTTTATTCCGATATTATTCTGAAATAGCTGGCAATATGAAAAATGATTCGTTGAGAATAAAAGCACAGTAGAGCTATACTTAAAAACACTGATATTTTATTGGAATATCCCTGATAGAGGAAATAAACTAAATGTTATTAAAAATTTAACGAGATTTAAAGTAACACAAACGAGACATGTTAGAAGTGAAGGACTTTATAAAGATCACAATTAACAACAATATTAATGAGAAATGTAACAGACAAGAAATATAACATGAGCTTCTGGAGAAAAAAAGTAGATCAACAAAACAAGAAAATAAATAATGTACAACGGCATATTAGACGCCAAAACCTAGTTTTGTTCGGAGTAGAAGAGCGTAAAAAGATCATACCTAGAATTAGAAAAACTAATAATTAATATATTAATAGTCGTCTTCAAATTCCGTATAACAGTATTAATAAACGCAATCAAATAAATGGCTTATACGGTGCAGAGTTTCATAGTCAAGAAGACATTTAAATAAAATATTACAACATTCACCGGAATATCGAAGAAGGTCTATGTATTAGAAATTTAATTAGAAAATGTACCTTTTGCAATAATACTTTTATATTACCAGAAGAAGTAGATAATTCCTATAAAACTTGGCGAAAGCTCACATCTCTATATCCAACTGAGAATCACAATCCACTTAAAATTAGTAAAAAAAAGTATCCACAATTTTTTTAGCACATCAAGAACCCTGAATATGATGAAAAAACTAAAATTATATACAAAAAAATATAAGTAGTTATATACCAAAACTTAAAATGTAGCATGAAAATTATAAATCCGATGAATACTGTCAAAAAATAGTATACTCTGTACAAAAAGTAATAAAATAAAATAAACTGATATCATAAATATAGCTACGAACTTCCATGCGAAACTATACAGTTAGTCAGAATCATTAAAGGAAACGAGAGTTGTAAATTAATGCAAGAATCCTTTGTTAATTCAACCGTTATATTTGCTTCAAAATTTCAGACTGTGTTAGTTTGAAATCTTGAAATAAATATTGATGCTTAAGCTATAAAAAAAGCCCCAAAACCAGAGGGGTATTACAAAACAATATATCAAATTTCCAAAGACTCAATTACTGAGACCTATCATGCTATGGGCGGAATCTAACAAGTTGATCCAGCTGACATAGCGGACTATCATCCAACAAGTCTTATTTATGACTTGTTTCTACAAATCGTTTTCCTCCTGTCTGTCTAATAGAATATCGTCAGACAGTTATGTACGTCAACCAATCGAGAAAACTGGATTCAGAAGTACTTTCAGCACAGCAAATGATTGAAAAGTATTTGGAATACCGTAGTCATTTTCATATAGCTTTTATAGACTACAAAATAGCTTTGGACTATATATCACACGATAGTATCTGTAAAGCATTGAAAACTCGAAATATAAAAGAAAAATACATAAATATCTTAAGGCATATCTACATTAACATACAAGGAGAGTCAAGTTCGATAGTGTAGGCACAAAAATCAACATGAGAAGAGGCATCAAACAAGGTGATTTATTTTCTCTAAAATTGTTCGTAGCTATCCTACAATACATAATGAAAAACTTACCATAGGCTAAGCAAAGAATCAAAGTAAATGATAATGTTATGAGACACCCTAGGCTTGCTGATGCTATCTTGTTATCTGAATCTCTACATTAAATATGTAGAATAAACGATTAGTATAGACGATTATAAAGTAGTATAAACGATTTACATCAGGCAAATATAAGATTTAAATTGATATTAACCTTAACAAAAGAAAAGATATGACTAATCACCACATGATGCCCATTTGGGTAAATAACACGCCACTCATATTTGTAGACAAATATGTTTATTTGGGCAAACAGATTTCTTTTAGCAGAGAAACGTAATAGAAGAAGTGAATCGAAGAGTGGCGATCACGTGGAGAAAATGAAGCACGTGGGAGAAGGGCTCATAAATAAGTATGCATATGGCAGCTCCTGCTCCACAGTAAAAAGATTATTAAAGATTCACAAATACTTCCATATCTAACTGACGGTTGCCAAGCTTGGACATTCGATTGATAGAGCTAGAAATACAATCCAGACTACTGAAAGAAGAATGGAAAGAAGTTGCCTAGGTACAAAACCAAAAAACAAGTGAAAAATGAAGACATTCTTGAGAAAACTAAAATAACTGATACCTTATTTTGTCTCCACAAATAAAATAGAGTTGAGCAAATCATATGGCTAGATACAATGATAGATGGACATTATGGTCAGTAAAGTGGTCTGAATCACGGGGCACCTGAGCGTGAGGCCGGTCATGTGCCAGATGGACAGACGAAATAGCTGCGGTGGCGGGTCGACGATGCGCTGACTAGGTACAATTAGGAAAAAAAAAGTGCAATTCCTTGGATGAGGCTTTTACCCGAACGGGGACCATTCGACACCAAACAATAATAATTTGAAATATTGTCCAACAATTTATTTATTTTTTTCTATATATTTTATTTTCATATAATTATCAGCGTGCCAGGTGCAGTCGATAATTGCTAAAGTGGATAAGGTTCTTTTAAGAAAAGCGGTATGAAAGTAAATGTCAGCTTTATCGAAATCATAATTTTCGAAAGAAACGAAAGCATTGCTAAATTTTATATACGTATAGGAGTTCAGAGAGTTTAACAAGGCAGAAGAAACATGAAAATAAAAGCAATGCATTGGTGTGGTGTGGATTGTGGGTGTAGGGGTGTCGGGTATGTAAAGTGATACTGCTCTATTTGGATTATAGTAACAATCGTTTCAAAATTTTCATTTAAGCCCAGCAAAGCGAGTGGATAACGATTATCTTAGTAAAATCTTATTTACGTTTAAAACACAATTTATGAGATATTGATGTCAGCATTCGTTTCTTGGTCATTTTCTCTGTTATTTACACACCGACAACTATTGGCTCACTCACTGTATCTATATATATATAAAAGGATATTTGTATATATGAAATCGATAAACTCAGAAATATTTGGTCGATCATTATGAATATTGGTATATACACATGTATTTTGTCACAGAAAAGGTTTTTATGCTATCGCCACTGACGTAACTAGCCACCAGGTGGCGCTGTGACGTACCGACTTCCGTATCGCTCAGCCGATACATGTACATACCAAAATTCATAATGATCAGTCAAATCCATACATATATATAGATTTCGATATTAGCATTTACTCCTGGTTTCGTCTAAGTCGGAATTGTGACTGGTAGCGAAATCGGGATTGAAAGCGGGGTGAGGCAGAGAATTTCGAACGGGACGTGAATAGAATGTGATCGGAACTGAATCGCAAGCTGGACCGGGACCGAAACGAGAACGGAACTGGGGTCGAAAACAGATGTGGGGTCGGGATCACAATCAAATGTGTGACCGGCTGCGGAATGGAAAGCGATACGGCTATTCAGTTAGAAATCAAATCAACCGACACAAAAGATAGAAGGAATTCATTATACGTCCATGCTGGCGCAGCTAAAGGCATTAGTTATACGGGCAAGAACAAACAAAAAAGGGCAGAACAATGTCCGCCGGGCGAGCTAGTTACCTATATAGTCAACAATAGACCATTCTCCAAAATGGTCAGTATGAAAATACAGACCGGGAATCGAATTTCAGAAAATCACTAATTAAAAATATTTTGTCATCAATAAACCTTGCACTGTTTTTTCTGCTCGCAGATTCAATAGAAAACCCGGACTCTTCTCCAAGAAAACTTTATACAAATATTCTGCGTGCGCTTTTGGCCTGCCCCTCGCCATGAGCACAGCGATTGCCGTAGTCGACTACTGTGATTTAAGCGATTACCCTTACATCATCAAACCCAACTTTGGCAGTAAGAACTGCTTCTTCGTCGGTAACTAAGCGATCTATAGATAAATCATAAAACGTTCGAACCTCTCGTAGAATATAGATAGAAAAATACAATCGATGACCTAACCATCCACAGGATAACTTAGGATTCACCCAAAAGAGTATTATTAATTTTCCCTTCAGAACGTGTGAACAAATTAACGTGCTAGACAAAAAACTTTTAGTTCTAGACCTATATATTAGCCCGCTATGGAATGAACTAACACAGAACATTTCATTAGTCTGGGCATTTTTAAAATATTTATTGCAATTGCCTATTATACATACGTATTCCAAGACGACCGTCACTCGCCAGAGCTAACACACAATATTTTTCTTGTATGCCGACGATGATATTTTATTTTAAGAAAGAACCCTAAGCTTGAATTATACTTGCGCTTGATTTAAGTCTATATAATTTCAACGATACGCCAAAGTCTACTTACTTTTTTTCTAATTACAGGTGGGGAAAGGTTTTTGTATTTTTATATGCCATTGATAATACTTTTAATAATAAATGCAGTATTCTCCATAATGACCGCTCTCTTGGCGCGGAGAGTGTCTAAAGGCGTAGCAAACACAAAGAACAACAGATCGAGCAAAAAGCAAAGGTGATTATTATCAATTGTTATAAAAGATATATTCTGTAGCTACTGATGATATTTTTCTCTTGAAAATACTCCATTATCAGTCTGATAATGTTAGTAGTGAGTATTTTATAGGTGTATGCATAATTATCATCATCATCATCATCGCTCGACCTTCAGCCAGTCGCAATGACTGAAAGGGACAAGTCCCGATACACCGAAGGGAGCGTAAATATCGGGGAGTGTAGATTCTATTCTGGATTAGGAGTGACGGGAGTTTGTAGAGCCAGCCGGTATTCGTGCAACCTTTAGCCAGAAACTGGATTAAGGATCGGTAATAGATACTATAATGTGTCAATAAATACAGTAGGAAGGGCAAGTTTCTTCCATTTGTCTTCCGTTCTCCGTTTTCTTTGCTTGGTGTAGAGCTTTCAGTGTTTGCTTCTGGATGTTGGTGTGGTTCGTCCGTAATCTTTTAGTTTCTACGTTGCTCATTGCTAATGTGGCCTATTCCTTTAGTTTTGTTGTGATAAGTCATGTGTGTTCTAAGATAGCCTTTTTTCTTAAAGTTTGTTTCTTCAGTTAATCTTCATACTTCATTCTCTTTGCTTAGATAAACTTTTGGTGCTAGCGAGTTGGTATAATTCGTCCACAACCTTCCTAATCTTTAATTTGCTTTGTTCTTCTTAGTTCCCATTGTAGTAGCGTTTGTATGTATAAGAAATCTGGGTAAGTTTGTTTTTCCCGTTAGTCTTCTATTCTTCATTTTCTTCACTCAGTGCAGAGCTTTCAGTGTCCGTTTCTGGGAGTTGGTATAGTTCATCCGCGGCTTTTTCATTTCCATTTTGTTCTTAGTATTGTGATAATTGAGATCTTGTCGAAGCGAATCTTCCCATGTATAAATAGGACGTCCAACTTTTCTCTCTGTTGTAGTATATCTTAGAGCAGAGTTAAGTATGTGGGGTTGGTCTCTTCTTAGTAGATGACCGTAGTAACATATTCTTCTAACCTTGATGATTTTGGTGATTGTTTTTCCTTCGAGGATTTCTTGTGTTTTTAGTTTAGGTTGATTTCTTGCGGCTTGTAACATATCTTTCAGAATCTCTCTTTCATACTGTCTCAGTCTTGTTCTATTTGATTTGGTTAATGCTACTACGTTCAGACCGTATGTCATGGAGGGAGAAATTACCATTTTGTAAATCAACTTGGCGATTTTCCAGTGCATTTTGGTCTTCTTGATGAAGGGAATGAGACCTTTCGCATTGCGGATTGCCTGTTTACATCTTGCCTTTATCGTGTCTCTTCGACACAGCTCTGAGTCAGGTACGTACCCAGATATTTAATGGTGTCCACGGGAGTGATTAGGACTCCATTTATTTCCTGTGTTTGTTTGGCTATGCTCTTGTTGATTGGATCTCTGACTAGCATCTTTGTCTTAGTTTCATTTAGTTTTAAGCCCACTGAAATTAGGAGTTCTTTTAAGTTCTTCATTATATTAGTGAGAACTGTGGTACTATCACCTATAATGATAATATCGTCTGCGAATGATAATATGACAGGAGATTAATTTCTGCATCCTGATCCAATCTTACTTCACTGACTAACTCCTCTAGAGTTCTTAAAACGTCGTCCAACACAATGGTAAAGCCGAGGTGAGAGTGGACATCCTTGTTTGACCCTTTTCCTTTGGTGATACTTTGGGTTTTGTCCAAACCATAGGATTGACGTATGTTCTTTGAGACAAGACATGATTCTGTTGGCTAAAGTAGTATTGACCCTTGTTCTCAGAATATCATATAAAGCACAAAAGTCTACCGAATCAAATGCTTTTTCAATGTCGAGTTGCAGTACATACGCGGGCTTACCTGCCTTCCATTTTTCATCCAGAATTCGTCTAACTACAAATATGTGATCGTCCGTCGATCTGTACCTCATAAAGGCCGCTTGATAATTGCCCATAGTCTCGATTTCTTCATCTAAAAGTTTTAAGAGGTAAGTGGCATAAATTCTGTAGCCTGCGTTGCAGATTGATATCTTTCTATAATCGTTCACGGATTGTGGTCTAGCCTTCTTGAACAAATTTGGCCAAGTCTTTTCGAACCATTTTATGATCGAATGTTAGCCCAAACAGCTTATTTATTTGGTGTGCTATTGCTCTGTATAGACAGTTACCGTCTCCTTTTATTTTTATGATTGTGTATTCTTCCATTGTGGGTTATGGTTTCCTACTTCTTGAAACTTGAAACTAAAAATTTCTAGCAATTTAGATGTACAATATATTAATTATCAGGTCTCTTTGCAGTTTCTTAGGAGTCTGTATTGTTAGTCAATTGATAGCTGATTCAGTGTTTAATAATATTCCTATTTTTTTTTGCTTACTAATATAACTTACTAATCACTTCGCCCTCTAATGATTGATAATAATCTTTATAGTAGATGTAGTATCGTTCAGTTTGTAGTGTTAATCACTACAAATATTTGACAATAATATATATCTTATGCTGTTTTGTAATTACAGCACAGTGATTTATTATTTGTTGTGGTAATCCTGTTACAAAATTAACAAAACCAGTGTATATTTCGAATGACAAAAACAATTTCTGATTTCTCAGTCTCCTACTGGATAATAGGTATATTGTAGGATTATTATCAAACGTGTATATATGTACCAACTGTTCTTGTCCTGTGGTATTATCAAAAGTTATCTATTAGTACTTACTATTTGTATAATACTTAATAATTACTTACTATCAGTCAGCTCGAGATGTTTGTATCATATAATGATATGTATCATATAATGTATTAATTTTTATTTCTACTTCATCCTATGACCAATAAAATAGTACTCAATTGTTATATTGCCAGTTTGTTGTATTTTACTGTTAGGTATAGTGCTTCCTTAGGTAACTTAATAGACTCTTATAGTTATGAGCGAAGCAGTTCTACTACTGATCGATTCATAATATGCACTTATACAGAAGTAGACCATTAACTATGTCCTTTAATAATTGTTATACCTCAAGATTATATTTCCTATAGTTTATAACTATTTATAATACTAGGTTATTCAGTATTGTTGATATATTATGATATATAGTATACGGTTATTCTACATACTCATTATCAGTCAGTAATCACTGTGTATGATTGCAATTAAGTTAGAGGTATGTGGGAATTTACACACTCTTGTTTCTAAACCGACCCAACTCTGTTGCACTTATTTCTTATTAATACTGTCTTAACCTAAGAGCTATATTCCTAGCTGTCTTTATAATATACAGTTAGTATCTTTACTATAGTTTTGTGATGTGTAACAACAATAATATATAAATCAGTTTTAATTTTAATTATGTGCTGTCAATAAATATTAATTGAGTATGACAATCAATAGATATCTGTAACTATAATTAACTAAAAGTATGCATGCATTTACACTTATAATTAGCTTAATAGTTAAGTGTTCAATTTTTATTTTTTATTTTTTTTTTTTTTTCTTAATGTTTATTATTACAAGGTAGTGTTTAAAATTATAACAATGCACTCAGTGTTTTGACTGTAGTATTCTATGGTGTGTAAGAATAGTATATATGTAAAGCAGTATTAGGAACTCTCTATTAGTAAGGGTGGGAACTCGATTTATAGAGAAGTGTATATACTATTGCACCTTTGTTAGATACTGTCAGATTCGTTTCCTATGGTAAACAATGTGTAAATGGAGCGATCTCACCAGGATTTCCCTTGATAGCGACGATCTGGGTCTGCCACAGCACAACAGGGCACATCACAGATTCACAAACTAAATATACTATTCGAAATTAATGAAACGTGTGTAAATAGAGTTCAAATGTTTAATGGCGTCGCGTCGTCACTCACGCACACTTTTGTACTATGTAGTGATTGTAGTGTAGTGCGTAGAAAATATTTACACTTTGTGTTCTTAAGGAGATAACTAAGCTAATTACTCTATTTTGATAACACTAATAGCTAATTAAGTAATATTGATTATTATTTCGAGAGCGATGCGAAAACACATCTGTGACAGTAGGCAGCAGTGTTGCCTCTTATAGGTGTATGCATAATTATATACATAAAAAAGCCTTCGTGTATTTGTGGGCGCGAAACTCTGAAAATATGCTCTTAATTGGCTTGAAATTTTGATACAATTTCTGTTGATACATTTCGTTATCGTAGTATTATAATATTTAAACTGGAAATCCAACATTGTAAGGAATTAGACAAAACCCACGATGCATCAACGAGATTTTTTATAGCATTTTTGAGAGACTAACGACGTGCGAACCAACATAGAGTAGGTGATCAGCGCCGTCCATAAACACTTTACAACTTCAAAGAAGTCACCGTTGGGTTGTTTATTTCTAGGTTAGACACAGTATATGTAATGGCGGCTAGTGGGGTGGTTAAGGAGTACCAGAAATCTCACTAGACGAAACGCCACAGCGAAAACTCCAAATTCACGTGTATATTCCGTTTGTTATCTCACCGATAGGCCAGTCTATATTCGTGCTGCAGCCACGTTGAACTTAGCATAGAGCCACCACTATGAACGACTTTACGGAAGAATATGCTCCCAACCGATATTATACCAATATACAAAAGCCAAAAATTGAAAAATTACATGAAAACGATCTTTGAAATTGTTTTAATTACAGAAACATATACATAATGTGCATAAAAATGTCTGTGGTGATGGGATTGAACTGGGTTTTGGAGCTGACCAGCCTTATCGAGCAACAACGGACGCTTATGATGATAGCCGACTTTTGTAACACCATTATTACCGGACTGGCCGTGTTCGTGTTGTTTGTATGCAATAAAGTTACCATCATGGAACTTTCTAAAAGGTAAATATCTTTATTGCTTCTGGAAACCCCGTTACATGTCGTTAATGAACCCCATTCCACAATGTGAATGTGAATAGAATCTATATTTTGTATTTGTAATTCAAAGTAACCACCACATGAAATATGTCGTTGGGTCAGACTTTTAATCACCACTAAGATAAATAAAATATTAACACTCACTTTGGTGTCCTATATCTGTTGATCCTCTCGAACTGAGGGTTGACAGATATAGATACTCTTCAATTCGTTGGATGAGAATTCGCGGTAGAAGAACAGATTCGAGGATCAGCAGTGGGTTGCGTGCGGCATATGAACACGTCTCGCTGGTATGCGTCTTTTAAATACCTCACTAGTGAGGTATATCGACTTACAATGTTTTTGTTTGAAATCGAGAAGCCTTGAATAATTAAGCCATTCACGCTGGCCCGGCGCATCTTTAGGGCTGCTAATGACAATTGTGACCTAACTCTTTTAGAACGGAATGTAACATGCGTGCGTTCGCAAAAAAAAAATTTTTTTAGCTCAGCATTTCATTTCATAGAATCGACACGTGGTCGATCGTTCGTGCGTTAGTGTAGGCACATAGCGTAAGGGCGAATGTAGTGCAGCGGAAAGTCAGTGCGCGTCCAAACGAGTTCAAAAATAGAGTTTATGATTGTTGACGACGGCGGCCGAAGTAAGTATTCTATTTTTTACTATAAATTTAATTAATATGTATTGCTTCAGTTTAAATAGTTTCTTTAGATGTTAAGTTATTGTAATTTCTTTTTTTTTTTTTCCTAAAATTAAAAGTATTTGTTCACGAAATTTTGACGCACTATCGTGCGCTGTGCTTTGAAATTAATGTTATAAATCTAAATAAACGCACATCTAAAGATTGATTTTTTTTGTCGTAGAACGGCGTCTAGACAAGAATGTATCGCGAGAATTGCTTGGTACTCAGTGTAAGTCGAAACAATATTTCTGATGAAGAGCCTGAACCAGCAATTGGGGTCCATCGTCTGGTGGATGAAGATATACCCGTGCAGGATTACCCTGACGATAGCAATAGGGACAATAATGCAGGATGCAATGTTCCATTAGGTCAGTCGCGTAATGGGAATCACGAAAATATGCCTCGTGCTGATCGATCCGCCGCCACTATTAACAGAACCACCCGTCCAAGACAAGCAAAAATATTAAGACCTTGGAGAGCCTCTGATTTCGCTGATAAGGATCATGATTATCCTGCTTGTTCGAGTGCGAAAGAAGAAAAGACCCCTTACAACATCTTGAAAATTATTTAAATGAAAATTTCTTTGAAAACTTTGCCAACTGCACTAATCTATACTACTTTCGTAAAACCGGATTAGTCTTAAATACACGGAGCCAAGTGATTCGTAAATTGTTCGGTATACTTCTGTTGATGGGATGTGCGAGGATGTGTGGGAGGATACCATATCCTCGTATTAATATGGACTAGCCAGCCAGTATGAATTTAGAAATAATCGCCATTCCAAAGCCTAGAGATCGTTTTTTTTTTTAGTATTAAGAAATAATATGCATGTTATAAATTCAGATCACACTTATTGAGTATTGCAGAGCTTATCAGAAAACGAAAAAGTTGACTGTAAAAGTGTTAATTACTTCCTAGACCCAGCAGTTGCAAACGCTTGGAGGCAATATAAAATTGACTGTGATGCAAACAATATTAAACCCAAAGACTTGCTTTGGTTCAGGGCGCATCTAGCAGATACTCTCGTGAACAGCTATAACATTAAATTTACAGTTTACAGAGTACAGAGGATGCAGGAGCAGGCTTCATCGTCTGTTGAGGTACCTCGCTAAAGGTACAGGCCTGCACTATCGCCCTCATTAGATAAACGTTTTGATATATTTAACCATTTTCCCATTTTCAACAATATTTTAAGGCACAGAAAATGTAGACTATAAAATTGCTCTTCCACTTCTAAAGTACGTTGCACAAAATGCGATGTCTACTTATGCATGCTAAGGAACCAAAATTGTTTCTTAATATATCATAATAAGTGACTCCTGTTATTTTATTTTTAATTTTATATTTGTTTCTTAAGTTAATTTTCTTCATGGACTGAAAAACACATAATATCGTTAAATATTTTACGCCATATAAAAAAAAACTGATTTATCTAGGCATTACATTTGTAGCCATTGACAAAAGATTATCTCAAAGATCTTTGTTTCTGTATTAATTTAAGAAAACTAATAAATATAGATAGGGAGGGAATATTTTTCTAGGAGACTTTACCCCCTAAAGACATTATATTAGCCCAAAAATTGTTTAAAATCTACATTTTTTTCTTCGTTCTGAAAAGGCTAAGCAATTGCAGCGGAGACCAACAGCTTAATATACATTCTAAGCCACGGAGCATGTCGTTTGATTAGATATAAACTAAAAACTCATAGGACGGTTCAAACCTGACCTCCCGTGAGGTCAGGTTAGAACCTGATACCTTCTAGTTCGAAGTCAATGTAAAGAGCGCTGACTCATCAGCGCCCTTTAGTATGTCACTAGATTTCGATCAGAAGTTCGGAATAAATTATTATTATTTTCCTAAAAACCTTAAATTAACCGAGCGCCGATCGATATCATTTGAATAGTATGACAATATAAATGATAAATTTTATGTGTAAAAAGATCATATTCTATATTTTATATGAAGCCGACTGATCACTTTTCTCAATTAAATAAGTTTTTAGGCTGGTCAAAAACTGTGACATCGCTGATGTTGCCAGAAAAAAAAATGTTAGAATATCAATCCGCTATATAAATATACATGGTGTTCGTAACTGTTATGCGTCATTTAAGTTCGTAACAATATCTTTTTAAGTACAACAGTTTCTTAGGAACGGAACCTTTTCAAATTTGCAGACGTACCTCTTTATTCTGATGTTTATGGTATACAGAGAGACCAAATTCATGATTCTTTCAGTCTCGATTGAAGTCACTATAACCTTTATAATACATCAATTTTATCATCATCGCATCTTGATGAATCTGCATATTGAAAAAGGTTTATCCACGTGAAGTTCTACACCACATCAGACCAAAATCAGAAATATTGCCTAATGTATCAATGCAGGGAATGTAATCGATACATTTAAACATTTCTATTAAAAGAAATTGCCTTTATAAATGCATAACACCCAACTAGAATTAAGATTAGCTCGCTAAAGAAACCAGTCGAAATTATTTCGCCAACTTTTGAACACTTTGAATTCTAATAAATTAAAAGTTTACTTTACATTAAGCTATAATTAAATTCGCTTACATTATACTATCATAAATATAATAAAACACTACAAAATGTACTTCTGGGGTATGAAATGGAATGAACGCAAAAACTCTACCACTGGATGGGTAGTTTTAAAAGGAAGCTTCAGAAAGGTTTTAATGATATACCAAATTATTTATGACATTCAAAATGGGCACCACGAAAATCGAGTCCCGTAATAAATTGGACATTCCCCTTCCAGGTTTCCGAATTTGAAAAAAATTCTTCCGAAAAATCGCTTCGCAGATATCAGCACGAGAATAGGGCACAACGAGAGCACTACATCTCAAAAGCCGCTGACGGGACGTGCGACTGGAAGTCATAGCTCCGTAAATGCAAGTGAAACGACAACCTTTTGAAGTCAAATTACTGAAAGAACCGAAGGAAACGACTAAAGGCGATCACATCATCTTAGCTGTATATCTCAAATGTTAAAACAAGCAATATTATTAATTTTAATAATTGTATGTAATAATGTCGTTATTTTGTATTATCATAGCTTACCTGAAGAATTTGAAACAAAAAACGGAACATAATAAATTATCAAAATTTTATTTTAATCTTCGTTAATACCCAATAATCAATCGTGTGTTGATCGTGAATTGTATCACAATTAATACAGTTGAGCCTATGTAAAATAAATTTACGGTGCGCAGATCCTAACTATTTGCACGTGAAAAATAAAAAAATCATTTTTCAGAGGTCTCGTTACGAATGTCGTCCACTCGACTTGTGTGCATGAATCAGCATTCGGAATAGATGGTAATATCCAAAAGAATTAAATAATGACGTATTTTAAATGTAATTTCATTACCAACGAAATATAGATATTTTTTGATTTGATTTTATTTGTCAGGTTGCTCGAGCGAATATATTCTGTGAATACACTGACGCCTGTGGTGTTGTTTTCCAAAATAATTTGATAATTTATTGTAATAAAAGATAAGTATATTAAATAGAAATAATTGTACAATATGAATTCAATCCATAGAAGAAGAATTTTGCTTAGAATGTTCCAGGCTGCAGTCAATCTTGTCCGTTTGTGTGGGTAGTCACCTATTTATTTTTAAGGGTTTTTGACTTGTTTGCACTCCGGACTTGACGATTCCAGACGGCTAGTCCAGAGACCATATATTGAGTTCGAGTGCTAGGAGTCAATTTTATTTCTGCGATCAATGCATTGAAGTCAACTGTGTTCAACTAAAAGTCACTTAGTGATTCCGTTTGTCATTTTACTTATTTTATTTAAGAGCTATTTAATATATTTAATAGTTTAGTTAAAAAAGAAGAATTTGTTACATTTTACTTTTTGAATAAAACAGGAAAAAGCGCGTTGTCAACCCGGTGTAATAATGTCCAACGTCACAGCAGCAGTCAGCAGTATGCAAATACACAACGTGAGTATTCGGTTTTGCTGCGGATGTTGACGCGTGGCCAGGTAGAGTCCCCAAGATTTTATTTTCTTTTTGGATTATCATAATATATCCACTTTTCATCACTAGTGGCGATTCGATGTAAAAAACTTATTTTTGTACCTAGCTAGCAGCATTTCACTCGTGCATAATCGGCTTTCAACATCTCTCGGTTTTGTATGGAACCCAATTACCTTGTTTATGAATCATTCCTAACGATTTTAAACAATGCGAGACTGCTTTCTGAATGACTTCTAAAGTAAGTGCAAATTCCTTTTGTGTTTGAGACGTATCTTCCTCCAATTCGGCATCCTCATAAATTTTTGGCTTTTCACTGCGATCTTTGTCTTCTACGTCAAAATCACCGTTTTTAAACTTTTGAGACCACTCACGACAAGTTCTCTCACTCAAAGCAGCCTCATTATATGCTTCTACGGGCTATTGATGTTCCTCAGCTGCAGATTTTTTTTAAATTAAAGAAGTAAATTAAAAGCAAATGACGCTTATTTGGCTCAAATTTAGAATTTTTGCATAAAAAAAATATGTGATGCTAATATGAAGTTAATAATATGATAGGGTTATGTTGTTCTTAAATGAGCAGCCTAATTTTCAAGCTGGTTATCATCTGCGAATTCTAGCGTGAACGTCGTGCCATGCCATCTCTCTCAAAACGGCAGAAACTTATTTGTACTCTTAATATAATCTATTCTAAGCAAATACATAATAATCTTAATTTATGCCTTATAAGCATATCATAAATATACATCTTACCGATTATGCAACTTACTTCATAAAAGTGCGTTAGCGGCACTTTTTTTTCCCGCTTACCTATTGACATTACTATATATAGCTCAGGTTATGCAAACGATGAAACAATTTCTTAACCTTCGTCTTAAATTGACCATCTAAACAGCAAAAACGGCAGTATGAGGCGTTTAGTGGTTCTCGACACTGATGTCGATGATGATAATGATGATGCCTAACATCATCATGTAGAGAGACAGAACGATTAAAATCGGAAGGCAACGATTCATTACGCTTCCTCAGCAGAAGTTACTAGATAACGTTTCGAATGAAAAAGGATGCATGTCATGAATCTGCTACAAACAAAACCTGAATAACGTGAAGTTTTCTACTTGTCAGGAAAAAATTAACTTATAGATCGAATATTAAATGTCGGCCATCATGCCAAAGAATCGAATTTTATACATTTAGGTGTTTTAGAGAAAAATTACAAAACTAAGCAGAAAGCATGATACTGGATTACGTCCATTTTAAAAATTTTACCTAAAGCCATAGTAACTCGTCAGATATCACTATTTTTTGAAATGGTCTCCCAGTGGAAGTAGCTTATATTATTTGAAAAACCAGCAAAATATAACCGAGCGTGAATGGTCCACAACTAGCTATAGCCTATCCTGTTGTCTGTTGAATTCTTTGCGATTATTCCTGTCAATTTTAATCATTCAGACTCTTTATAAATTTCGCTCCTTTTCTAACTTGACTGTCTAACAGTCCGTCTGCCATAACTTGTCAACTTACAAACACGTTGTCACTTTTAGTTTTTAACATCCGCATATAACAAAGATGTTACGAAGGGTTAACAAAAATTCATTTTATATGATGTCGTCTCATATGTACATGTCTATGAAGTTTGCATTATAGTATTTATTACTTGACTTATTATCGGTTTTTTCTATGTTCAACACTCGTGCTTGAATCATGCTTGATGGGAAGTGAGCGGACTTTACGTTAACCCGTCATATCCAAACATTTCTCATCCATACTTAGCTGCTGTTGAGGTTCAAAAGTCTGTAACACTAAAGTTATTTGAAAGAAAGATCGATTGGGAACTCTCAGATCCTATAGCGAAACACGTCAGAACAGTTTTAGAATTGTTGTATGTCTGTTTATTTGTACAGACATCACATGGGAACCACTCAGCGCTGGATTTAGACTAGGAGCAGTCGAAGCTAGTGTGCCCAGGGCGGCATATTTTCTAGGGTGACCAAATTTGTAAAGTGAAAAAAAAATTATGGTATCAATGTTGCTCAATATAATTAAATAATTATCTTATCTTCAAAAAGTAAGGCGTGTTTGCCTATGAAAAAAATGAACGTACTGCATTTATGAGTCGCTCTTAGTGCAAAATTTACAATTTTTGAAACAAAAAAATTTTATGTTCATTAAAGTATATAATACATAATAAATTTTCTGCAATAAATTATTTAGTTTAGTTTAAAAAAAGATATCAAAATATAACTTTAAGAAAAATTTCAGTGTTGGAGCGGCATTTTCTACAATGCCCAGGGGCGGCATTAAATTTAAATTTTGAATACAAATTTAACTAACGGGTTAAGGAAATCTCGGGCCAGGTTACAGGTTATTGAAATTATTGATTTTATAATTTAGCTGGGAGTAGAAGGTGTTATCGTATGAAGACTGAACAACGTAGGGAGGTTCCTGGGAATTACATTTGCTATTTTAGGAGCTCCTGCGAAGAGCCGGTGTTTTTCGCTTGCTTGGTGCTTCTTCCGAATAGTTTTATTTAGACAAATGAAGGATCAGAAATTTATTGACCAAGCTGCATAAAATAAAATCAAATTCAACGATTGTACTGTCTATATTAAATCCATCTTTTAATAAGATAGATTAAGTAAAATAATATTCAAATATTACATTTTTTAAACAAATGAAATAAAGTCTATTAAAAATTATTTTTATTTCTTCGATCCAAAGCGTTCTCTTATTAATAAGCCACGACCGTGTCTAATCGTAACTAATTAGATTTTTTGAACTAAAACCAACACATTCAATTCATTACTGTAAAAAATAATATAAATGCACTATTTCGTACGTAAAACAAATACATGTTTTAATTTTATGCCACTGATTATACTTATTTACTTATAATTTAGTTTACTTAGATTATAATTCCTTGTCATCACTTAAGTATTGTTAAGTTATTGTAAGTTAAGTTTATTTTAAAAACGCTTAAACAGAATTTGCCTTTCGTTTCTATACTTAACATTTATCGTTAATACAGCCGTTCTTCTGTTCCACTAGTTTAGGAGCGCTGGTTAATCATATTACTTCTGGATCAGCCGAGAAAATGCTAGAATATGCAGAAGGCTGTTCGTATTTATTGGAGCTTCGAGGCGGGTCGTTCTTGGATCTGTTGAAATAATTAGTTTATTATTACTGCGATGTTAAAACCACTCGTACGATTTTTCATAATACTCGTCAAATCTTTACCGCTCTGTCCGCAATTTGAAATTCACAGTTTGTGTCGTTCATCGTACAGTAATTAATTACCAACATTTGTAATGGAAACTAAAACTCTTCGAATTTTTCAATTGTCAAAAATAATAGACTTTTGTAATATTAACGTTTCTAACGAGGTCATTATCATAGATTTGGACACTTCTTAAAATGTATTTCGTTTATAGCTACCATAAAACCTGTGATAGATCCATCCCGTGGCCAATTTGACTGCGAAAACGGTCCGATCTACCGATGAGGTACTACACTTTCACAGAATGCAGATGTAAAGTAGCAGCTCCTGTGTGGCGCTTCGTCCAACCAGTGAGAATTCCGATGGCATACACCCCCATGGATAACCTCGCTCTTCCTCCATCAGCCCATTCCCCCTTCATCACTCCACCGCCTCGTACATCAGATATCCTATTCTTACTCAACAGGCCGGCAATACATAGGTGACAACGATTACGAGTGTCCATGGGCGGCGATGACCTCTCATTCTCTGGTGGCTCACATGCTAATTTGTACCTCAGTAAATGCTGTAAAAAAATTAAAACTCGTAACTAACTTGCTCATATATTACCAGTCAATTAAATAATATACTATACCTTCTATAGTAACTTGAACACCTCTTCTTTAGCAATGTAAGGGTTTTTGTGTTGCAGACAAATATGATGAAAATAAACAAACCCAGCAAACTGTTATAAAAATCTGTAAATCTCCAGATGATAAAATCTGGCTTAAGCGCGCTGATCACCTCGGTGATCCAGGTGATGCCCATGACGATAGACAGCTTGAAGTACACCATGAATCTGTTGAAGAAAATTCTTTGTGATGCAAACTGTACGGAAGTCGTTGATGTAAATCTTATATGAGAGCATTATTGTTCATCCGGAAAGTAAGAATAGACATTAGATTAAGGAAATCCATAGAGTGAGTGTGTCTAACAAAACGGTCGATATTTGTCGCCTTCAAAAATATTACATAAATTAAATTAGACGCACATTGTAATAGGCCGAATTTTAAGCGCTCAAAATAACTAACTTCCTTTAAAACTTTGACGAATGTTAGTTAGCAGGCCTAGACAACTGTCTTTCTATCGTCGTAAACATTAACGAATAGAAAGCCAAATTCACGGCAGCTGGCGTTCGATATTTCGTCAGCTAACGTCAATCCCATATATTTATTATTCTAATGAGCATTTACGACAAGGAAAACCACTTGTCTAGCCCTGATGGGAAGTGATGTATAAAAACCCGTATTAAATGGAGATTCGTGGTCTCTGCCCACCCTTCTGGGAAGTGTTTGTGGCTTTTGTAAGTCTAGTCACAGAGTATACTGTTACAAAGAATTGTAACTTCTTAAAATGAATTTATTCCCATTTTTCATCGTATTATATTTTCTTGGAGAAGTGATTTATGCTGTGATATGGCCTGTTTATTAAAAAATGTTTAGTACTTGTAACATTGTTATAATTACAAAATATTTAAGAAAGTTTTTGCTATCTATAAGGGTTCTAAAGGCTTTTTTTATATAATATTATTAGTGATTAGGGAAGATGCAATTAAGACTTTATTAAAAACGATCCTTCCGATCCCATAGGTAACGGAAAACTGCAAATTTTCTTGTTTGCGCAATGGTTATAAAAAAGTTGAAATTAAATTAGGTGTTTCTTTACCAAACTCTTATGAATTTAGTAATCGTTACGATATAAATATTAGTACATTCATCCTATCACCGGCTTTTCTTTATGTGATCACAAAAATGTTCCTATAAAAAAATGTCCAACACAAATTACATGTCTTTCTTTTTGAATTGACTTTACAATAAATACGACATAAAAAAATGTTTGCGTTAACTCCAACGCACAACTGGCGAATTCACTCAGCTTATCTTTTGAGAACATATTTGCTTTGTTATGCTAGATATTTTAATAGTAGCATCTCTTTTCATTTCTTAAAAATCTACATTTATGACGAAAAAGTACTTCTGTTTATAGAGTCTATGATTTCTCTCCTCATTCGCGATACTGCTCAGGCGTCGTATACTGAAAATCGTCATCACGAACAGGATCCAGTTGCTGATGATGAGTATAAGCATGGGCACGTAGAGGTACAGGAACAACTCGCCGTCTGTAATCATACAAAGCAAAATAATTTATTTCTAAAGAAAAAATTCTTGTTAATCGTAATCATTAGTCTCTATTGAGATATGTGATCACATGTAAGAAGGTATGTTTGGGTGATTACATTCTACCTGTGATTTTTAATGTCCTATATTGTTTGTTCTGTTTGCTGTCACTCGTCATTAATTAATAATCTAAAAATTATTAAAATCGTGTCATGTCTGGACACGATTTTTGTTGGATAATTATAAACATATTTCAACATTATTTTTATGTAATGTAACTTGCCAGCCAAAGAAAACTTTTATCATATCACTAAAATGTCAGTACCGTGTCCAGACATGACACGACATTTAAGTGATATAATAAAAGTTTTCTCTGAGTGGCAAGTTATATTGTATAAAAATAATGTTGAAATATGTTTATAATTATCCAGTTAACACAAAAATTTCATTAATAGATTATTAATTAATGACCAGTGAGAACAAACAATGCAGGACATAAAAAAAATCACAGTTAAAATGGAATCACCCATTTATATTTCATACACTTTTGTTAAAAAATGGCGATTTTGACGAAATAAACAGTAAACATTTAACCTGTTCCCAACATTACGGTTTTGAATCGATAAAATATGTTCATAAGAACAATTATTTGACTATTGTTACAGATTTTATAAAGTTCATCTTCTGTACATTTTATCAGAGAGAGATATTATTTTTGAATAACCTATCACTGATCTATTGAAATTCGTCAACTGTGCAATAGTAATAGTACTCGAATATATCAAAACGATTAGTCAAAAGCTTCAACACTTCAACAAATACTTAGTTAATTAAAATATTTTTCGTCCTCATCGACAAATCTCTCGAAGATCTTCTGTCGCAATTCCCCCTGAATGGCAGTGCTCAAGTTCGATTAAAATCAAGTTCATACATTCAATGAAGAGAACAATCTATACAAACAATAAAAGAGTAGAACTCAGTTTGTGTGCACATTGAATTTTTAATTTTTTTATCTGTCTCTGTGTTCGCGCCCATCTCTGATTACTGAACAGGTTGTGATACAGTTTTTAAGGAAAGATAGAGCTTGGCTTAGGCATAATATATACCCTAAATCCCACTTAAATTGGTTATCAAGGGGAAACAGTTATCCTCACTTTTAGTTCTAGCCCGAGAAAATACAAAGCAAGTAATCGTTAACGTCGAATACCTACAGACGTCACAGTACGAAAAATTACCATTTTTAAAATAAATATAGTTTAAAAAAAAACTAAAAAACACGCTTTTAAAATACATTGAACCAAAAAGTGAAAAATAATCCTTAATATGAACTCAAAAAAATAATGAACAATGACGAAAAATACTAGTATTATTGTGAAAAAAGCGTGGGGCGCTTTGTGTCACATTTTTCGTATATGGAGCAACCCACGCTTTTTCCACAATAATACTAGTATTTTTCGTCATTGTTCATTATTTTTTTGAGTTCATATTAAGGTTTTTTTTTCACTTTTTAGTTTAATGTACTTTAAAAGCGTGTTTTTTAGTTTTTTTTTGAAGTGAAACTTCTTTATCGGCGTATGTGAGAAATATTATAGCAATGTAACGTTTTTCTGTTACGCGCCATCTTTATTTCTGTGTAACATTTTTCCGTTATGCGCCATATTTATTAATGTCATCGTGGCATAAACATAATTGTTACTAAGGCCACCTGTCACATATATTTTCTGTCAACACCCTAGATCTATTTACAGTTTGTATATATTACATTTTCCTATTATCTAAGTTGAAACCTTTTCAACCGACATACATGAACTATATCTCACATTCTTTCATTGAGTGACTCGATTTTATATGTAGCGTTCGATAATTTTCCTACAATTCTATATGGCCCTTTATAACATAGCATTAATTGAAAAGTTTTACCTATCACCCCTATTAGCGAAAAAAAATTTATAAAGTTATTTGTATCCATGTCTATGATAATAAAAGCCTTTTGCATAAACTTTATCTAATTTAGCTTTATTCAACCAATTTCTGTGAAGTTGTAAATAGTAAATCATTTTTCGAAAAATGATGTCATAAAGAAGTTTCACTTCTTACGTGTGTACACTAATACACACACACTTTTTTTTTAACTATATTTATTTTTCACTTTTAGTTCGGTTGATTGGTACAAATTTGTAATTTTTAACAATACAACAATATTTGAATTAT
The DNA here is from genome assembly GCA_005406025.1 of Eumeta japonica. NCBI lineage: Eukaryota > Metazoa > Arthropoda > Insecta > Lepidoptera > Psychidae > Eumeta > Eumeta japonica. The sequence goes on along the minus strand of BGZK01000485.1, from coordinate 232,278 downwards.
TAATAATGCTTATGATTGTTACTAAATTCTATTACAAAACAGTAATAGAATTTAGTAACAGTAATAAGCCACTTGCTCTCACGCAGACGATACGTGACGAAATTGTTCGATCCTGGCGATCCTGATCAGGATAAGATGATAAACTTATCAAATTATTGTATTGTCAATGCTCTTTGATACGTACGCAAAGTTTCAAATTAATCTGACTTCTTAAAATTGGTCAAAATTAAGCTCAAAAATTCCGTTACATACATAGATACATACAACCCAAGATTATATTAATTCTGGCGGTCCTAATAAGGATAATGCGAAACTGTTATCAAATTATTATATTGTCATCGGTCCTTGAAATGTGTGCAAAGTTTCAAGTTGATCAGACTTCTAGAAACCGGTGAAAATTAAGCTCAAAGATTCCGTTAAATAATTACATACATAGATACATACATACAAACATACAGCCCAAGCTTATAAAAGCGTGTTAAAAAAGTTGACCTCGATGTTTTGATTACGATGCGCCTAACTTATTGTTGTTATACAAGCGAAAAGGAAAGTTTGGAGAGGGAGTGGACCATCGAACGAGGCAGGGAATTGAGTTGCAATAAAGATTTATATAGAAGGCCGAATCCCACCCAAGCGAAGCTGAGGGCGAAACACTAGTTAGATAGTACTTTGATGTATAAAAACGTTTAGTCAAATGCATGAACACTTCGAGTGATACATCGTTAATTCTTGTTAATCTGTTAAGCAGTTAAGCAGTCTTTATATTTTTTTGCCGTTATCGGCAAACGTCTAGAGCAGAGGTTCCCAAACTCTTTTGTGTCATAGACCACTTTCAAAACTTTGCTAGATCCGGTGGAACCCTGCAGCTACATCAATACCAATTTTTAAATCTGGAAAAAAAAGTGAAGATTAGATCTATATATGAAAGTTTGCGTTGTGGCTGAGTTTTAACGACGAATTAACCGTTTTCGAAAAAAAAATTTGGAATTGATTGCTTGATTGCGTTAATTATTTGATAATAAAGTCGACTAAACCAGTTTTCTATTAAATTAATTGATTGTGCTGTGAGTGGATGTCAAAAAAGCAAAGTTGACCAATCGAAAAAGTGACTCCATTCAACTTTGCTTTTTTGAAATCTACAGTGACTCATAGCATAAAAACCAATCAATTCTCACAAATTTTATTTAGAAAATTTGTGAGAATGTGAGTCTCCGTGGACCCCTGGGGGTCCACCTGGACCACTTTGGGAAATACTGGTCTAGAGAATCCCTAATGAATTACAGCGCTCAAGTATATTATTCATGAAAAGAACAATATTGAATAAGTAATCTACAGCCTACCTCTTCTGGTTGTTACAATGAAAGTAGTAGATGAATGGACTTATAGCCCTATGATGTTGTCTGTTCTAAATGTTTGCGAGGTCTATCGTTTGATGATTTCAAAATTCTTAAAATACGGAAGAAAAGAAGAATTATTATCGATAATAGATGATTTTTTTTTACCAAAAATTTTTTTGTGAATCGTCATTATTTTCGATAAAGCAAATAATTTCGCAAAACAAGTAGGATTTTCTTCGTTCGCGAAGATTTTACGTGAGTCAAGATATTGTATACTTGATTCAAAACAACTTCTAGTTTAAAGTCAACCTCTTTTTCTAAGCAGTCTCTAATATACTTATGAATTTACACGAAAATGGATATGGAAAGTCGTGTTTCAAAATGAATAGGAATGTTTTCAAATCGTTTGTTTACATCAATCTTTTGTCGCTACAAACAAAACACTAAAGAAATATACGTAATCAAGCGATATTCCATTGTCTAATCAACTAGCATTTACAAAACATTAAATATGTCTTTTGTAACATAAAGTTAAATAAATATAAATCGGAACGTGCTTTATGCTAAACACATCTTATTTTATCATTTCATACACTTTATTTAACTGTTCAGGTGTTTCATTACTTGTAAAGTGTGAGACGACTGGCGTTTCAGGCTTCGATTTTAAGTGTTCACGTGAACAAAAATGCTCGTAAATCACCATTCCCGACGTTCCAACTACCATGAATCGCAGCCTCAGTCGCCAACAGTAACCGACTGTTGGCACTGTCGAAATAAGTACGTCCACGGAGTACCGTTGTTTTTAACGGTCATTAATACCTATAATAATAAAGATCCTATAAAGAGTAGGTACAGTATGCTTATTTCTCCCCGCCAAAACCATTTCATATTGTCGTAATGGGAATATTTTCTTTACCACTTTAATACATTTAATATATTTATTTCCCTTTATTTGAGTTTTATAAATCTGAGATTTTCATTTGCATTTCATTTTGTACGCAAATGCTTCATTAAAGGAAATTGCCATCCATAACTATGATTCGTCTAATAAACAAAGGTCGATAACTAACAATTCAACATACCTGACCTTGTATGTACATGTAGTATACTTGCTTTACGTCTATCTCATACCTTCACTTCTCACATCTGACCCTACATTGAGCATGTCCAGTGATGAGTGTATCCTATTACTAAAATACTTAAAAAACACCTAGCAAGAATTATATTTATAAATAGGAAGGCTATCTTACAGGGCTGGTACACTTCCACTTTCATAAAAACTAACCAATTTTAGAGTGTTATATTGATTATTTTGCCTAGAGGATAATAACATTTTTTTGTTGTTTAGTGTAAATACATTGCTTTAGCCATAAATAGACACATACTAAATTATTTTATAGTATCTTTAACTTGATTTTTTCATTATAATTCTCTAATGTGTTTCAATCTGGAGCTGCCATTACTTTCTCCCAGTGTCGCTCATTTTGCTGTTATTTTATACTATCTACTACATACACAGTGTCGGACTGGTCATATAGCCGAGGTTACGTTTGCCGGCGGGGCAGCGGCCTGCGCGGGCCCCTGATACACCTACTCTCGAGCTTACGGCTTACGACTGATCTTTTCTCCGAATTTTACGGATTTTCCATTGAAACGTCATAATTTTTCGCGTGAAAAGTTGCCGATAGTCATTTTCAACAATAAATACATAGCGAAATTCAAATCGAAGACTTTATTTAAATAGTCTCCGTAGCTCACATGACTTAATGTCATTCGTCGTGAAGAGCAAAAAACATAGCAACAATCTAATAACTTCAAAAATTCGCGAATGGCACTAAATGGATAAACTTTATTTGATCTCGCTTTTCCATTTTTGAAGACACACGACTATATATAGATAAACTTAACAAGCAAACCTTTATCAAAATAATAGTTTTCATTGCAATCGTCAAGGAGATTTGCGAAATATTCATGGGCATGCATAAATTTAAAATAATGAAACGCTACCGTATTATAGCCGATATCTGAGAAGTAAACAAATAATCATAATTCATATCTCTACCGCACGTTTGATTGAAGGTCCCGAGTACCAAAAAAGGTTCAGATTCTTGTATATATATATTCCCGTCTCATAATGTTAGTGCGCGATGAACTCCGGAACTCTTTTGCAACTAACCGATCATAATAAAATCTTGCACATTCGTGATTTTGTGACCAAATCACAAATCTTGTGATCTGGTCCAATTTGAGAGATAGAATAGTTTTTAATCCAATAGATGGCGAAATTGTCCCGCGCTATTTTTCTTTTTTTTAATTTTTCAACAAATATATTTTTTACTTTTGACCCCCACGCCTCAATTATTAAAAGTCGGATTGACAAAAATATTGTTCACTAAATCGCAGCACATTGAACTCAAATCTATTACTACACTTTAAAGCATCAATATTATGTAGAATTAGACCGTTAGCGGTATTGGAATGTAAAACGTGACGGTGTGCAGAATGAGAACCAGGAGCAGGACCGAAATCGAACACGAGACTGAGGTCTAAGTCGAGTGACCTCCAGTGAGCACCAGAATCGCTCGGGATCGAAAGATGAAGTGATTATTTGCCTTCGTCCAAATCAGAATTGTGACTGGTTGCGGAATCACCCGAAAGAGGGCCGGGAAGAAAAATTGATAAGGAGATTAACATCAGAGTCGAAAGCGAAACGGAATTTAGATTGACATCGATCAATACGGAAGATGAAAAAAAAATTCGTTGTACGACCATGCTATCGAAGCTATAGCCGTCAACTAAATGGACAAGCCATCTTACAAGAAAGACCAGAACAACGTCTGCCGGGCCAGTTAATATATATTGCTCGTTTAAAGCTATAGTATATACTTTTATAAAAAAAAGACTCATCTTCAATTGTACTTACGTTCTAAGAAGCATCCTTTCCTAGGTATGGCTGGAGTGATGAACCACGGCCACCGGGTCATGTCGGCGTGCATGAGCGTCACGAGCATGGCGGTCATAGCGCCCGGCACGCCGTACGCGTACGCGCAGTACACGCCGAATTTGAATTTATTTCTGCATTGTCGTTGCATCATTTGTTGTTTGCCATGACCACTGACAAGCAAAACATAAAAATTAATAATGCACAATAACATTTATACACAAAAAAATCTAAGCAAACAAATATCAATTGCATGGGTTAAATATTTTTCTACATAAAAATCAAACTTTTGTATGTTTGTCGACGCAATACTCAAAAAAAGCTTTCCATTGCCTTAAAATTTGGCCACAATGTTACATTTGAATAAATGTTATATATTTTTATATATTTTTTTTATATCCACTACGCTTTGTTCCCAACTTAATATGCGTCCTTCATTTTTTACTTATAGAAAACTATTGGTATTTTACTTTAATACTAATATTTGCCCTGATTTCGTACAAATCGGAACCGTAGCTTGTAGCGGCGACGGAAAAACAGGAGCATGATCAAAAAACCGGGACCGAGATTGAAATTAAGAACCTGGGTAGAAACTGGTCGTGAGGCCAGGATTAGAATCGAGACGTGACCGAGACCAAAATCAGAAACAGTAACAGAACCAGAATTATAAGAGGGAACGAAATTGGATTTGATGACATGAAGATAAAGGAATACATTCTATATCGACGCGAAAAAAGCCACGAGCGAAAAGCTCATTAAAATACGAGAACTTTATTTTGCAAGTCACACGTGCAAAATAAATAAATAAAAAACACGTGTGGCACTCGGGGACAGCCGCGGTAAAGCTATTGCATAGTACTTTTTGTCAACTTATGCAATTATAATTATTTATTTATGCAGTATTTTTTTAAGGAGGTGCCCTAACGGCAAAACTCTAAGCAGGTATGAGTCGCCAGATTGCGGGGTGAAGAGGGGGATTACGCATGCGCAGTAACGCCGATACAACCAATGCCACCTAGAGGCGAATTGCTAAACTAAAGAGACAAACGTGATATTTCAAAAAAGTCATTAAAAGTTCTGCTATTCATCGATAGATGGCAAAAGTAAAACGTATCACCGCTGTGCCGGTCGGAGTGGGGGGGTGTTAGGTTATTTTCGTTACGGAATTTCTGGATTCGGTCTCCACGCTCAAGGCCTGCGATAGAAGCTATGCAATAGCTTAAAAAAACATAATTAACGGAATGTAACCCAACTTGTTTGCACCAAATGAAAGCCTGGTTTGTTTGTCGCATTTAAGAATTTTCATTTTTAAAATATAAATTATTAGCAAGTTCCAGAGTCGCGGAGCACGAATTCGTGGACAATCTGTAAGTCCTTAGAAAATTAAAAACTGTACAAACGTAAGTTATTTTTTTATTATTGTTTTTTTTAAATGGTGTCCGTTTAGATCAATACATCGCTGCATTCGATAGAACCACTAAGAAAAACACTTTACTCAGTTGTACTTGACGGTCGCTTCAACAGCCTTTTCATATGCAGTTACTCAGTACTTCCTCGGCTTCGGAAAACTGCTTTCCTCGAAATTTTTCTTTTATCTTAGGAAATAAATAAAATTCACATGGTGCGAGGTTGCAGCTGTAAGACGGGTGAGCCTGTTTTGTAAACCTAACGTCCGCAAACAGTTTGTTGTTTTCTGGCGGTATCTGATAAGGCTTTGTCATGATGAAAAAATTCTACTATAAGAATGTTTTTTCCGAACCTTTTCCAAATCATGAGACTAACAATTATTAGTGCATCAGTCTGCAATGACTGTATTTTCATCCTCTAAAACAATTGTTGCATAATGAGCTATCATTCCGAAGAAAGAGGCCATAATCTTTTTTCAACGCTTCGACCTCGTTTTACTTTAGTAAACAATTCCTTGAAGGAAACATCTACAGAGCAGTCTGTCATTTGGTTTCGGGATCATAACAGTGAATCCAGACTTCTTCACTTGTAACTATGACTAACACAGAATTTGAGTCACCACCGGCATATTTTCGCAACACCGATTAATGCGATAGAGTTTTTGATTTTCAGTTAAATTGTGAGATATCCACCAAGTACAAAGCTTCCTGACCGCTTAATGTTCATTGAGGATTTCAGCATTTGACACATACCGAAGCTTAAGGTTATTCGAATCTGCTGGTAGGTCAATCTTTTGTCAGACTCTATCATGAGCCGCTCAGCACTCATTTTGTTATCAGTCGTCGCCATAGAAGGACGTCCTTCGCGCAGATCGTCAGTCAGGTTAGTACGACCACGTTCGAACTCGTTAAATCACTTATAAACAACGGTATGGAATGGAGCTTCACCGTGAAAAGCCAACCGAACTTTGTTGTAACTTTCTTGTTAGCATAAATGGTAACTAAATTCGTAAAAATCTTTACACGAAAATTTTCTCGCGTTAAAGTCACGTTAAAATTAAACAAATAATTTTCTTTTTGCTACCAATTTGTACAAACAAATGACAGATACACGTACAAAATACGGTCTAGTTTCTTTCTTTGATTGCCGTTTTTAGAATTCCGTTACCATAAAAGGACGGAAACGAAAGCATTATGGGATAACTCTGTCGTCTATTTGTTTGTCTGTCTGTCCGTCTGTCGACAACGTTTTTGGCATATATCTTGATATTGACTAATGTATTATCAAATAATCTTAATAATTTTAAATCCGAATAATTTAAAAGCAGGCTAGGATTAAAGTTAACGACAAAAACAAGATTGGGATTATAGTTGACAGCGTGACCGGTCAATAAATAATATAAAAAGGATTAATTCGACTTACACGCGAACGGAACACGTGCGAAAGTTAATTTATAATTAAGAAAATGACAAAAAAAAATGAATTATAATTATTAATGTTAAAATTTTACACTATTCTCCATATATTTTTTGAAAGCAACTTCTTCAAATAAAAAACAAACGCTTACCGTAAAGAATACCAAACGTCGAAGGACATCACGTTCATCCAGCAGAACGCCGTCAGGAAAAAGAAGTAGATGACTGGACCTTTATCAAATGATAAAAATAATATTGGTGTTAATGGTTTTCTTTTTCTCTTTTTGGTCACCAATATAAGAAACCTTCAGCAATACGATATTTTTAATCACGACCAAAAGAACATCAGTGACGATATTCTTTTAAATAAATTTCGACTTGTACTTTTGTACTAGTAAAACTATTTTCACTTGTTCTCTGTTATGCAGTTACATGACTGTTGTAAGTATTGAATAAGTATAGAAAATGCTTTATATTTAAAACGATAACACTACATATACGAGCTGCCACGTAGTTGACTGCAGTTTCCAAAGAATCGCATTCATGTAGCTTAAACCGCCATTTTAGTATTAACGGATCATAAACAAAAAAATCACAATGTGTTCGCCAAAATTGTATGCATTTTGAGTGTATTTAAGGCGCGTGAATCAAAATTAGGTTCTCAAACAATTTCTGAGATTATTATAGATGTTTTTTCTGAGTTTCATTTACTAATTATTATCATTTTTTAAATAATTAAGTTTCAATTATTACCATTTATTTATTAATAAAGTTTCATTATTTAATTATGATATTTGAACTTAGTTTATGATTTTTCTAAATTATAATTAAAATAAAACTATACGCTTATCAATACGTTCGACTGATGTATAGAAAAAGTCAATCAAGGCAATTGAAATCAATGAAATCTGGAAATAATTCCATGGTACATAAAGCAAGTTTTCCCGTTCCCGCAAGTCACTATTGTGATCAAATCTGGAAGTGGGACTATAATAAAATATCTCTCTGTTTCATATCTATAAATACAAAATTTGTGTGATTTTAACCTGTGGTAAATCGTTCATTTTATTTTGTTTGTGTCGTTCGTATTTGTTACACGTTAAAATTAAAAATGCAGACTTACTCAAACGCAGACAAATATATGCAGTGTTCTGCTCCAGAAGCTTCAGTATTTGGAGGATTCCCAGAGACAGATAGGCTCCTGATTGACTTAAAACATAAGCCATCACAATGAGGCCAGACAGATTTTGTAGCGGAGGCAGAAACACGTAAACGACGAAAACCAAGGCCAAGAAGAATGACGAAACGAGCATGGCTAAAAACAGAAATAATATAACGTTATTGAAAGTTGAATAATACGGGTTGTCAACTATTTAGTATTGTATTGTGTGAGGTGTTAATTCGCGGAAATCAATAGTAGACGCTTGCCTGCAACATTCAGCATGCAACCCACCACTGACCCTCGAATCTGCCTCTCCACTACGAATCTCTATCCAAATGATTAAATATTGATTCGAGAGGATTGACAGATATCGAACATCTAAGAAAGCGTTAATTTTATTTCTTATAATTATCTTAGTCCGCTAACTGTTATAATGATATGTTCTACATACGTTTCATGCCAACCAGGTACTCAGGAATGTGACTGATGGATGTGACTGTCGGCAATTTCCTAAGCATGTGCCTGGTTGGCATGAAACGTGCATAGAAATTATTACCTTTCCCTCCTTAGGTAACAATAATCTAGTACCTTTTGTGTTTGGAATAATATTATTTCTGTAATATGAATATTCAATAAAAATGCATGGGAACAATTCACGAAAAAAGTAATAATAATTATTATAACTTATTACGGGTCAAATTATACGACTATCTTCATTAATTCATTTATTTTGATATTTGCTTAAAAATGGCATAACAATTTTTTTCTGTGATTGTTCCACAAATATAACGGTAGAAAATTATTGAAAAAAAAATGAGTAAATATACTTAAAAAAAAAGTTTCAATCGATTTATATTTTCTACTTTTACAGCATCTTAAGATACAAATTGACATCACTTTGCAAGACAATATAAATAAAATACAAAACACCTATATGCATACTCTTGTCAAAATTGAGCGACGAATGATTGTCGTTCAGTAGGTAAGTGTTATATGACAACTGCAATGAAGAAATAAATAAGTCAGTAAATGTCAAATCTATAATTAGTCAATCGCGTGTCGTTGTTGACAGTTCAGTTTATCGCACTCCCGTATCAATTTAAATGTACTGTAAGAGATTGTGACGTGTTTTCCCGTCAATCTGACGGAAAAACACAATTTAATTCTTCGAATGATTCGTTTAATTGCTTACATTATAGCGTTTTATAATTTCCCTGTTTTACGGATGTTTGATATCTTCTCAATGAAAAGTGAAATTTATACGCTATGCATGCTCCAGTTCGTGTTAAAAGTATGATTTTTTTTATAGTAAAAAGTTTATATCTATTGAGGAGAAATACTTTTATTTTTATTAAGGAGTATTAGCACGATATTAACAATCTAATAACGACTATCCAAAAGAAAGAGCTTAAAAAGTATATCAAATAATTCTTTACAAGTTAACGAGAACGTTTAATCGACACCTTAAGCGAAATCTGTCCTATAGTTCTTCACATTATTTCGGAAAACCAGACGTATAAAAACTTAATAAATATTTTGATTAAACATGATACAAAAGTGCAAAATTAAAAATAATTAAAATCAAAGAAAGGACTGGCCTGAGAAAATACCATCCTTTTTCGTAGCTTTTTATGTGTTATTTTTGCATTTTTTAACAGAACATTTCGACGTCGTAACGTTAGGTGCGACTAAACTACACTAAATGCAATGAGTGCTAAACTGCCTGTTTTAACACTCATTTACTGCGGCCATTTTTTAACGCGAGACTGCATCTTCTCTTAATTATATACCAATGACTACAGATGAAAAGATTACGTTGTTACACAATTTTCATTGTTTCCCGCGTATAAACACTTTAGTCGTCTGTAACTAGAATAACACGTAAATATGTCAACTGTTACTCTAAGAAATAATACAAACTAAAAAGCGCCAGCAAAAGGGCGTATCATGGCACTTATGTCCTTTTGTTGAGAAACGCAGTTTTTTAGCAAATACTTATAAACGATATATTATCCGATCATGTTCAAAACAATTTTCATTGAAATTATTTATTAAGCGTTATCTTCGTAATTTTTTTTCATATTTTTTAGACTTACAATTTAAAAAATAAGGGAGGCTCAATTTATGCTACTTTCAAGGCAAAAATTTCCGAAAACAGTTTTTTAATTTAAAAAAATTTTTGGAAAGCTTGAAATGTTTTAAAAGATCTGTCGAAAAATGTACTAATGTTGACGTTTGCTAAAATTATCAGCTTCTGTAACATGTATGGAGTGCCCTCTAGAAATATTTACTTTTGTAATTTAACTAGTAAACTAAGTAGCGGCTTATACAAAAAACATACACTATTAATTTTATCAATATATATCTTGTAATTTTTGAGTAAAATACTTATGACATGCGGACGGACCGACAGACATGAAGAAACTGTAAGGGTTCCGTTTTTGCCTTTTTGGCTTGGAACCCTAAAAACGACCCCAATGAAAAAAATTTTGAAAGAAAAGACCCGTTCACCTTCCCCTAATCAAGTGTTTTATATGATGCGAATTTTATTCAAATAGCAAGTGCAAAGAACAATAGGTTCAATATTTTTTATAGTATTTTAGAGGGGTAAAAGACCATGCGGACCACCAGCAAGTATGATGCGGTCACCGCTGCTCATGAACACTAGCATCTCCAGAATCAGTTCGTTGTCGACATCGACGAATAGGAATAAAATATGTGATAAAAAGAGAACGGAGTGAAGGAAAGAGGGCGATGGAGGAGAAAATGGGGTAATGGAGAGAGTGGGCCACGAAAACTCTCACTCACTAGACGAAACACACAGTAGAAGCTGTTACTTCACGTCTGCATTTTGTGAGAATGTGGCATTTCACTGGTCGATCTACCCCATTTTGACCAAGTTGACCACAGCATGGCTCAACCGTACATGTAACCCATTTTTATCTACCCTTAATTGACCATAACTTTTAACCCCGTGAGAGGGGCAAAAAGTACAGAATTTCATTTTGTATTTTGTGCTGAATAGTTAGCAAATTAAATGAGTTATCAAATTGTTGTTTTCTTAAAGTGTTAAACTGATTTGCGTTAAGATTTTTACAGCCATTTATGCTGACGGTAAATACTTAACTTTAGGACTTATGGGCTTTGGATTGGAAATTGAGACTATTAGTCCCGCCCTATCCTATCCCAGAGTAACATGTATGATATAGAATAATTTTTATCTAATTTCGCTGCAATTATTTTAACATTATATATATTTTGAACAGAACCGGAGTCTAGATCTAGAACAGATAGGATTCAAAAGCGGGGACAGGATTGGAATCGATAGCAGAAATAAGATCGGGATTATGATTGACAGGGTGATCGGTCTATGTGAAGGATGAAAGGATTCATGCGATTTCACACGGGTGGAGTCGCGGGCGCAAGTTAGCATTATAATAATAAGATGAGAATATTATTATAATGAATCGATATAAGAAATCGATAAATTTAAAAACAGATAAATTAATCCTTTTACCTGCAGGTGTTATCCAAAGGTGCTCCTTCATCGGTGGAGTGTTCTCATCGAATACCACCCACCAGTTAGGCGTCAGAGAGGTTTCCTTGCTTACTCCGGTCGTCACGAAATCGAAGCAGTATTCCGTATTGTTGAACACGTACCATCTTTTGTAATCGTTGGGTGATTCGACGTAAAGCTTACCTTCCTGTAGAAAATAATTCATATTAGATAACTCACATAAAATTATTTAGCAAAATCAGTTCAATTTTGTTATAAAACGATTTAATTCAAACATCGATGTACATGTGCCCTTCCTGCCGAAAAACCATGGAAAAAAACATGTACACGTGCACTTTAAGGCGCTCAGTGTGTTTTTAGGTGTTTAGAGTCGCTGATTGAGCGCCCATCAGCACGAGGCGACAAATGGGCCCTTTTTGTTTTTTTTTTTTTTTTGCTGGAGAACACGTCGGAAAGTGTCGAGTACTCGCGACTGATCCATACAAAATCGATCTAATTTAACAGATCATATTGATTTTGTGAGACCGTTTGATTTGATCTGCGGGCCTATCTGGATAGATCGATGAATGACAAAAAAGTGTTAGATGCTTGTTCTCGAAATGGATTCTATTCCGATTAAAGAAACGCTATTATACATAAATATAATGTTATATTATATAATTACGAGTAATAATTTCACTTCAGTTGTCCAAATATCAGGTTTGTTCATCCAGTAACATATTTAAGTTACAACATCGAATCATCCCACTAGAAAGTAGAATGCTCAATTTGCCCAATTTGAAAATTTTCAAAGTCCATTTCGAAAATCGTTTATCATTTACAGAAACTAAAAAAAAAAAAAGTTACTTAAATAACTGCTCATCCAGTGGTATGACTTCTGTATTACTATTATTTTAACCCCCGAAAATCTATTTTATAACGCTTCTAGTATAGTTATAATAATATAAGGTGAACGAATTGATTTCTAACTTATTCTTAAATAAAATAGGTACTGATTAAGTAGACCTCCAAATGTTTAAAACTGGCCAAAACCATCACTACTGACCAATATTAATAAAGTATTTAATCTTAGTTGGTAATTACCACTTTTCTCTACCTTCTTTCTCGTTCTAGTAAAAAGTTAATAGAATGCCTTACGGTAAATATATACGTTTGTATAAGGTGGTTTTTTTTTAAGTAAATTGTCTGTAAGTATAATAAAATAGTAGATCCCGGTGTATTTATACAATAAAGGTATGTATGAAAAATGGAAAAGGGAGTTTAAGAAAAAAGGTAATATAATAGAAAACAGTTTTTAAATTTTCTGTCTGTCTGTATGTGCACACCTTTGAAGTTACTGAATTATGGATGGATTATGATGCTGTTTTCATGGACAGATAGAGATTAGTTTGGTGCAGAATATAAGCTTTATTTCATATAAATCAGGGATCAGAGAAAGACATTATCCTCATTTAAATATATATTCCGAAAAGTTATAAGGCAACTATAATAATTGCCGGCGTCGAAGGGAAAGAAAATAAGAACCTTCTGATCACGATGTGCTAACTTATTGAAAAATATACCCCTGAAGGGAGAGGCTGGAGAGGGGGTGGACCAGAAAATTATGGAGGGGCTTGAGTTGGAATAAAAACTTTACAGACCTCATTCCACGCTGGCGAAGCCACAAGCGGAAGGTAGTAAGCTATAAATAATTAAACGCGAAACATTATATGTTCAACATTCTTTTTTCTTTCATTCATATTAAATTAATTTGAATCCATCAACGTAAGTCACTTATAACATCGTTAATGAGATAAAAACCAAGATCGGAACTTGATGGGATTTTGGCATCGGAAGCAGAAAGAAAAACGGAACCAATATCGAAATTGAAACCGATAATTACACGAAATCGGCGTCAGTAGTGAAAGCGGCATCAAAACTAAAGTAAGACGATAATAAATGCCGTAATCCTAGCTGAGACCGGAATCAGAATCAAAATCGGAATCAGAAATGAAAACGGAAAGAAATGAAAACAGAATCGAAATTAAGGACTGAACCGAGATATTGACATGAAAATCAGAAGAGGAACCTTAACCTAATAGTCGCATTTCACTCTTAACCAGTTATATTAAATAACTAAGTAGAGCGGTTAAGTAGAGTGTGGTCTCATAAATTACGTCGAAATAAGATGAAAAAGTCGACAGTAGAGGGTAGACCTACAATACTACCATAGACTAGGAATTATAGATCTATTATAGAATGTATCGAATTTTATTGTGCTCCATTAGAAACAAACATGCTTCCCGCACTCTGTGAAGACTGCAATAGTTTCCGTGATTTATATCGTATGACATATTTAAGAAATATACAAAATTTTTAATGCAATCAAACGTAGAATATTTAATTTATTATTAACGTAAAATTTTGAAGACAAATTGATTAGACCGCTAGAAAATGTAAGATAGCAAACTTATAAAAATATATCGATTTGTACTCATAAATATTTGCAGGAAACGTAGATTTTTCTATAAAAAAGATCTACAACAATTAGCTAGAACTAATTCTAAAGAGAAAACCTGCATGTGATCGACCAGAGAGCAGATGATTACCACCTCCCGTGACGGCCGCAAAGCAGTGCGTTGTCAGCCTTTTGGGAAGGAACAGAATATCTGATGGAGGGGCGATTAATACACCGTAAATGTTAGGAAGGAATGAGATATCTGATGGAGAGAAGAGTGGACCACCGGACGTCTCACTCACCGGAGGAAAAATCAGCGTAAGCTGCTACTTCACGTCTCATTCTGTGAGAGTGCGGTATCTGTGTGGTAAAATCGATAGCTGGACTTAATTTAATAAATTAACCAAAAATAAACTACGTCCACCCCATCCCGAATAAAGTTAGTCGATTTTTCCTTCAGTACCCAACCTGTGAATTTCGATAAATAAAAATTAAAGGAAAATTTCCAATAAGTTACAAAATTAGTAATGTAACGAGATATAATTAGAGACAACAGCAGCAGAGCGCCTCTGCATCGAACATACCTCCGTCAGATAATGATTCAACTCCGGTAAAACCTTCAAATTTAATGCCCTCTTATCGCTCAGATCCCAGAACTTGGCCGCGGGGATGTCGACACCGATCAGTTTCCGCGTCGGTTCCAACCCTATACTATAGACAGGTATGGTGGAATAATCCAAAACATCTTCGTGTGGGACACAAGACTTCGCTCCTCCGCCTGCTTTTACGATTTCGTCGTTGTGGCAACACTTCGTTACGTGAGGTTTATCATTGCCGTAGAAATTACGTCCGTCGGCAAGTGGGCTCGAAGTGACGCCCAAAATCAGGGACAAATTAAAAAATAAGAACGCGTAAAACATATCGCCGCCTGAACTGGCTCACGCTGTTTGCGCTATGCACTGTCGTACGACGTGTCCTCGCGAACAACTTTATACGTATATCGTTAAACAAATAAACGGTTACTTATTCATTTCCAAAGTTTATCGCGAGTTCAACGTCTAACGAGTTTTGCACATTTATCAGTTACTTTAATGATAAACAAGCGACTCTTCTATATTTAAGAGTCGCTCATTTATCATTAAAGTATAAATTTTATATATGCACGAGTTTCATCATAATATGTATAACAAAAAATGCTACAATCGTTTGTTTGGTTAATGCATCCATTGCCCCTCTGGAATCGCTCCCAATGGATGTAATTACAAATACACTTTACTCGCTACATTATGTATCTAAATATTTATTTTTAGCAATGCTAAACATACGCATAAGTATATAGTAAATCACTCTTTCCGTTGCTAAGTCTTTTATTATTATCTCATGAAAAATTTGGAAAACATCGAGCAATACCAATGTAATTTATGTATGATATTTATTTATACATATGAAAACATAAATAATAAAGCCACACATTGGTATATATTTGTCCAATTTCCTCGCAAATACAATTTTTCTGTTTTATTTACTGCAAACATTATATACACAATTAAATAAATTGTGCAAAATTATCCGCGTGGAGAAGGAAAAGCAATACTACCTTTTTGAATACCTTTGCCAAGAAACATCAAGATTAAATAATGATCGAAGAAGGTTTCGATAATTCCATATTCTCGGTCCTCGAATATGAAATTTATTGAAAGATGATGACTTTGACTCTGTTCTGGAAGGTAAAGAAAAAAAAAGCGTCGGAAGATTCTAGAAAGATTGTCGCAAATAATCTTGGGAAATAAGTGGAGTAGCAACTAGTTAAGCTGAATTTATAGAAAATATGTTATTATAATATCAAAAACTGAGTTGTAACGTGTCCTTGAGAATTCACTTTTTACATTCTTATTTGGAATTTTCTCTGGATCGTAGGGCTTTTAGCTATGTAGATGCGGAGCGCTTCCAGGACATCGCAAATATTAGAGAACTACATTAGGACAAGTGGAACATTTAAATGTTGACAGATTATTGCTGGTCTGTATGTCGAGGTGTTGCATAAGCAGAATATAAGAAGGTAGCGAAAAAAACCACTTCATAATTCTGATAGTGAATAAAAGAACAGTATGTTTCTGTTAATTTTTGAATAAACTTGTATTATTTTTATTTAAACTATTTTTAAAATATAATCGTTATTTTTTTATTCAACGTCTGAAAAGCAATCAAAAAGCTATTTTAAGAATGCTTTTTTAAAGTCAAAATTTGTTTGACCAGTGTAATTATCGTAATTAAGCTTCGTTACGATTTAAAAGTGATAAACAATATTAAAATATTTGACATATTATGGGGAGTTTTTAAATGAAAGCTTCCTTTTTTGCATTATTTATCTCGTCACATTGAAAGACTCATGGAGATAGAATAGAGCCTTCGTTAAAGCAACGTAATGGAAAAGGTTGATTGTTCCGGAAAACTGTGCACGAATTGTATTAAGCAGAAATGACTTCTTCATCGTATTACATTGATGTTGAAGGATTGTCACTGTTGCAGAGGAAGGAATGTCTATGTTATTTACGTCTTATATTTATGCTATTTTCTAAAATTGTATGTCCCATTTATCTAGTTGTATTAATATTTTGTCAAGAATTTTTACTACTCAAAAACATTGTATTTTCAAGAATTGCTGTTACATCGATTACTAAACACACCGTTCTAATTCAGACTGACAGACTGGCTTCGTATATTATACACAAAATTACCCACTCATCAGTCAACTGTGAAAAACACTTGCAGATTAAACCAACCTACTTTCTCATTCTCTAAATTCACGTCATTGAACATATGCACAAACACTGTGTTATATAAATACAACTTATATTTACTATTATTACTATCACTAGATGGACACTTGTAAAGATGTCAACATTGAGGTATTTAAGTATTATATAACAAATTTCCAATTTTTGTACCACTCTAATGACAAATCAAATGCCTTTTTGGACAGTTATCCCTCTCTTCATCGTTGTACAATTGATATGTCTGAAGCTTTCTATATTGTATACAATTATAGTTCTGTTCCTTGTTTTATATAAAGCCAAAAATGGATGAATTATTTAAGGACATAGATAAATTCTGAGTAGCTGAAGCGTCATTGTGTAACCTGGAAGATGTGTCATCTGTTATACCGAATTCACCATAACATCTAAAAATCATAGTTCATAGTATTAGAAGTATAAAATCCAATTTCCAGAGTTTTATGACGAGCTTGTTACGAATTGGGGTCCACTGGGATGTGATAGTTTTAACGGAATGTTGGCTTTTTCATTCGTCTAATATTCCAAGCTTATATGGATACAATATTATCTCTTCTACTAACAATCTCCCCCAAAACGAAGGTGTCTATATCTGATGCAAATCGTCTCGCAATTAATATCAATGATTGTACATCGATTGTATCGATGTATCGACCACCAACCAGTCCAGAGAAATATAGCAAATTTTTAAAACTCTCTAAATGACTTCTTAACACAGCTATCGTTTTATTTTGTTAATGTATTACTTTGTGCATATATCAATATCGACATACATCCTGACAATGCAGAACGAAATTCTTCGCTGTATCTAAATCTACTAGTTTTTCATGGGCTTTTTCCGGTACATACTTTACCTGCTCATAGGAAAACTTGTCTGGACCATTTCATCATTAAGTCAAAATTTTTGACAAAAGCCTTAGTTGCTGAATCCACTGTTATTGATCATTATCCGATAATGCTTAGTTTCCCATGTACAAAATTAACAAATCAATAAATCGAATAATATCTAGAATCAACTCAGAGGGACTGACGTCTGACATCAACAATACCGATTTTAGTACAATTTACAATGAATCGGACGTTAATGTTGCAACCTCTATTTTTATAACCCTAATTCAACAAGAAATTAACACCAACACCACAACCATCACCACCTCCAAACGAAAACTAACGTTCAAACCATAGATAACTCCGGGCCTTCTTCACTGTATGAGGAATAGGGATAATTTACACAAAAAAGCTAAGTGAGTGAAGATTTAAAACGTATTTACAACAAATATGGAAATTTTGCAATAAAATTCTCCGAAAAGTAAAATAAGCAGACGAATCAAATGAAATCAAGAAAACGGGTAACGATAATAAGACCTTATCGCAGGCTATCAATAACGTAACAAATCAATGTAAGCCCAAAAACTCAGCATTTGAACTAGTCTCTTCCAATCAAACAAATGGCATTAATGAGTATTTTGCAAATGTCGGTCACTCTTTAACATCCAAAGGTGAATTTAGTTCGAGGGATACGGCGAAGGAGGCCCTGGATTTGTCTAGCTCTCCACCAAATTCTATATCTATGCTTTCCACAGGTACCTATGGAAGAAATTAAAACAATCATGCTTAGCCTTAAACGTGATTGCGCTGTCGGTTGGGATAATATGTCATCAAACTTCTTGATAGAACATAAGAATATCCTTGTACCACATATAACTTATTTATTTAACATGTCCCTTTCAAATTGAGTCTTTCCTGATGCCTTAAAAAAATTTATAATTCATCCTATTTATAAAAGTGGAGACAAAAGTTCTGTAAATAATTAGAGGCGTATTTTCGTATTATCTGCACTTTTTAAAATCTTAGAACGGATTATTAACAAAAAAATAATTAATTATTAAGAAAAATTTAATCTTCTCTCTCCTTCACAATATGGTTTGCGAAATGACAGATCTACATCTGATACTATTCACAAACTCACAGACTTTATAGCAAAAAATTTAAATGACAAAAATGAAACTTTAGCTATCTTTCTAGATTTAAAAAAAGCCTTTGACACAGTCTCGATTCCCTTACGCCTTAAAAATTTGAAGTACATTGGCATTAAGGGACATCAGCTACAATTATTTAAGGACTACCTGAGTATTCAATTGGTCAAAATCAATAATTTGCAAAGTCATGAGCTTCCCATAACCTACGGTGTTCCTCAAGAGAGCATTTTAGGTCCCACCTTTTTTCTCATCTACATTAATGACCTGTGCCAACTATGCCTACATAAGATGCCTACGTAAGATCATTGTTTTTGCTGCTGATACCTCATTATTGTTTAGTGAAAAAACTTGGCTTGACGTTTATTTATCAGCACAAAATGGATTGAACATCGTCACTAAACGACTACATAACAATGTTCTGATACCTAATACTGATAAGACGCAGCAGTGGCGGCGCTAGGCGTCGGCGACGTCGGCGACCGCCGACGGCCTCGCGCCTGAAGGGGCCTAGCAAACAAAAAAGTTTTGCCTACAAGTTATTAAAAAGAGGCCTCGCAAAAAGTTTTGCCTACAAGTTATTAAAAAGAGGCCTCGAAAAAGGTTTTGCCTACAAGTTATTAAAAAGAGGCCTCGCAAACCCGATGTCGCCGACGTCCACGAGTGGTGTAGCGCCGCCACTGAGACGCAATACATGGTATTCACTACGAGGTACAATACAAGACTGACTTTTTCCCCGTTTAATTTAATAGCACACTCTCGTTATTGTGAAATTGCTTATTGTTCTTGTCCGATCTTACAAGCCACAAATACATACAAATACCTTAGCGTTATGATTGACAGAAATCTGACATTTAAACCTCACACCTGAATTACTCACTACTAGAATCCAGAAATTGATATTCGTCTTTAAAATCTTACGTCAAATAGTTCCTCCAGTTATACTCAAATCTGTGTATTTCTCACTGTATCAGTCACTCACTGTCTACTGCGTCACCATTTTAGGAGGTGCGCACAAAATTAACCTTATTTAATTCGAATAGCATACAGCAGTTTTAAAGATTAGTAACTCTCTTCCTTATAGGTATCCCATAACGAAACTCTATCAAACGATGTGTTAACGACTAGGCAATTATTTATTTTGTATACCGTATTGAAATAACACTCAGATATAGATTATAACACTATCCTACCCCTTAATAAACGAAAAAACCTATTTCGTATGTATCGACCTCCTTTGCTCAACACTTCTGTTTTTGGGATCTTTGCAACAAAATTCCAAACGGTATTGATATGTTTTCTTTCTCTTATTATTAATGCAAGGAGAAAGTCACCTTGTTTCTGAAGCAATTCACTTATGAGGACACAAAATGTCTATTATTAGTAAAAAAATGACTATCATAATCAGTGTGAAACGGGTTACGATTAAATGATGTAACATCACACACAACACATACAAGCGCGAACGCACGCGCGTTCGCACATACGTATTTACAAAGTGAAAGAAATGACTGATATGATATGAAATTATGTAGGTATGAAAAAGATGTCCGCAATCACAATATACTTCCGCATTATTTGGCCTACGTTTGCCACTTTGGGGTAAGCAATCGTACGAGCTAGACGAAGACAAAACGTGCGTGTCCTATGAACAAAGCGGCAACATAGCCTGGAAAACATCTCTGTTCATTTATTTACCTTTGAAAAATATCAAATCTGCTCACTGATTTCTCACATCTCCACATTTTTCATTTCAAATGTTACAGATAATTTAAAATCTATTAAAAATTTATAATGATATGTTTTCAGGACAATCTGTAAGAGGTTAAAAATATTTATGTGGTTTTATTCTTCATGAGACGATAAAAGATTATTTATTATCTACTAATAGTTTATTTTCAATATATTTATATATGTAAATTGTTTTCACTAAATGTGTGTGCGTATATATATACGCACACTGAATAAATCTTTACATCACTTATTTTAGTTTGACCTTATTTGAACACATTTGCGTTAATATTCTTATACGTTTTTCATAACTAGTTCTGATTTTCACAAAAAAAAATAAATTATAATTTATGAATAAAATGACGATAAACTATGTTTCGTTTCATATTAAATACTCACAACAATTATGTAATGGGATATGTATGAACTAAAATTTTATTAAAAATTTCACATTAATTCGAGCCCTAAATATTTTATAATGTTTATGTAACGTCTGTTTACAGAAACATTGAGCCTGCAAAAGTGTTTCGATAAGAGATTTTTAGCAGGTAATATAAAGGAGGATTTAATTATTGTAAAAAGAGCTTTATAATTATTAAGTTGTAGAAGAATACGTAATTATTTTTTTTTATTTCAGTGCATATTAATTAGTTTTGAATTTTTTTTTGAAGTCGGTTTTTTGTTTTATTTAAGTGTTTGTGTACTTCTGAAATGTTTGATAACTTTCGACGACTTATTTAGAAGCATGGAAACTTTCGATAAACTACAATGCGATACGCCATTTATATTATTATTAGTTTTTATTTAACGGTATACGTTTATTTGTGATTCGAAATAATTAACAACAATGTAGAATTTTTTCAAAATATTTCATGCGCAACATGATTATGTCATAGATGCTTAAAACGTTTGCTAATGCTTGTCATAATTTTCTAAATTCAACTCATTTTAGCCTACACGTTTCACTGTTACTCAGAAATATCTGATTTTTTTACTGGTTTTGGCTAGACACTTTTAAAAAACTGTTCGGTGTGTAAGAAACGTATTGCAATGAGCTTTGTTGCATTGTTTTCTTTAAATTACTCTTAATAACCATTAGCAGGTATTTGACAAGAAATGAAAGGCATAATTTTCCCCTATATTTTGTGGAGTAATTTATTAATAAATAATGTTTATAAATTTGGCATACATTTTACCATTGTATTGCTTTCTTTCCAGTCATGCGTTGCCATTTTGGTATTCTGAGACATATTTCGTTTAACATATTGAAAATTTCAGCGAAACTGGTTCAATTGTATTCTTTACTTTTAGTAATTTTCAATGAAACTTAACCATAAAACATTACAATTAATCCTTTTGCTTGCTCTAAGCTATCTCTGTAGCAAATTTATTGAAATCACTCAAATTACATTATATGAGTGCTTATCTCTAATCTCACAAAACGCAATCCCAAAACCATAAAACACTTTAACCACTAACTCTTTTTTACTAACTAGAATAATTTGTGTAAATTTCAGCGAAATCGGTTTAACTATATGGATTCTTAGTAATACTCATAGAACCCCAGAAAATTTAAACAATATTCTACTGAGTTTCAGTTATATTCATTCAAAATTTTATTGAAATAAGTTTAATTTCACGGAACCTCATTACTTCTCACTGAACTTTAAAAGTATATAAAAAATCCTTTCGTTGGTACCTATTCGTTGTCTCTATAGGTACTAAATCTTATTAAAATCTGTTGAATTAGTTCTCGGAACGGAACCACAAAAATGTATTGGGCATTTTTTTAATGGGTTTCATTCATATCTATATTATTTTTTATTATAATCGCCTTAACTAAAGGGTTCTTGGGAATTATCAAGGATCTCTTAAAATATACCGGATATCCTTTTAATGGTTTTGAAATGTCTCCATACAAAATTTTATCGAAATCTTTTAATTATAAGGGTTCTCCGTAATTCTCACAGAATCCTAAAATTGTTATGAATATACTTTTATTACATTCAATTTCCTTCATTTTATTTTATTGAAATCCGTTAAGTTATAAAAGTTTCACAGTAATTTCCACGAAACCCTAAAAATGTATTGAATATACCTTAACTCATTTTCAGATACCTCTATTCTGAATTTTATTAATTCGGTTAAATTATTAGAGTTCTCAGTAATTCTCATGGAACCTTAAAAATGTATTGGATTTCCTTTTATTGGTTTTCAATTGACTTTATTTTAAATTTCATGAAATTCGGTTAAATTTAAGGGCTCTCTGTCATTTCACGCAACCCTATATATGTATTGGCTTTCAATAATATTTATAGTAAGATTTATTAAAATCGGCTTAATTAAAGGATTCCTAAAAATCTCAAAAAACGCTAAAAATGCATCAAATATCACTTCACTGCTTTTCAGTTGATTACATTTACCATCACCATACTATTATTTTTGTTATTAGTTGTTCTATAAGAATTTTAGTGAAACTCACAAAACTTAAAGAAGAGTCAAACCCCTGATATTTTTTATTGTAGTTAATTTTCCTTAGTTTATTCACCCGTGTGGACATAGAACAATTGATTTACAATAGAATCTTTGATTCAATTGCAATAAAATTATCCCATTTTTAAATTTTCCTTTTATACACGCAGGAACCCTAAATGTGTATTACTGTTATAATTTATATGAAAAGTTACAAACATATTCTTCGATGCTCGATGATTGAAGAATCGTCAAACAATATTCTTTCTTACATATTATTTAACCATACTCATAAATAAATATACAATTGTCGGGCGACTGGCTATAGAGTACCCTGGTGAAATATGTTTTTCAAAGAATTTGTCGTCGTAACCTAAAACGGTGTGGCCTATTCGTAATGCCACACCTTTTTAAAAAACCACCAATTGTAGTAATCGCGGACATTGTGTATTTGTGTTTAATAGCACAAAACCAAAAGGTCTGAAAGACAGGTAAAATTTTGCCGTATTATTTTAATTCCATCGTAATTTTAGAATTAATCGTGCTCTTATAGATAAAACTTTAAAATAGCTTTCCATGAAACTGAGTTTGTTGAACCGCAAATTAGCATTTAGACCAAATACTCTAGTCAACAAGTTCAAAATCGTGTTAATTCTTGATAAAGGTCCTAAAAATATGTGAGATAGCTCATTATGGAAATTTGTTACTTGACAAAAAATGTGACCGATCAAACTTTGGTAACGTGGAATATAAACTATTGTAAAAAAACAAAAAAAAACTTTTTTAGCATTTCGTTATATATGGCTATTTTTGTGATTTTTTGTAGCTTTAAAAAAATACAACGGTCACCTAAAATTGTTTATAACAAATTGTCAAGTTAATAAGCAATTAAATTATTATTAAAAAAAAAATTTTTAGTAACTACTAAGAAAAGCCAATTATGATTTTTAAAGAGGAAATAATTTCTTAACTAATTATTTAAACAATAGAAATATAAAAAAATGATTTTAAACAATTTAAAATTTTTTTTTAAGAAAAACTTTTTTAAAAAAATCATTATTTTCCCATGACAACAAAAGAGTAAAAAAATTTTTTTCAAAATATGAAACTACTCTATTTGTCTATAAAAAATTTATAAACAAATGTTGGAAATTTTTTTCCAGGTGGAATAATAACTATAAATTACAAAAATAGCCATAACTAAAAATTTTATTAAAAAAAATTTTAACAACATTCTTGAGAATTTTCTTTTTTTGTTAACTTAAAAAAAATTTATAAACAAAAAACACAAATTTAAGATAATTTTTATAACGTGGTCTTGTTAAGTATATATATAAGAAGATCTCCAAGAAGCTTAAAATTTATAGGCCAATTATTTAAACTTTTATACCGTATTTTATAAAAATAATAGCCCGCGAAAAAATACTTAGTTAACAATGGTGTAACTTTTTGAAAAATGAACAAAAAATAATTTTCCAACGGGACTTCATTCTTTGAAATGTTCTAATGACACCATAATTTTTTAAAATTTTAGTATTGATATTTAATCCTATAAAAAAATTATTTTAAATGATAAACTCTGTGGAGCGGCAGCGCGGCCACGCTGTATCGGTCGCGCGGTGTCTTATTTTCAGCAGTAAATTAAAATTATAAATAATGGAGCTACAGTTTCGGGAGTAAGGACTTTTTTCTTGGAAATTCCCTCTTCTTTATGAATCTTTTTTTTAAATTTCTTAAATATTAATAGTTTTTGAGTAATTGCCAAAAAACGAACTACCTTTTTTTTCTATGTAATTTGTTAATAACTTTTGCAATTTTTATCGTGCAGTAAAATTATTCGAATATATTTTTCTAGACGTCATTCCGATTCCAATGAGCTATCTCATATATTTTTAGGACCTTTATCAAGAATTAACACGATTTTGAACTTGTCGACTAAACTAAAATCTGAACATTTTTCTCTAATATAAACGAACAGCGCCATCTCTCGACACTTTAGCTTTTTGTAATCGTTTCGAATCACCTGTAGATGTTACAGTATAACGCACGAAACTTTACCACTGTGAAATTCGTCACAAAAGCGTCGCAATGGCGTAAAACAACGTAAAATAGAAACGCAAAGAAAAAGAAGAAAGCCTCGGGGACCTATGAATCTGCACACTGTAACATTCGCAGACAATTTAGAGAGGCAAAATTTCGTGCGTTGTACCTACTATACTTAGACATAGTTTTAATTAAATTATTGTATTTATGAAAGTTAAGAGTACTTGACAGTTTGAATATTGTGTTTATGAACTAATTAGCTAAATTGCGGTGATATCTTCTCGAATCTAGATTTAGGTCAATTCAGAATGTCATTTTTAGAAGAAGGTGTGAAGCCCGAAAATGGCAACCCATAATCTTGAAGTAACATGATTGATTTTTGTTCGTGTGGCTGGAATAGTCTGCTCACAGCTGTTTCGTGCATTTTGCACTGCGCTTGCTCTGATTATACCTGGGACGTTTGGATGAATGTGTTCATGTAGTTAGTGACCAGGTGGAACTTCCATGCATCATGACAACTATGGACGAAAGGTATTTAATCTGATAAGTATTGTGAATAAATGTAATCTATACCTTAAACTTACATATTTTAGACTTTGTTATGCATTTCTAACATATTGATACTGTGTTCTATCTACCATACGCACATAAAGTAACTTTAATAGCATTATCCTAAGTATTGAGATATAATGGGTTTTTTAATATTTACTATCATAACTATTAGTTTGTGCACATTGTTTTTTCAAATTCCCTATTTATGTTCCAGAGTTACAGACGAAGTTGAAGCTTTAGAAGCTATATTATTGGATGATGTTGTTATAAAAAGGGTAGATGGTGTACCACAAGCGATTGAAACAGTAGTACATCCTTCAACTGGTGATGATGCTGACCAGCAATATGTCTGTGTTACTTTGGAAGTCAAATTAACACCAGCTTATCCAGACACTAGTCCTGATGTGATCTTAAGAAACCCTAGAGGCTTAGATGACCAATTATTGTCTAGTATTAATTCTCAAATTAAGGAAAAACTAAGTGACTGCTTAGGACAACCTGTTGTATTTGAATTAATAGAGGTATGACTACTTTTAATTAAACTTCTTTAGCTTAGTTATTTCTTACTGCAACTTAATACAATAAAATTGTAAAATGTAAAAGAATTTGGAAACGAAATATAAAAGAAAATAGAAACTATCTAAATTATTATGAAGTTTGATCTAAAAATGTTGAATACATTTTGTTACTTTTGAATAAGTAAAGAAAAACTTGTAGGCTATGCAGGACCTTTGTATTTGACGGTGTAGAGGTAAAATTTGGCTTTTAATGAAGTTAACCTTTTTTTGCTTTGTTCTTTTGACTGTTGTGGAATCAACAATTAAAAGAGAATTGAAAATTACAGTTAGAGCAATAGAAATGTACAAAAAGATAAAAATCATGTTTAACCCATTATGAAATATAAATTATAAGATATGTAATAAATTTATTGATCAAGAAAAATGCAGGAAAATATAAAAGTTGGTTATCTAACTCTTAATTTGTACCTCACACATGTTATTTTAGTTAAATCATTGTTTTAGTTACTTAAGATTAATTTTATCATGTAATATCAGTCTGTCAGTCATATTAATTGGCAGTCATCTCTTATTTTTGTATTAATAATTGATGAACCACAGACTGACAGCTAATGGATTGTTAAAATTTAAAATTTCATGCAAAAATTGGTTTAGTTCCCTTGTAAACAAGGGCATACTTAGGGGGGACAATGTATGGGCAGCTGCCCCTCTCTGGCTGCGTCCAGTACCTGAGTGTGGGTAAGTATTTCCCCTATACTATATAATGAACAAAATAAGTGCGAGGGACCTGGGGACATTAATTCCAAAATTACTGTCATTTATTATATGTTTGTCACTTTTCCCTTAAATAAATCTATTTATTCTAGCCACGCCTTCTTTTTTGTGTTTATCTTTTTAATCTTGTGATACATATTTACAGTTAATTAGAGAAAATCTTACTGAAAGCAATCTACCCAGCGGTCAGTGTGCAATCTGTCTGTATGGTTTTGTGGATGGTGATGTATTCATCAAGACACAATGCTACCATCACTTCCATAGTCATTGTCTAGCCAGCCATCTCACAGCGGGCGAACGGAATTATCAAGAGGAACTAGAGAAACTGCCACACTGGCAACGTTCGCAGACACCACCCTATCAGGTATTTGATAACTTATGAAGTTTCATTTATTTTTTTATTAATCAATTCAAATAAATTAATTATTTCAAAGGATACTATCCTGTAAAATAATTTCTCCTAACAAGGAAAATCATTTTTATACAAAGAAACACACACATTGGAATCAAAATAAATCTATTTACATAATACCACAAATGATAATACGAGAAGAAGACGAACTTCCTGGGAAAGCCCTCCAGTATTTTTTACTATATACTACCTTTTACCCATGGCTCTACCCGTGTAGATTTCCAATGAATTATTTCATCTTTTATATCGACTGATCATACTGTCAGCCATGGATCCCGATGTTCCTTTGATTTTTGTCCTGGCTTCTATCTAGATTCTGGGTCTGTTCAAAATATAACATAATTTATTCATGGCTTTGCCTGCTTGGAGGTACAATGGATTCTTTTATTGTTTATATTAATCAGTAATGCTTATTAACTGTGATTGTTATGCTGAAACCATAAGTAACGACATATTTTTTTTTTAGTAGGAAATGAGCTCACTTGTGCTTTGGATCCTGATCTTGATCCAGCTCACTATTTCGAACCCAAACCAATTTCCACCTTGAACCTTTCTTGAACATTGTTGTTACAAATTACCAATCGACATAAGTAAAGATTATTGGTGCTGTGATAATTCAAGCAAAGCTACATGCAAAAGTTGGTATCTTTATTAATTATAGCCTATATGTTATCCTGATGCATATGCTGTATTACTGTAGAGTTTCAGCTAATTCTGTTCAGACGTTAAACATTTTCAATCTTTTTTTGGAAAGCAATACCACCATTCGATGTTTGTATATATGACACTTATATAACTAGGTAGGATATAATATTTAGACTACATAAACACATTGGGCTACAAATTAAATGTCTTAGCTAAAAGATATTAGTAAATAAAATTAAAATAAACAATAAACTAAAAATAACTGTATTTATGATACAAAAATGCCACCCCTGTTCTGGCCTGGTCCAAAAATCCCCATTACATTAGCAGCAATGCCATGTTAAATAGCAACATATATGGTTTGGAACTGATAAAACCCAGAATGGGTTTACCTCTTCTTCTTTGTCCTCCTTCTTCCCTAGTCTTTTGCCTAAATCCCTTATAAAGCACTTTGCCTCACTACCCCATGAGCCAGTTATTTTGCAGGTGATGGAAATAAAAAAGTGTGTGTCCTTCAGAATGCTGTACGTCAGATGTTTTTGTTTGGTGACAGATTTGACTTCCCCGAGAAGACTGCAGCTGTAATTCACTCATCTATATCTTTAACCTTTTTAATAATGAACTTATTTGTTTCACTGTATCTCCCTTCAAATCATATATAAAACATTAAACTGAAAATTCAACAAGAGTGTAACTTATAACAGACTGAATGTACATCTATTGTCAAACCATGGCTTTATTTAATTGACGAGGAATAATTATGGAACTAATATAATGTAAAATTGTAATTATATGTATGAAAAAATATAGCACCAAAGATATGGAAACATAAAACAATGATTTAGTGAACCGAACTGTTTGGTCAGACTCTCACATCTATATCATGATTATGTCTTGACATGACTTGATAACACACACATAAGGGTCTTATAGCCAGAATACAGTTATATAGTTAGTTCTTCAACATTTTTAAAACATATAGGCTTACACAAGTGTAAGATTTACACAATTACATTTTACATATACAGAATATTTTTATTTTACCTATTTTTTGTAATGCATTATACAGATATGTATTCCGAATATTTGTATAAATTTATGATACCAAATGGGAACTTGACTCAGCATGATACTGCAGTGCTGGTTTTCAGTCACCTTTTCTATATTTGTTCTTGCTTGGTTGTCAGAACGGAATGCATAATAAATAAAAAAAAGTGTAACAAATTTAATAACAATATTGATAGTATGATTATGTATAATGTAGATGTATGTATGTATATGTGTATTATGTACATGCATGTGTCTGTACCTACATATAGCATCTGTGTGAGGATGCATATGGAACAATGTATAAGAACATATATTAATGGTACGAGAAGAGGTCAATATATTCTCTGAATAAAGGACTTGTTTTAGAAAACAAAATCAAAATATTATTATTTCTCATTATATTCGCCTTTTATCGAAATACACTTTTCAGAGCGGTGAATTAATTTATGCATGATCTTGTAAAAAAAGATTTCTCTTTCGAGTCAAAATATACCGAGACTGCTGCTTTAATTTCTTCGTCATTTTCAAATTTTTTCCCTCTTAGTTTTTTTTTTATTTGAAAATAGGTATTCACTAGGGGCCAAATCTGAGCTGGGTGATCTATTAATTTAAATTGGCCTTTATGTACAGCTATACATACATGCGATATGTAAATGCTATTTCAAATTTCCTTTTTAGATTTAATGGCTACTCTTAACTTCGAAATTAGGATACCACAGTACTCTCCGGTTATATTAACACGTTTGTCTTTGTAATGCATCAAAAGTATTTCATTGACATCCCAAAAATAGAAGCGATTAGTTTTCCCACAGATTGTGGCACTTTAAATTTCTTAGGGTAAGGTGTACCTTTATTATGCTATTGCATAGACTTGCTTCGACTGAGTATCATAATAATGAACCCACGTTTCATCTCCAGTAATGATTCATCCCAAAATTGCAGCTGGATTTTTACCAGACATCATCAAAAAACTTCTTGCTGGTTAATTGTTTGTTTTTTTGAAGTGGCATGGGCATTTTTGACGTCCGTCTTACACTGACTTTTGTCATATGGTTGTGGATGGTTGTGCAAAATAGTTGAAAGTGATACTTTTAACTATTTCTGCCAGTTTTTTGTTCTTCAAACGCAGGTCTTCCAATATTAATCTTTCTATTTTTTCGACGATTTCTAGAAAGGTGGTCTCTATAGGCTGACCGGATCTAGGATCGTCTTGAATTGACCGTCTACCTTGTTTAAATAAAGCATGCAACTTGTAAATCATTGCTTTTTAAGACAGTAAAATGATATCATTTCCTGCATAATATGCTGTGATTTTCGCTGTTCAGTGAGGAACTTTATAACGGCGCGATGCTCACATTTATCCATTACTGTGTTATGTTCGGTATCTGTGTAAGATTTTGTTTTAATTATAATTGAAAACTGCTGTTTATATTATTTCTAGTAAGCATTATAATTCGATTTGTGAAACCGCTCTGCTAAACGCGATTTGTAAAAAAAATGCTTATTTGACAACTATATAAAATAAATATGTTTTTTAGACTACCTCATGGGCAGTATTCATAAACGGCACCCTAATAAATACAATGTAACGCACGAAACTCTGCCGCTGTATAGTTTGGCACGAAAGCGTCACAATGACGTAAAATTAGAACGCTGGGAAGATGAAAGAATCAGGGAGCACTGTAGCTGTACATTTCATTATTCACAGACAATTCAGAACGGCAGAGTTTCATGCACATACATCATCTTGTGTATAACTATTTAACTATTAGACATTATAAATGAACATCTTTATTTATTTCTACAAATCTTTCTAAATCTTTATGCTACTCAACAATCACTACTTTAATGATAAAAAATTAGAACTGAATATGAATTAAAAATTTATAAGCGCTTGAGTGTAAAATACACACAAATGGGAGTCGTTTAATTAATCTGAAGTTTCTATGTGGACCTTACATTTACATTAAGTTTTTTTTTTGCATTCAATTGATCCATTATTACTTGCAGATTGAATTAGAAAGTAGATGTTTAACCTTTTTTTTTTTTTTGAAATTTTTCTTGAGAAACTTGATAGCAAAGCTGTTCCTAGTGTGTTATTATATATTAATTAAGAATAATTATATCGCAAATATCTACAATGTCTTGTGAGGCTTTAAATCCAACATACACATTCACTCAGTTGGATGAACCACATCTAAACAGAGGGATCATACACACCATGCCACTAAAAATAGAATGATCCCCACTTTCACAGTGTGACTTTGGACGGGCGTCACACTGATGTTATCCGATCTACAGTGGCCGTTGTATGCATGATCGTACCATTTGAATACAGTCTTACCATGAAGGAGACTCTGAGACTCAACTCCGACAATGTTGGTGAAGAATTTTTCCAAGAAGATTAACCATGTTATTTGGTGAAATTATTTATTAAACTGCTTTTTTAAAATAATTGACTGGTATCATACAAATTTCAGCAATCCTGTCCAGTGTGCCGGTCAACGGTATCCTGCGATGTCGACGCCCTACGTCGCGCACCGCCACCTGTTGAATCGCTAGCAGCACCGCCATTTTGCCTCACTGCAGAACTAAAGGTTTGCATTATGTTTGAGAACAATATTGAAATGGTTCATCCTGTAGACTATAATAAATAAATCATTAGAGATTAACATACATTATGTTCATTCATAATCAGAATTATGTCCGAGCATGAGTTTGTAAGTGTGCACTTTTATAAATTTATTTTATGAAATTAATTAAATCTAGTTTACCAATCAAATTCAAATTTCCTTTATTAATTCTAGATTCTGATAGATTTTCTCTGACATTCATAGTCCTGGCAATGTTTCCCTTAGTCTTTAAAGTCAATTATTTTATTAGTCTTTTCAGTTTGCACATGAAGTCATTAATTGACATACAACATTAATGTCCAAACTCAAATCCTCATATTTCGCACCTGACACATCATCAGATGCTGCTAGTAGTTCTTTCTGGTTTTAAAAAAAATTTAATAGTATCGAAGTTATTAATATAAACAATTCAAAATATATAACTGATCACTTTAGTTCAATATTATTAATATCTATGTATTATTAAATTCCATTATAAATCAATATTAGCTGCCCCCGCCCACTTCGCTAGACGCTGGCTTATTAAAGTAAATAAAGAAAAATCAAGTGAAAAGAGTTGTATAGTTGTAACATTCAAAAACGAAATATCTTAAATCCACTTATAAACAATTTCTAATGCATACATATGAAATAATTTTTTTTTGGCAACAAATTGATATTCTATTAAAACTTCAAACAAAGCATTGTTGACAGCTTATTGTTGTAAATCATTTTGCAAATCAATTTGATAAAAATCTAGATTAAGATTTCGTGACAGTAACAGCAATATAGAGTACATCTCTTTATACTCTAACAAAATGTACAAGAACTTGTCCAGGCTCTCCAATTGCAAATGGCGGCACTGCTGGCGCGGCAAGTAGCGAAAGGTGGTGTGGTGTGCCCGGGTGATTCAGGTCCTCCGCCTCTCACCATCACCACACCGGCCGCTGATGATGTAAGTCAGCAACACATTATATTCACATTCAATGATTTGCTGTCGATAATTAAAATGAAAACATTTTAACACAACTGAATTTGAATATTATTAATTTCAATCGTCTGTTAATCTTGATGTTTGAAATTCAATTTAATTTAAATTCCATCACATACAGGAGGCTGCTAACAGCTCGCCGAACGACCCGCAAGATGGCGCTAAATCGGATGCGTTCGGGACGCGCAACGGGCACACATCAGCGGAACACTCGTCCCCGGGTTCGCCGCGTCGTCCGGCTTACCGAGGACCTTACAGGTAAATTTTTGAACTTAATCTACACTGAAAGCAAATAGGGTGTATTGTTGGAATGTCATAATCTTTTCAGTATATTAAAGAACTCTTCAGTGTGAATCGATATGGTCGCTTGTAGTTTGATTTATCTACTTACACTATATTGGGTAAAATCTCTGTTCTGAAAATTAAGTGGAAAATGTAAAATCAACACTAAAACAATATTTATATTGACTTTTAATTATATAAATGTGCTAATATCAAAGAACATTCATTCGCAATGATCGGAATGGCAATTGCTTATTATAATTTAAATCGGAATAAGGTTTAAATTATAATTTTAAAGCTTTAACTTAATTTGGAGAAAAAAAAAATGGCTTTATCAGAGATTTTGACGGTAGAATTGCGCCCTAATGTTCAAATTTTGTATTTTAAATGCAAATGCTTTAAGTTCGATATCCGATTAATTGAATTTTCCTAACTGTGTGCCTGTCACCTCAAGCCTTGGTATATGTGGGTAATAGTAATACAAATCAAATATATTTTTCATTATGAAAAAATGTAATGGTGTCCAGGGGCTTCAATCGGCGAGGGAAACCTGGTCGCGGAGCCCGCGGCCCGAGGTGACCCGAACGGAGCGCGGGCGCGGCGCGCGCCTAATGCGCTGCGCGGCACCACCTCGTTTCCAACGCGTTCATTATTATTCTTTATTTAAGTAATTTATTTATTTATGACCCACTATTATTTTATAGCACAAACGAATGGACCGGAAGAGAAATAGTAATATATAAGATTTAATGTTGTCTGAGAAATCATTCATTTTCTTTGTTGCAGTCGGCTCTTTACAGAATGCATATACTTTACAATATTAAATTTCCATACTCTTAGACATATGTAATGGTATGGGAATGTAAAAGTACCCATATGTCTTGACATATTTTTATATGGCATATCGAAACTGAGGAAAAAATTACTGCCCATGGTTAATTTTGTAATGATGCTCCGGTTTTCTCAATAATGCCGCTTGTGGCAAATGTTTTGAAATAGATGGTGCTGTGCGATCTATTTTCTCTCCTATCGGACTTGCCATATCGATCTTATAAATGCTTAAAAAATATTCTAACACCATTCGCAATTCCATTACTTTTTCCTTGTCTTAGTTTCCATTGAGATAGCATTATATATATACAGAAAATAAGGCATTTCTTTGTATGCAATATGGTCATATTTTGTTATAATAGTAATTATAAGCCGACTGGGTTGCTAATCTCATGCAAGTATGATTTTCAGATAGCATTAACAATACAAATGATTTACATGGCGAGTGTTTGATTTTGTTTTTTTTTTTTTTTGTAATTTATACAAAAAGGATGTATAGTTATAACCAATGTAATTTGGTTCTCAACAAAGCGTCTCATTTGTAAAAGGTGGTAATTGCCATATTTTTGCTTGCGCCCACATGGATGGTGTTTTGATAACACGTTGCTAGTGTAATATGATTTTGTCTTTTCATTTTCACGTCTTGAAATTTTTATTGTGTTTTTACAATTTGATCTTATTTTCAAATTAGATATCCATCTCTTATGTAACTTATATTTCGTAATATAAAGTTAATAATTAAGTCTTAATGTTATAATGCTACTGCAATTGTTAAACATTCTTTTACATGTGGGATTATTTTATAATAAAAAAACCTTATCTTGACAATTTCAGTAGTATATTTATTTTTTTATAACAATCTTTTTATGTTATATTCAATAATGTGCAGTGAGAGTTACTAGTCAAAGGTTGTTTTTAGCAATATTATTGTGTTAATACCTATTCTAAGTATTTTGTATTTTTTCAATCTTAGGCTAACGTGATTTTTTTAATTTGTACAATAGATCTGAAGTATGTTTATTCATCTGAGTTGAAACAAAGTGCTATCATTTAGGGGTTTTATACAATAAATAACAAAAAACTCCCCGTTTTAAGGCAAACTAATAAATATTTGAAAATTTTCAATAAAATCCTTTTATGATCTTAATAAATCAATTTAAATACACAATACTAACAGTAATATGAAAACTTTTAACATTATTTTCTTTCCAAACAAGCTCAGTAGTATCATGCAATTGATATTAATAAAAATACAAATGTAAAAGTCTTCATTTATGTCATGTTTTTTTTTATATTATTTGTCTGTGGTGAATTTCCTTATTTAAGTAAAGTTTTATTACCAGAAGTTAATGGTAGTATGTGATGAAATATCTCATAGTGTTAATAAGATTACAGTCGATCTGAATCGTAATTTCAATCACTGGGCAAGCGCACGCTTTAACCGAGTTTTCTCCGTTGCGATGACCGAGACCGCATTGAGTGTACACCGATCGGCGACGTCGATCCTCATTAAGCTACCGGATCATTTTGTTCGATCGCGATTTGAAACTGGATCGAGCAGCCGAGACATCGACCTCACGGTACCGAGTCCAAGAGTTCCACACCAAAGCTAAGCAGATCACCCAGAGTAGACCGAGTGCTCGTCTAGCGAGTCGATTAAAAATGAGCGCGAGGACATTTCTGCCTCTCAGCTGAGCGCGTTGAGGGATCATACATACACCACAAGCTGTTGATCCGAATAAGAGGGACGAAGATCGATCACCATATAACATAAATGGGGGGGTCCGCGTTATTATAACTAAATTAATAGAACACTGCAAGAAAAGAGTATATGACTTATGACCGACTTTTGACAAAATTGTAATAGCCACATTGAATCGCAAAGTACGATCGGCCAGGATGAAGGAAACTATTTTCAGAGACACCCTACGAAACGACATTCTATAGAATTAGATATATTAGAAGAAAATTTGCCGAAAATGATATTTATTTTATGTGTATTGGTATACTTTAAGATGGATTAATAGAAAACTCTCTGTGTAGCTATAAATATAATGCTTATAGGTTGTGTTGAGCTTTGTGTTCTCTTTGAAATTTAGGATTAAATCCTGGATATTTGTTTTATCAAATATACGAAAACTATATTTGAAATTCGACAAGCTATGCAGTTTACAATGCACAATTATTCAGGTGAATACAGTGTATTTATTAGAAATAAATGCACCGGATCTTGTAATGGGTTGTAATTTGTCAGCAGATACTTATCAAGAGTAATGCTGAAGTTGTGCTCAAGTGCATAAAATTACGGGTCTAATTATTAAAATGTCTATTTTCCATGAATAATGCTAGAACTGTGCAGCGATGACCTTAATATATACCCACACGAATTATATTCGTCATTCTGAAAATAATTAATGATTGTGGAGAGTCATGCTTTAACGATTCTATAGCTTCGAAGCAACGTGCGAAAATTCGGCAAATCGGGACCAAGAAAGAGTAAATTCGATTCTTGTCTATAACTGCGTCGTCGTAGACTGGTCACGCTTGGAACCAACGATAGTTGTTATGGATTGGACAGAGCATTGTGACATTGCCGTTTTTAACCACATATAAAAGAGATCTAGTATGTATATGTTTTCTGTCGCGGTTTAAATTGAAACGCGAGAAAAATAGTATTAGCGTCGACAGCGAGGCACGAGTCCAGGGTGGGGCGACGGGTACAATTGCTCCCTCACTCCCACAACGTATGATCGAAGCACTTTTTTTGGTGTACAGCCAATGAAAGAAAACAAAATCCTGGAAAATGCCTCTTTGTGAACAAAACATAAATCATGCACAAAGTGCTCTCACCCACGTCCCCCCTTAACGAAATCCTGGAAAATTCCCCCCACTCTTAATGACATCAAGGATCCACGCCTGTCGACATCACGCTTTTTATCCTATGGATCATGTTCAGCCCTGACCAAGTATTAGGCCACTGTTTTCAAATTGTGTTCCATCATCTAACACGTTTTACGTCGTACCGTCAATACCGATTCTAAAAAAGCTGTATAAATAAATAACCTTCGAAAAAATTCTAAATGAATATCTCTACTGGTATAATAATATGAAGTCTGGACTGGAACTTCATTGCTTTTGTGGGCGTGGATATTATTAAAAAATATACACATGTGGGGGCTCTTCATAAAAGGTTGTTTTCCTCCTGTTTAATTGCACATAGAGGAATCGGTAAATGTCTGTTTTATGAATCATGTCTTCGATTCGAGCGATCCATAGACGCGTTGGTCACGATTTTGGGCTTGTGAATTTTAACAATGGTGTGCTTCAAACTTTCATTTGTGCAATAGACTCTAACTGGTAAAGTTAAAAACGAAATATTTCAAAATATCTTTAAAACTTAGTCAACTGCCAATTGTGAAGTTAAAACAGCATATATTGAGGTATTTAATTTTTAACTTTAACAATCAACATTATTTCAAATAAAAGTTTGAAGCAAACCGCTGTTAGTCTTTGATTGATAAGGCATAAATGACAAAGTGTATCGCAATTTAAATAAAATCCTTTTCTTTAAGTGCACTACAACACATCCATGTTGAGTTTAAATGTCATTTTCGCAAATTAAGTTATTAATATGACACAATTTAAATTTTTAATATGAAACATTCCAACCTATTACAAAAATGACATTAAACTTCTTGCCTATTTTTTGTACTTAGTTAAAACATTTTATTTTTAATATAGTCCATTGAAAAAGTACGGTAACGCCGTATTTTATAAGAAAAAAATAAATATTAAAAAGTCACAGAATGAATGTTGTGGCAAACAATAACTTAAGTGTTAGTAAATAGGTATAGACATTTGCTTAATAGTAAATATTTGGACATTGGATGGTGTAAATCGCTGTAAACGTAATTTAATGTATCGTAACTCAGTTTTGTAATCTACATAGAAGGAAATAAATTTCTCTTACCAAAGAATTGGAGCTTTATCATTTTTCTCGTTTATAACTTTACGCCATTAAATAAACCTAAGTAGACTGCATCGGTACGTACGTATTTCTTTATAAAAGGTAAATGGAAATGTTTTACATGAATAGCCACGAAATAAGACTTAGTTTGAAATGTTTTACATGAATAGCCACGAAATAAGACTTAGTTTGTAAATGTGATAAATTTTATTAGGAACCGCACTTACTAGACTTTGTGCTTTAACTTGGCTAAATATAATTTTATTGATACTATTAATTGATAGTTATATAGCAACACTTGCTAAATTTCAAATGAAGGTTGTCAACTGAGCCGATTTTTCCTGCTCATTACATTTCTGTAAGCGGAGGCATAACAATACAGCATGAGGTTACTTTCTGTATGTAATTGCAGTTCATAGGGTAACGGGTTATTATCGACTATTAATAAGTGATGAGTCTCTGTCTTCCCATATTATCTTATCGTCATAGCAAATGACCCATCTTAAGACCTTGATTATTATGAAAATAGTATGTACGTATGTAGTACACTTCCTCCAAAAACTCAATTTTTTTCAAGTATCGAGGAACAAACGAGCATCCGAGCCGCTAGAGAATCGGTAGTTTGCGCTGGACACCAGGGGCACCCGCAACTCTGGAGGAATCAGCAGTTACCGACCTCTTGGGTAGTAATAGAATATCTCATGGAGGAAGGAGTGGGCTGATGAAGGGAGGTCATTGTGTGATGAAGAGGTAGGAAGCCTAGAGAAATTGAAATAATATCTTTATTTCATAGATTATACCTAAATAACATTTGAGATACATCACTATATTCTAAGAATTTATATTTTGCTACTTTGCCACTTTACCATTCGTTCGGAAGGTAGTTTTCCTTCAAGAAGAACGAGCATCCTGCTCGTTCTTCTTGAGGTTAGCTTTTTTCAAATTTAAATATATAATCAAATATGTACAAATTTGTAACGTAAAGAAACAAACCTGCAGAAGTCGAGCTGGTTACATCCATGAATATTTGTTCTCTAAATATTCACAAATTGTATAATACACATTTTCAGCAAGCATTTGCATAATGATGATTTTCTATTTATTTGAACGTAGGCTTTGTATATTTTCAGGGCAGTTATTGAACATGCGCACACAGAGCCCCCTAATTGACATCGTGACTTTATATAGTCGAATAACTTGTGAACACAATTTATTTATATTTCTTACATTGAATTTATATCTACCACTATTTTCCTCAAACATTACTATCTTCTCTTTTATGTGTATTAAATTTTCAAATATGAAAAATCGAGATGCCAGAGTTACAATACCAGTTTCTTTAAACTTATTTCTAAGAGATACTCTAATTCTAATATGCGGTATGTCTCCAGAGCGAGATGTCGTTTTCTGAATTTACTGAATTAAATATTGAAGGATAGATAATATACTTTTCATGAGAAATTATGGCATCGGTTGATAAAATGAAACACGAATTATAGCTCAGAAAAATGCATTAAAAAAACCACAATTTACTACATTTGATTAAGCCCGGATTTGTGGGTGATGACATCATTTTTTGATCTTAAAACGCACTTCGTGTCGTGTCACAGCCATCGCAAACCTGCTCAAACGACCCGATATACAATTTCATATCGCAATCAAATTATACAAGCACAGTGGCGTAGCTAGGGGGAGGAGGTGGGGGCGGCCCGCGCCGGGTGTCACCCATGTTAGCTACAGTACAGTATACCTAAGCATTTGGATATGCGTTGTATATTGACTATTCAACTGCTAAACATAAAACGAATTGTTTGACGCTACTTCAATGCGTGGCGCTCTCGGCTAGTCCTTATTTGAAAACCTTAGAAAAAAGACAACGCTTCATTACTATCCATTTATGGAGATATCTGCATTACGTGTGCATCTCAAAAAAAGAAACTAGACGCACGACTTAATTCCCATAGAGCTTATCATCCGACAAATCGTATCAGTATAATCGAAAACAAAAAACGAGGAAGAAAACCGACCATTTCCTTTAGACCTCACGACGCGATCTGAGATAGGAACACATCGGCCGTGATCGTCAACTCCAATATGGTTGACCCGGCCTTGATACTACGTTTCCGTATGGTTTGTATCAATTTGCGTACGGGCAGCGCCGTAAAAGGATCGCTCTATTTGCCTATTACCTTGTCGTGACCTCACACATGCGGCGACTTACTTGAGAGATCAATGTTTTGGACTCTATTCTCGGGTTATACGGAAAGTTGAGTAGGAAATAACTTTTTAGATAAATATTATAATATTGCGTAAGTACATAGGTACACGACTGTGTACCTACTCTCGACGATCTGCATACTTGCTTAACGAATAAACTCGATATAAAAAGGTAGACTCCAAACCTAGAAAGTAACTGGAAACGCTTACAGTTCCAATTCTAATCTCTGCTCTGATTACGGTGACGTTCCGATCTCGATCTCGGTCCTATTATCATTGCCTGTGGCCCGAGACATATCGTTTCAATTTCTACGAACGCTAACGCTTTAACGTGTCCGAAATTCGTCTACCAAAATAGAATTTCTATTCTCTAAATCCGAGAACGATGCATGCATGGGATCGATATTAGCTTATGACATGTCACGTAACCTAGCGAAAATTTAGGTTTTCGCAGTCAAATAAAGGAGAGGTTAGTATTAGCGTTCATAGAAATAGACACTATTTGCCGCTTACCTCGGCCTACATACGTGAGAAATTTCACCTTCGTTTACGAAATAAACACTTTCAAGGGGAATTTTTTGGTGGGTTTCAGCCCCACACTACCCACGCGTAGAGGCGCGAGGGTGTGCGAGATAGACATTTTTTACCTCCTCGTTGAAACAGGGAAAAAAAACCTTCGAAGGCAGTCCTGGTTTTTTAAAGAAAAGCCTTACATTTTTCTTTTCTCATAATCGACTTATAATGTTTTACCGCTGGGGGTGAAGTTCCTAAAGTAAAATACGTGTCTTCTTAACCTTCACTCTGAGCAAACGGCCACTGTTCGTAGTTCTTAGTTCATAAATCGTGGTTCACGGATCGGGTATACGGTACGTACAACGCACTAAATTCTACCGCTCTGAATTGCCTGCGAATGATGCATTCCGCAAGTTTAACGCTCCTCGACTCTTCCTTCTTCTACCCCGCGTATACATATTTTACGCCATTGCGACGCTTTCGTGACTAACTTCACAGCGGCAGAGTTTCGTTCGATGTACTGTACCTGTGTAAATGTTGCATCGAATTACACGCAAGGGTTTATACGAACAAAACAAATACCTTTTGCAAATAGTAACTCTTATACCTACCCGTATGAGTAGACCGACCGGTAAGGCGAATTCGACACATTTTAATATTATAGTAACAAAATTTAATATTAGATATGACACTATTATATAGACATAATAAGGCGAATTCGACACATTGTAATATTATAGTAACAAAATTTAATATTAGATATATAGACATAATAATATTAAATATAATATCCCGTAAAATTGTGCAATAATAATTGGGCGTAATTTTTCATTTTTTGTTGAGTTGCATTTGTAATTCAAGCATGTCTGTTTGTGTGTGACACGAGTAGGCTTCGCGTTTCTTTATACGCGTAATAATTCAATATTAAACGATAAATCCTGATTTGTGTTTTATCTGTGATCTGTGGCGGTTTAAGCATCTTACAGCTGGCATGATAACATCATCAATAGATCGTAAAAAAAGGTCTCTTGCACCACATGAAAACCTGTTCAAACGTAACATTCATTTTATATTAACATGAATATCGCACGTGACGAATTCGAAATTTTTGATCGATTCCATAATTATGATTAAATATATTACTAAACGTTTTCATTTATAGTGTACTCTTGACGTCACGTAATAGTACCTACCTTGTAAATCTAATAACTTTTAGAAATGCAAGTGTTTCGAGGTTTGATTATATTTAGTCTTATCTATGAGATTTTTTTATAGGACTTATAAGGAATAGACGAGCATGCGAGTCATAGAAAAGTAGATGATCACCGCCGCCTATGTACATTCGCAACCTCAAACGATTCACTTGTTCAACTCCAAAACGCGATGACTAAATTTCATCGAATACTGTAAGAGCACATGCAATGCGAACGAACGGCTCGTTTTATGGTAAATATTTATAAGGAGTAAAAAATTACATATACTAAAAAAAAATTCCACTTCTTGCTTATATTATTCCATCAAACTGCATCATCCTCGATCGACCGTCATGGATCTCTTGTGACTAGGGAAAATAGTATGATCTCCCATAACACGAGTACTCTGCGTCTGGAGTTTATGTTAGAGTGACCATCTTTCATAATTCTGTTGTACCAACTGCGACGCAATTAAAGCCGGGTCCGAAGGCTTAACGCGTTTTTAAAACTATTTCAATTTCAACATTCATCGTACGAATCAGATCACTATCCCGGTCATTATACCTACCCGTCCGCTTGCCGAGTTCCCCAAAGATCGTGACAACGTAGTGATAAATTTACCAAAAGACCGAGTAGGTCAACGCCAAAGGCGGAATAATTCTACAGGGCGGCAAACTGGAAATTGGAATATTCTGCAGCGAATCACCTACCGCTGAAGGTAATGCATGAAAACCTTAAGATATTAATTTTAATATTTAAGACTAGGAAGCTTGGACCTTCAAACTCTCCTGGCCAAGGATGGGGGTGGCTAAGCTGCGGCGTCGACGTCCGAGACCCCATGAGCTTGGCGTGCGCTCCGGGGCACGAGGCCTACGTCGTGGTTGACTTAAGTCAAAAAAGTCAACTCGGTTCGCAGGTAGTAAGGATCGAATCCAGTTCCACCTGCTTTGAAGGCAACGTACTCATCTTTGCCAATTCCCGTGAATCATTTCCAAGATACGAGTTTTATCACGATATATTTATTATCCGTCGCCGTTGAAGTGGATGATAATTAATATTTCCAATCCGCACAGGAATCACAAAATATTTACTATTTTACGTCATCATGACTCCATCTTAAGTCTGTTGCATTGTGGATCTCTAAATTATCATGATTTGTCACGAAGTGTTCTTTCTTTTTATATATATCAAGACATATAGGCAAAGCGGGTCTTAATTCTAAAACTGTTGTATTTAAAAATATATTCATAATTGTCTCGGATGCATTATATTATCCATTACGACTTCACCCTTTTGAATTACAAAAGCTGAGATAGATGGTAGCGTTAATTCCCGTAGGTGCTAAGATGATCTCGTGGGAGGCTTACTTTGAATCTGTTAGTTTGTTTGTCCTTTCATTGACACCCGTATGCGTGCGTGAGTCAGGCAGATGCGCCCGCGCCGCCTCGCCGCGACCGATATGGCCGAAATTGTACCTTGAACAACCGAAGTCGATGTAGTTTGTGACCCACGATACTAGTTGAGCGCATCGTAAAATATAAAAAAAGTCAAGTGCGAAACGGACTCCACGATTAGAGTTCTATGTTAAAGATTGCTAGGTGGCACATTTAAAATGTACAAATAAATGTTTTTCTAAACAATGTGTTTTCAGCAAGCGCAAACTTTAAAGCACCTGGAGGCTAAGAAAACCCTTGAAAAGCCTTCTGCAGATAAATTTAAGCGTCTTCTATTTCAAAGAATATTATTTTACTTTACTTATTACTCTGCTTTTAATTTTATATTATTTTCGACAACATTTACGGCTTTTTTATGACGACCTGTTCCAACACTCACATTATTTTGAAATTGCAATTTTCCACCCTGAGTTTCTATTTGGAGAAACATCAAAATATAGACATATTTAATTTTGTGTATTTTTTTTTCATATTTTGAAAGTATACTAAATACGGCGTTTTGCAATGTATTCAATTAAATTATTCAAAACAAATATTCTTGCATAAATATGTAATAGCGAATTTTAAAAATCCGTCTTGTTATTTATTTACGTTAAAAACATATTGTAATATTCATTTTAAAGGATCGTTTTGATTTTGAGTTTGTGTCTGTTATAATTGTTTGGTCAGTTTATTTTGTCTACTTAGAACGTCATTGCAATTTTTCAGGTACTTAAAATTGAGCCCTTCCTAATATGTGCCTGATTTTACATATAATTTCTTTTAGTCACTATTGAATTTATTTAAGATTTAAACAAAGTTTTGTATAAACCTTATATTTGGTTCACCTTAAAAAGAAAACATATGTAATACAGCTGCAGAAATGTGTATTTCATTTGGATGTTAATCCCATCGCTCCGATATAAAACGCTTGTCATATTCGTTTTGATCTCACCATAACTTTCAATCTGATCTGATAACTATTGATGGGCGACAGCTCACATTACGCTAGTTTGTAATCGTATCGGATATCTTTTGAGGCACTGTGAAGTGAGACCGCCCCATAAATCGTAACGTAGCCAAAGATATATAGACCCTGAACGAGGTCGAAACAACTCTTGGCTAATTAAATAAATTAGGTGCGCCGTGCCGTTGATAAGCCACCCACGAGGCGCCAAAGCGAGTAACACGCCGAACGCATCGACAGTACTCGACTCACATGTTCGACTTAAGTATAAATATCTATGAGTAAAAAACTTGGAATGATATAGCGCAGTATACAGAAATACGACCCCCACTTGCACAACCTTTCCCCACCTCCCCCGTCGCTCTGGAAATTCATAGACTATAACTCAGAGCGAGCATATCATGCCGTGTCTAAGGGTTATCGGAAGTATCAAACGATCGAATGGAAGCGAGAAAATGCGTGATGCATGGTTTTAACTTTTTTGAATACTAGTACTATGAAAGCATCTATGACTTTATAGAGGTGTAAATCGATAGAGCGTCGAAAACGTTTAGCATTTTAACACATTCAAAAAAGAGTCACATCCTTAATTTTTATTCTATCAATAAATATTATACTATAATGAATTCCTCTTTGGAAACGCTGAACCATATCTTAAATGAACTACTTTTACAATACCAATTTTGTACTTTTTATATTTATAAAGAAAAATTACTTTTAGTAAGACTGAAATTTACTGAATGC
This sequence comes from Eumeta japonica, assembly GCA_005406025.1. Classification (NCBI taxonomy): domain Eukaryota; kingdom Metazoa; phylum Arthropoda; class Insecta; order Lepidoptera; family Psychidae; genus Eumeta; species Eumeta japonica. Next base: position 187,347 of record BGZK01000485.1, on the reverse strand, counting down.
TATTCCATAAATGGAAAGGTTTTATTGAAATACGATAAAGACGTAATTTTTTCTATAAAAAAAAAAATATTTCCGAGGACAAACGAATAGACAAGTTTTTGTTATATTTTGCATGCGCAGCAATAAAATGACATATATATATATATATATATATATATATATATATATATATATATATATATATGTCTAAATCAGATTATAATTATGAAAACATGGGTCGGAAAAAATGCCAGACAAACAAACAGGCTTAAATACGAGCAAATCAAAAGAAACAACACATTTAATTATTTAATTGAGTTAGCATTTTTAAATGTTATAAATCTTTAGTTAAGTCACTCCATACAAGACATGTGGGTAATGCGAGACATGTATTGATTTGTTATTTATCCATGTGTCCTTCTGCCATAGCATAATGCTCTGTCGCATGCCCGAGTGACATTAACTGAACACTTAGTTGCAATGAAGTACAGTCAACACAAAAACTACTGTATTATGAAATATTAAAATCAACTTTTCAAACAATGTCATACAGTTCTTTTTTATTAATTGTCGTTAATAGTTTTACTAATAGTCACTACATAATTAAAAATGCATGAAGCTGTTTTGTATTACAGTTATAAGTAGGCTCTCTCTTTAGTTATTTTTCTTGGACCTACAGGACTTAATTTCTACAGTAAAACTAGAATCGATCAATAAATACTGTGATGAAAACAAAATATAAAATTACTTTTTGCATTTCTTACTGTGATCTAACATTACACAGTGGTTAATTTTTTAAAAGTCTGAGAAAATTTGTTTATCAATTATTTAATTTAAATTGTAATACGTTATAGATTTATTTACTTGTACTCAATTTAATTAAGTGACATGAATATTTGTACAATTACTATTTCGAAAGAAAAATTAATTTCTCTATTAAAACTGAACATCAATGTTTTCGTGTAAGTTTTACTATTAATGAATATGACATATTTGAAAAGAAATTGGAAAACGGTTGGCCCTAATGGCCATCCCTGCAACTTCCCGCTAATTTTAAGCGCAAAGCAATAGTAACACAGTTTGTTGTGACGTCTTTAAGCTCTTCAAGCTCGAAAAATACGATTTATATGTTATTTCGAGCTTTTGGAGCTCAAAAGCCTGATATACATTAAATAATGTAATTTTTTACGCAAATTGTTCTGTTTTAAGTTATTTTATGGCATTTAACGTCGTTTTTTAGCTCTCTTAGACGAAAGTATTTTAAAAAAATTATTTAACGAAATTTGAAAATGATTTAACAATAAATTATTTGTTTATTAGTGATTGGTTCAATCGTTTGAGGTTTTAAATAAATGAATTATTGAAATCAATCCATATGATCATTTGAAAATTCTCGATAAAAAATCGATGTCTCAAAATTTGAAAGTTATGTTAAATACTTTTTTTAAAAAATTTAAAATGCTATAACTTTGGAACGCGTTATTCGATTCCAATGTTCAAGACGGCAACCGACGCAGTTTTTTGAAGTCTAAAAATGTTATACTAAGAGCAAAATCGATTAGTCGTAAAGATTCTAAGTTATTCTAAAAAACGCTTGTTTTTTTAATTTTTTCGATTTTTTCGTTATCATATCTTACGAACAATTCAAACGATTTTGATTTCCAAAACGGCATTCGTCGTCATTTTTTGAGGTTAAGAGCTAATTAAGTTATGGAATTGATCGGTGCAATAGCCAAAAAGTTATTCTCAAAAAATATCGTTTTTGAATTTTATTTTCCGGTTTTCTTAAATTTCTCGGAATATACTGATCTGAATCAGCTTAAACTTATGAGAAGTCTAAGTTCAGTGGAACTCTTTCGAATGCCACAAGTCTCTTTTCATTCAATCAAAGCGTTCAAAAGTTATAAGAAGTTTACATTCATACATACACACACACATATACACAAACACATCCACACAGACATACAGACACCATCGTAAAAATAGTCAGGGAAGCTTCCTAGGGTTTCAAAACGTTGAGATCTAATGAAAATTATATTTTCGAAAAACGGGGTAAAACTTCCCGATTTTCAAAAATTTTTAATTTTTTTTAGAGGGAAGTTAAAAATACGGTATATATATTATACATAAAATGGAAATAAATTAGTTTCACTTAATAATTATGTGTTTATTAATAAATACATAATTTTTGTAATGGAGAATGTCTAACTATATTTATTTAAATATATTGGCCTTCAATCCAAACCGGAGGGTTTAAGGTTCGAGTACTTCCATTGTAAAGAAAATTGTTGTGGAATACCCTATAATAGATAGTTAAAATTGATGAAAATAAAATATAGGTAATAAATTTGTTTTATATGTCCTTGTGGTATGTTTCACCTAAAGCCTATATTAATAATAATATCTGCGATTATTTGTCGATGGTGTTTGAAAATTGTCTAATTATATTATTATCATCATGCATCTATTAGGAAATATTCATAATCTCCTCCCCTTAAAAGATAATTTTGTCAAAGAAATTATAATCATTGCAGAAGTCGTTTCTAAGAAAAATAGAGAACATCTACATAGAAATGTCGTTCTGACAGCCTTAGAACAGCTGATGCGTAGGTACTGTGCCACAGCGCGCCTCAACGCTGGTCATCCAATTGCACCCAGGTTTGCAGTCTGGCATTTATTAAGATTTTGTCTATATTATTTATAAGTATATTTTGAATTATATTTTTTTTATAATTATTTTGGCAAAGTTGTTCTAAAAAAGTAGATTATGAATGTTTGCGAAAAGATGCATCCTGTATACTAACACGTAATGTCGATTCCTTAATCTTATTCTTTTCATGTCCTATCTAACGATCGCCAGTTTAAAACTCATTTTAACAACCTAATGTTATATCGTCATACTTTGGTCGAACAGTCAAAATAATGACTCCCACAAGCGTTTCGTTTTCCCAATGTCTGTACGGATAGCAACTGCATCGTGATGGACAAGTCGCCAGTCCAATATGGGCATAGTTTGATTTACACGTTGACTGTACTCGACGCGCACGAGCACACGCCTCTATAAGCTTCCTAACTTCCTTTCGCTTCACACATCAGTGCCAGCGGCGACTTCGCGGTGCGTTCGCGTCTCGCGCGTTTTTGTGCTAACTTCTTTGAAATCCCTGTGACTGTAATGTGTCGAACATGACGACGCTCTTCAAAAACGTCAGTAACTGCATTTGGCATGCGTTCAATGCGCTCCAGAACAATGGAGCGGTGCATAAGTCCAAACTGAAGGTTAGTCTCGTTAGGGTTCGCCGAGTACAACTTATCATTTTTGATTTCTTTTTTTTTTAATATGTTTATAATAAACTAAAAAACTGAAGTAAATATATAAACCTTTTACATTTCAACTGTTTAAACAAGTTCAACCGAGCGTGATATATATTTTTAAACAATATTATTTATTTTTTAATATTTTACCGCGTAGATTTTTGTACTAAAGTGTATTACAAAAACAACTATAGTCATTGATAATTTTATGCACATCTCTTTAATTATAAAACAGAATCGCAAGGAAAAGTAAAATTTATATATAAGCGATAGATACAATAATCATTCAAATTGATACAAATCGGTATGAAGGCTGTATCGTTTACATTCAAGAAAAGAAATACAAGTAACTGATTTTTAATTGATCGTAATCATTAACGTAAACGTTGTAGAAGTCAAAACATACCTAAATAATTAGTGAGAATTTCATTCTCTCCACTATACCTACTCATAACAAGTGCAGACTTTATCATATCGTGAAGAGTTCTTCGTGTTATGAATAGACAATTCGCTCGGCCACTGAATCAACCAACTCCATTGTGCGAGTGTTCCAAGTGCCAAATTGACACCTTTTTTTATGAGGCCACGCAATGCAATTCGTTCGCTATGTTAATTGATACGGGCAAAGTAACCGTCTATTTTACGTCAGAGCGGAATATTGAAAGAAACAACACAACCACAATCATACTAATGCCGTCTTGGGCATATATTAAACTCGTACGAACAAGCGTGTGCGCACTTCGCATGTGATTCATGGGTGTCTGATGAGATAATTAATTCCGTGTGTGTTATTAAGACACGCCGTTATCACCGATTACTCATGGTTCGAAATTAACTAAGACATATTCCATGAGCATTGAATTGTCGCACGTCGTCATCATGGTCGTAATGATATCAATTAAGCTTACTCCTGAAAAAAAAATTATCGTTCAAGTACATTGACCTCAGACGCGATTGGTAGTTTTGAACATTCTGTTTTATTGCATTGAACACTTTCGTAGGCTTGATATACAACTTGGAATAAAGTGAAATTAAAAAATTGAATATTCTATATCGAAATAAAAAAAACTGAATCTTTTTTCCATTTGTTTATAACAAATTAATTCTCAATAGTTATGTACAGCATAATACATTTATTTTTAAATTATATTTCTATATTGTAATAGTTTCTTCATTATTTGTTTATTTAGTTAGAGATCTCATCATAATTCCCGATTGTCCCCTAAAGTAACGTCAAAAGAGATGGTTTAGGTTTTCAACCTGCAAAATTATTTATTTATAATAGTAAGAGCCGACTGTAAACAAGGGCGGGTCCAGCCTTCGAGTTAGGTGGGGAAGGGGTCACGTAGTCAAGGTTCGACTAAGTAAGGGGTGGCCCGGGGGGATTATAACCCCCATGACCTCTCCCCTTGAATCCACCCCTGACTAACGTAGCTTCAAGAAAAAAAATCAGTATTCTATGAGAAGTTTTCTTAAACGTTCGCCGATTTTTCAAAAACGATTTGACCGCCTTGGATAATACATACTGTGTTTTATTAAGACTGGTCTCGAAGACGTTATATTTTTTTTATGACGTGAAAGGTTATTTTTTATTTAAGAAAACCAGAGAACTTCTTCATAAATGCTACCAACGTATGTTCTTCTCAAATTTTATATTACGTTTAATATCGTTGCAAGATTATTTCCGGTTTTTATACTGCATTGCAAATTTTGGATATTCGAGAATAATCAAGTTTATTTTTAGAGCAATCCGTTCAGTACTTTCTGAGTTTTATAGTAGGTAATTCTTCCGCGAATTCGAGAAACGTTAGAAAACTTAAGAAAAATGAAAAGCGATTGATTTCATCGACAGCCTGGCGAAATTGTTACTGCAAATGTTGTAAAAAGGTAAAAGCCCTGGAATGTTAACCGGTATCAGGAGAAATTTCGAAGTCGAACCTAATTTTCGCATTCTCTTCAATTCGAGATCAATACTTGTCTTTATCTTTCACCTTTAAAAGTATCGCTATAGAATAGAAGTCGACAAATCCAAACAGCTTTTAGGGTTCCGTAGCCAACACGTAACCCTTATAGTTTCGCCACATTCGTCCGTCTGTCTAACTGTCCGCCACTTAGCTCAGAGACTCTAAGTACTATATAGAATATTGTAATTCGGTATGGGTGTATATATATTAATCAGAAGAAGTTATAAAATGTGCTTTAAGGAGTACAAATTTCATTGCAAATTACTTAAGTAACGTTATTGACGGTGTAAAACAGGTTGTAAATATACGTTTATAAATTGTGTTTAAAATACCCGTCTTATATGGGCCCGTTTTCAAACGTTAGGCGTTGAGCTTTGAACTCAATTAATAGGTTCATATTATCGAAAAAAGGCCTCTTCCAAGTCCGGAAATTGTAACCGACAACTACGAAATCCTACATTGCGGATGACCCGAAACACACTTGGCAATTTTTTTCTCCTGGAGAAGGTTTTTATGTTGTACAGTACAACACACGAAACTTTGCCGCTCTGAACTACCTGTGAGTGTTGTAATGCGCAGGAGTGTTGAACCTGCGCATTACAACATTCCCAACTCTTCTTCTCTCCCGCGTGCCAATTTTATGGCATTGCGACGCTTTCGTGATTGATTTCACAGCGGCAAAGTTTCGTGCGCTGTACTGTACACTTCGATGTATCTTGCTATAGATGGCGCTGCTGCACATCAACTTCTATATCGTTCAACGTAACACTATAAAAATTTGTATACACAGGTATTTTAACGCCATTTATTTTGATATAACTCGCTATTAGATTGTACTGTCAACTTTTACACCGCTCCAACTATAGCCATAAAAACTGGTATGATATATTGATAACACGGAGAATGTTTTTGCGTTAATACGGTACTAATTCACGTCTTGAAAATGAGTACATAGCCATTTCAGACTATTAAGTATATATAGACATTTGAACATGTAGGATATTTTTAGTCATTTATTATCCCGAACAATCGTACCGAATATAATCTAGTTTTTTTGGCTTTCTACTTTAGCGTACAACGACGAGAGATCGGCCTCGATATGAAAAAAGAAATTTATTTTATTTCCATGCGAACAGAGCACCGGGCGTGCTATACTCAACGGGCGTGCTATACTCTACGGGCGCGCCACCTACCGGAAAGGGCAGGATGACGTCTGCCGAGCCAGCGAGTGTTATATGGCAGAGAAATCTTGATGTTTTCAGATCGAGTTGTAAAAAGACGCTTTAAAGCGCTTACATGGCTCACTCTGACTAAACCATAAGAGGTGCACCTAATCCATGTACTGTATAATTGTAAGGGCTTGAAAGGATCCACAGAAAAGTTGGCCATAACAAATATCCGTTTCTTAACGATGGGCAACTGGCATTCGTAAGCGAGACCGAGATCAGAAACGATATCAGAACCACTATCATATATAAATTCGTGGACAAAAAATGGGATCGCACTTGACGCTCTCATGAGGAGCAAGGTCGAAATCAAGAGAGACCGGATTGGGTTCGGGATTGCGAGCAGTAGCGATATCAATACCGATATCGGGGCCTAAATCGGAACGGCGATCAGAAAACGCCAGTATTGTGTCGGCTTTTCAATAGCGATTAGAAACGGAATCGAAAGCGAAACTAGAATCAGAATCGATAGCGGACCAAAAAATGGAACCAAAACTAAAACGGTATAAAACAACTGATAATCTTTTTTAATCTCGGGCGGGCAAAACCGCGTGTAAAGTTTCGTTATATACAATATCTAGCTGTGCCCGCGGCTTCGTTCTCATGGATTGCAGAATTAGTGTTTTCGTTTTTTTATAAATCAAGCGGCGCTCGTATGGTATTGCCACCGTTCCCACCCTTATTTTAAAGACTAAGAAAACCTATTTAGAATAGCCAAATACCTATTAAATTTCAAAACATTATATACTAAAAAATTGATAAATTAACTAAACAGAGACAAACTAATTCAACGCAGTCTTGTAAACACTACACTACAAAATGTGAAGTATTGTTTTGAATCAAAAACATGTCAAAAATTTACAAAATCCGCTTTCACAATCATATACATATATTATATTTATACGGAAGTCTTATTATGCGAATTCAACTCGCACTTAACCTTTATCATTATAATATCATTACCAACATCGACTCGCAAATTTATTGCGAACCACCTAGATCAAATTAAAATATTGTCTACCCGATTCGAAGTTGGTCACCTTGAACTGCGAAAACTTGACCAATTAAATGTTATGGTCTCAAAATGTATACTTTGTTATAAGTTTAAGGACTGTGGCTTTTTTTATACATAAAATTAAATCATTGGAATTCGCAATTCGCAGAAACCTACATGTCTCCATTTTGTTAAGATAATTTTGAAGTTTACCTTAAGATTGTATTTCAGCAGTGATCACGCAGCTGGCTTATATACAAATACCTCTGCTTAACATAGGAAAACAATTTATCATGCTACATCACCTAAGGCAGATCAGAGTAGGACGGAGAGAAAATTTAAATTTTTGTCTCTAATTTGAAGCATCTACAGAATAGATTTCGACGAGTGGTACCCATTTACCTTTAAATTTTTTGACGGCGTCAGTGTTACAGAAAAATAAATGTGTCTCTAACTATTCATAATTTCCTTTTTTTATTTTAATAAACAAAGTTGATGAAAAGGAAGAGATTTGAGGAAGACCATGACATGACGTTTAAGATTTTCTATTAGTGACGAAAAACAACGAAGAAATGAAGGACAGCTTCCATATCTTCCTAAAACATTGATGTGTTTCATAATCGCTATGTGAATTAAGTCGCGGACAACAGCTAGTTATATAACTTAATATATTTAATGTTTCGTACAGGGATGCAATCTCTTGATACCTTTTGATACCAAAATTGTTAACATCATTAATAATATCTTTTGCATTGTTTATTTTCTTTATGAAACTATAGGCTATGTCCTCGTCACGCGCCGGCGTCTTAATATGGGCAAAATGGGCGAACCGCATTCTGCGCCGGCGCGGCGGCGCTGAAAGGTCCCACTTAATGCCAATTTGCAGCGCACAAGCAGTTTTGTGTTTTTTTTTATTAGGCCAAGGTGCCGATTGATGCGGTTGCCGCATACATTTTTATGTGTAATTTCGACGTAAAGTCGTTATTTTCTTGTTTAAAAAAGTCGACCGATCGAGCGGTGATTGCGACCATCGGATGTGATTAATCTATCGAGTCAAGCGACATCTGTCGTTACGAATCGTATTAAACATGCGCATGAAGCGGTGGTTAAGAGAGTCGGCATGGAACCGGACGGTCCTAAGTTCGATCATGACCGCGGGAGAATTGACCGATAAGAGTTTAACTTCAATTAAATTAAACCACTTGCTCCATGTCGCGGAGAGTACATTAAGCCGTTAGTTGATTAATATTACCATTAACGTCACCATTGTCGTGACAGTGGTGACACCATTCTTGTCACCATTATCACAACAATGGTGACTGTTCGTTTGAGACCCCCGACATGCGCTGTCCCATCGACCCAAGACCAAAGCCTTTGGAAGTGAGTGAATGACGTTCTGCAATTTTTTGAACAAAAAGGTATACCTGTACGTCTATACGTTTATAGAACACTTGTGTAAACCAGAATTCTTGTGCAAACTAGAAGCTTTGTGTAAACCTGACCTCCTTTGCAGGTTTTTGATACGAACGTTGCAAAAATAAGGTCATTTTTCTCACTTCACAATACAATAAATCGATACGCCGCCATTGAGGAAAAGTTCTATATTATGCTTTTAAATTTTCTCTAAAATTTAAATTAAACTATTATTTTGAGACAATTGACCAGAAAAGATCGAGCGAAATATTGATCTTGGACCTGATCCTTGTCCAATACTCTCACAATACCAGACCCGATGTTAACCCTATTCTCAATTTCAAACCCTCTCAGATTGCTTCTTGTTCTTTATCTCGCGCTTTCACTTTTCCTCGCACTCTCGCTTCACATTTCCTTCTAATCCATCTCTCTCCGTCGAATTCCGTGCTCCGCCCGCTATCCTTTTTATCTCTAAACAAAGGAAATTAACATAGTCGATAAAATAAAATCAAAACAATAATATTAAGTAAGTTAAGGGATAATTTGAAGAATGAAGGATGAGGATCACTATCACCGTTCACCGGAAATATCATCACCGTATTGATAGCTGACGGTCTACCGCCGTGCGGTAAAACTCTAGAATAATCCCCCTTCAGCGGCATTCCAAATCAGTTATGATATTTTTAAAAGGCTCGCAACACACCAGTGACTTCCTTAGGGTTGCGAATGTCCGTGGGCTACGGTGACCATTTACTCACTGATAGCTCGCATGCGTCCCTTAGAAATCATTAAAAAAAAGCTAATACCTGCTCACATGTGATAAACCGACCAATATGAATTCCTACAAATTTAACATAATAATTATATTGAATATTATATATATTTTAATATTTAGTATATACAGAAAATCAATATTTTTGTAGAGGTGAGAACATCTATAAATATTAATAAATCTAATCACATCAGCAGATTCCGCAATTTTTCAGGATGAGTTGAATTTTTTATTTCGCAATCAATTGTAGGCAAGAGACGGTGACGTCATCGGTAATATAAACTAGAAATCTACAATAAATGAAAAAGGAGACATTAAAACAAACAAATCCAAACAGTCTCTTAAAGTAGTCCATATTATATTATAAAATAAGTAGATCCCGCTCGCGACTCCGTAAACGTAGAACGAACTACTTCATCCTATACATCGCCCCATTTCGGTCCCAATCATTATCCCGACGGCCATCCCGTTCTCGTTTCTGACCCCGACTCAGCTCCCTGCGCCGATTCCCCTCACTATCGATTCCGATCGCTGTCCTGCTTTCGTTCTTGGACCCGGCCTCAATCTGAGTAAATTACTATTCTGGTCTCGCCTTAATTCTGATCTCGGTACCGCTGCTTATTTCAATTCGCATCGTGCTCTAGATTCAAATTTTCGTCCCGCGCTCGATAGGACCCTGGTTCGTTCTCGATTTCGATCTCTTCCGGTTTCGACTTTCGATTCCGTTACCTGGCACGGGTTGGAATTAGACGGAGCCAATATTAAAATTAAAATTTAAGCTGTATTATTCGAATACAGTATAGCATTTTATAAGTGAAAGAATTTTTAAAGTTTATAATAGTTCAAATAGGTATATGACGCCAGAGCAAAATGTTAATAATCGATTTTAATCAAGATGCTTCTTATTTATGAAGGAATTATTAGAGTTAGTTCTGTAATTTTGGTTCAATAGTACGAATACGCAGACGAAATCGGGGACAGTTGTAAGTTTTGTTTTTCCAGAAAAATTCCATCGCCAGTTTTATTGTAATCGGATGACTGATTTAAGTACTAAATGAAGACGAACAAAATAAACACTCATTTTTATACATTTTGAACCCTACCCCACCTTAACCTAATTGCGAAAGACGCATCTCGCCATTTTTAAAAAGCTATATTTATACCAAAAACGTAGTCGTACCTCGCTCCACAAAAATTTTGAGTCAAAAGTCGGCCCTTTGTTAGTCCAATAAAAAGTGAATTTCTAAAAATTCTTTTTTGTTGGGTCTTCTCAATCAAATTTAATATCGACCGGTCTTATAATTTTTAATACATAAATTGGTGAGTCGCTTTTCTCCAGCTATAATTTCATTATTTCTATTTTTCGTTATTTGATATACAGTTAACTGCAAAGTAGTCATACATGGAATTCCTATACCGATCGTTGCTTCAGACTTCATTCGCCCCACTGTCAAGCCACACCCTTCCACGGATTGGGGTCTATTGAAGACTGTCGTCGCCAACGCGATGTCTTGACGCGTTCTCCAGGGCACGCAGCGTGCGGTTTACGTTGGCTTAAGTTAAAAGCTCTTTGGTCATTTTGGCCGAGGTCAGCATCGAACCTGATACATTCTGATCCGAAGCCGAGTCTTAACCACCGAGCTACCCCCGCTCTGTGCTGATCAAACTGTTTGTTTTCATATGATTTTGTGGAGTGTACTTGAAAACATGCATAATTCAAGATTTCTTTCAATTTTAGCAATAAATCCGTCCCTGTGGCTGAAGTATTTAACGTGGACATACGGTGCTGTAACTATAGCTATTAAAGGTTAACTTTTTTGATATGTATTTTATTTTGTTATATCAAACCGTTTAGGCAGTGCACGCCAATAAATCAACCAAAGGTCTAGCTTTTTCTACCTTCCATTACGTGTTATTGCAATTTCCTAATAAAACACATCTTTATCAGAATGAAAAATAGTTTATAACACTTAAGAACCAGAACAATAGCTTTCCTATCAATGACGGAACTTTCGGAATCGGATCAGTAATTTCATAAATTACACCCTACATTTAAATTTACAAATTAACAATCTTTATCTCTTTCCAGTATTATTATAAAAAATAATAATACTGGAAAGAGGTAAAGGCTTCTTTTGTTTAAGAGTAAATGACAGATTTACGTAACTTATCAATCATAGGAAACCACGGCACAATTATGATTCAAACACGGATACACATACACGTATATAAAAACAATAAATAAGACTCTCAAAAAATATATAGATAATATTTTTTATTGTTACCATACGTTGTATCGAAATCACATAGGTATAGCATATCATTTATCTAATCACATGTTTTAACAGTATACCTAATTTCATCAAGATCCGTTAAACTTTTTTTAAGTTAAGTAAGAACAGACAGACAGACACTAGCTTATCATTTGCGCAGTCACATGTTCTTACTGTATACCAACTTTCACTAAGATCGGTGAAAACTTCATAAAGTTATAAAAAAACATACAGACAGACATACATTAGCCTATAATTTGCACAATCACATATTTTTACGGTATATCACGATCGGTTAAACGGTTCTTAAGTTATAAAAAGAGGTACAGACAGACAAACTGGCAGACTTTAGCGTATCATATGCGTAATGACATGTTATTATTGTCTACCAATTTTCTTCACAATCCGTATAGCCGTTTTTAGTTATGAAAGGACATACAGACAAACAGAAGTAAATTTTAAAAATGCTAGATATGGCGTCAATTAGTCATAAGACAGACATTTATCACGAAATTTTACAAAAAAATTGTACCTACCACATACGCTACAGATTTACAAAGTAGCGTTAATATAGATGTAGGAACCATAGGTCTTGACAATATAGACATGACGCTGCATACGACAATACATAAAGCCTGCATGAAATATAGCGAGACTGTAACGATGGAGGTTTGTTTTTCTTGGATCAGATATAACCTGTGTTCAAGGGCATTACCGTAATTTAGAAGCATTATATTCTGGTTTGCAAATATTAGATACTTTTTTATAAGTGCAACACAGAACAACATCAGTTTACAAGCAAAGTGCTACTCGTTTTAAACTTGTTTTTTTTTTCATGCTATTCGTATGTTTTTCTGACCATTTACACTAAATGCATAAAATGTTTACATTCACGCTAACTGCATAAAAGAATCATTACCTAGACATGATAAAATTATTGTTTTTGACAAACAAATATTTCAAAAGGAAAAAGGGGTCAAGATGATTGTGCCCCTAGGTAGTCGTCTCCTAAATAATGAGAAATTTCATTAATATCTTTTTTTTCACTCATTATTTATTTAACAATGAAATCGATATTTATTTAACAATGAGTCGATATATTTCGTAGCAACAATCACTATTGAACAACTCGATTGAACATTTGTTCACCCTTAAGAATTATAAATTAATATGAACACGTTTTTTAGACAGTGGTAGTTTGTCAATGGTCAACAGCCGATCCCTTCGGATCAAAAGGTATCGATGCCTCCTGACCACTGTCTAAACTTGACCAATGAGTTCTATCTACCGGACAGAAAAGCAAGTTGGTACGGCTTCCGAAATCAAAAAAGTTAAAAAAAGCATCTACGCAATACGTATTTTAACAGTATAACAATAACATTTATATTGTACCATTGGCGCTCGTTACACTCGCCAAAGCATACCTAGCTACTTGACACCCGTAAGTTTTTACATCGTAAAATATGCATTGCAGATTTACACTTAACAAAACTCCTAGCTTTACCGAATCGACGTATGTACGGTCGTTGTAATGCCATTCTAAAGAATGGGTTGTCTTTCTAAAAAAAAATTAATATTCTTTTATAATAACCCAATGTAATAAATTAGCCGATAACCAGTCGACGAGGCGCGTGGGCGCCGTCGCTGCTGACTCATTGGTGTGTCGAAACCGCCTAGACCGATCATTACGTGCGATATTACTGCATGACCGAGGCTCGGAGCGACGTGCGACTGCTTCGAGAGGTAGCCGTGGCGCGTGTGGCGGTCGGTTTGTACGCGAAGCGCGCTGCCAAGTCCAGATCGTAGCTTATGTGACAACGCTATGAAACGAAAGCTCGACCGGACCAAAGAGGCGGTGGTTACGAGACGATATCCAAAAACCAAAAAAATTAAAATTTAGGATAAGTATACAGATATGGTGGTATAGACTGAATCCCTCAGTTACCAAGTTGAAGTTGACTGATTATTGATTCATAATATGTACCTACTCGTATGTAGAGATATTGTGGGTGTGCCTAACTACACAGAAAAATAAAAGTAGGAAATTAGACATCAATCGTTAGCATAGAATGCAATATGAGCGCACCATGTTCATTTGTAAGGAATACTTAGTTTGAGAATGTTAAGGATTGTGTGGCTCATAAACGATCAGTGCCAGCTTGATACTGATTTTAATATAAAATATAATTACACATAAATATTTTGTTAGTATATATACCCATAATGAACAATTTCCGTATTTTAATTACAAATTATAAATCTCGCAAAATTGAAACGCTCAACATTTAGAGATTGCTAACGAACTGAATTAGGATGGAGTGGTTAAAATTGAAGAATAGCATTAGTGATTACAGATGTCCATGGGCGTCGGTGACTGTCTACTCTAGTGGCTCGCATTCCCTTTTACCCCTTAAAAATCTTAATAAAATGCAGTGCATATACCTAAATTTTACCACTCGTATTCGCCATCTCCCAATTTTCTCACCTTTTATCGTTCCCTTCAAACACGGCTTATTGACTCTACAGTGTTTTCATCAAGTTCAAAATTTTATTTATTATAACAAAGAATATTTTGAAACGACAGAAAGAGTGAACTCTCTTTGTCAATTCGTTGTGTTGATATTAAATTTCATACAAATGAGTCAGGTCTCGTATCCGAGAAGAGAAAACGGTACATTACGATGTGTCTGTCCGTCTTTGCCAGCTCTGGTCGTTCAAAATATAAGAATTATACTTAGTACAATTTGCAAATGACTGATAAATTAAATATACATTGAAGTTATATTAAATTGTAGTAGGTACTGACAATACGTACAATGTGCGCTAAATAGCATTCTGCCGTTCATCAGGTGCTGACAGCGAACATCGGCACCCTACTGGACCTTTACGGCGTGGAGAAAGGCCTCGACCACTTCAAGTCCTCGCAGGAGCTGAGCTTCGACGAGTTCCGCTACTACCTGCAGCAGGAGGTCTTCGGTTCGATGCCCAAGACGTCGGCGCTATCCGCGCTCAGGGAGTACGAGAACAAAATAAGCGAAGTGAGCATACTTAATTTGTGTTTCTCGTTTTACTTCGTCCACTTATACCTCTTATGTTCGAACATTTTGATATTCACCTATTTCGTGGTATCTCACCTCAGTTGTTTATTAATCCTACGATTCTACCTGCGTTTATATACCACAAAATAGAACAACTGTTAATAATAAAAATTAAATAATTAAAATAAAATCCCGGTTTATTCAAAGTTTCGTAGCCCTTGTATACCAAATCGAATACCAATTAAAAAAATCTAGGTGAAGCGAGCTAATTATTTTAAAGTATTAGAATTGTATCTATAACTATTGATAGAACTCCGTGTTGCAAAACTGTCACATTGCGATCGTTAAATCGTGACTTGCATTTTTTTACTATATGCGTGCAATGGATATTTGGTTTTTTATTATATACAGTTCTATTGTTGTGTAATAAACATTTTATTAGTTGTTATTGAAGTAACCGGTCAAGCGTTACTCAAGCTTACGCAATTAAAGTTCAGTATCATATACTTCTTGTTTCTATCTATAAGACACTTTGATTATATTATCGATACACTAGATATAACTATTCGAGAATTATATTATCACGACTACATATGGCTATTCGTTCAGTCGACATTTTATAGTGCAGTTTTTCCTATTTTTTTTTCTATTTGTGCCTTTGGAAGCAGAGTAATTTAGAACAATTACTAGTAATTCTTCTGAATGAAGGTGATTTTTTTTTTGTACAATTTTAACAGCATTTAAGAACCCGTAACCGACGAGCTTTTATGAAACGATTGATGGATATCACTGAGGCAAGAAAGGTATTATGAAAACATCTTACCATATGTAAGTCTCTGGTCTCCGTCTACCTTTCTGAGATGTAGGTGTGAATTTATAAAAAAACACCTAGCAGTACATATACTTGGGTATTCTTTACAAGCTCTCTTTTGAGGTGAATTCTCTGTGAAATAGAAAAATAATATTTTTCGTTACTTCCACTATCACCCTATAAAATGAAAGTGTAACTTTCCTGTACTACAGTAATTGAATAACCAGTTCCTATCCTTATACCAAAGTTCGACATTTCTTTTTGTAAGGTTTCCCTTACACAAGCACAGAAGTGATTCTCTATCTTCAGTTTTCTTTCCAAACGTTCTTGTACAAGTTTCAAATAATAAACAGCCGAAACTGCCGAATTATGCAGAATAACGACTCATCTCTATTTTTAATCGTGATGTCAAAGATGTTACATCCCTTATAGGAAGCATCAATTTTGACGATGATTTCTATTGTAAATGAATTTGTATAAGCGTTATACAAATCTAATAATGAACTTTGAAATGGACTCGAAAGTAAAAGGACTTGTGCCTTGCATCACTGTCGTTAATTTGTCACTATCTGGCGGGAACCTATTTTGAGCAGTCTATTATCACATTGTGATGTATATATACATATATATGTGTGTGTGTGTGTGTGTGTGTGTGTGTGTGTAGACTGACAAAACAAAGCGAAAAGGTTGGCTAGGGTTGCCCTAGAAAATTCTATGCACACCAAATCGGTGGCATATATTTAAAAAGGGTCAATCTTTAAACACCTGAAACCGACAAGCTGGCATGTAAAGATTGATGGATGTCAGTGAGGCAAGAGATATATTCTAAGATCGTACCATGTGGAAATCTATAGTCTCTGCCTACCCTTCCAGAAGGCTATTATCCAGAACACATGCCTATTTCCCAGGAAATAGGCATGTGTTCGTTATTTAGTCAAGGTTCTATGCAATTGTATTATGTTTAAAGCACTAAAGGTGTTGAAACTGGCGACTACGACTACAGGCTGCTTAATCAGTTATTTGATGAAGTTGGGAATTCTTGTTAAGTTACGTCACCGCCCATGTTTTGAGCAGTGTTACACTCCGCCAGGAATTTAATCTATGGTACATAATATTCAACATGTTATGTGTTGACGATAAGCCTGATTCATGATCTCGGTGCCTACGCCGAGGTCATGATGATTAAAATAAATCATTCTAAAATACTGTTTTAGGTTTTCAAAGTTCTAGAAAAAGTTTAGCAGAATTTTTGTTATGTATTTGTTATTTAAGTTCTGAACACGTACAATAACAATAGAATAAATATTCATTTTAGAAATTGTTATCTACACTAATACTGTAAAAAGTATTTATTTGTTTGTGTATAGGTTAGAATAGACAGGAATGTCTCTGAAAGACTCTCGTGCTAGCAAAGAGAATAGAAGGGATTGTCCTATAAAAAAACTTTTCTAGGGCATCATGCCAGACTCGCAGGAACTGCTAATCCGATTCTAAAAATTCTTTCAGCAATTGAGTCAGTAACTCTAAGTAATGTAAACTATATTTTATTTTTATATTTTTATATCTACAAATTTTCACCACAATCGGCTTGGGGATTTCACCGTCAAAGTTAACAAATATCACCACATTATGAAATTCATACTCTCTCCATTTTAGTTTTTACTAATGTGATAGATAATTCTAGATCACAGGCTTAGCGAGCCATAGAAAAACACACTTTACTAAATCATCTAACAAAATACCTTTATGGACGTGACAGGAAGTCGATGCATGTTTCATTTGCATATATTATAGCGATCATTGCTAATTTTACTCTTTAGTCGTTTATGTACAAAAAAATATATTTAAATGCAAATTTGACTTATTAAATATTTAATATATATGAATAATTATCATTAATTTTTAAAACTCATTTTAATATAATAATTTTAAACTACAATAAAACCAGTCGACGTCGTTCGCCGAGTGTTGACTTTTCGTACGTAAATACGAAGATAGTAAATACACTTTGCGGTAAAACTACCTGTTGCATTGCTATCGATATTAGGTTTTCAAAACGCTAGAAATATCTTGGGAATAGGCATTCGATGTTTACATCTACTGGCTAAATAATTCGTTTTTCAAGTTTATACGAAAAACACTTTAATATTATTATTAAAGTGTTTTTCGTATAAAGTTATCTAAACATGAATCTTAGATAATTACTGCACGTAATTGAAATGAAAAACGAAACCACCAGTGCTATCTAAAATACGTGTAATAGTGTTACACACGGGCGAAACCACAGATAAAGAATGACGGAGCAAGATCTGACTCGAGAGCAGCAGATCAATTCAGTAAACTTCAAAGGACTCGATCGATATCGTAATGACGTCAAAATTACGTCAGCGAGAGAAGGTTTTCACCGTTCGCCTCCTCGCTTACGTAGTTATGACGTCATAGCAATGTCTGCTGAATCGTTTAATGTTTTCAGGATCGGTCTGCTAAACCGGAATCGAAAAAGAAGTCAAATTGAGACGAGATCGAGATCATGATTAAGATATGAAAAAGATCGTTCTACGACCACGCAGTTGAACCCGTAACAGTTAATCTATTTTTAATTTCGTTCGTAGAGGCGGCATTTTGCCATTAGTCGCGCCGGTACGAACTATCCTAACTTAAGAAGCCCGTGTTGTGTTTTCCTCTCGATAGGAATCAAACGCCTTTGTCTGCTGCCCTATCGGATTGCTCAAATTTTCCGAATAGTTAGCTAAGCTTACGTTTTCCATATTGTATACTTTATTTGCGACGGACATTCCATGCGACGGTTGATAGTGCGATGAAGACGGAGATAATCGATATCAGGGTAATAGAATTTCAGTCGAACTTTTTAAGGTCTTCAACAAAAACCAAGCCGTAACCTGTCGCTATCAAAAAGCCACATCATCAGCTACTAACTTTCCGCCCGCAGATTCGCCGACGTGGACGTGGGAAGGTGTACCATTATCTTTAAATGGAAAGACCTCCCTGTCAGTTTCAATCGCGATCTCACTTTCGATTCTGGTTCCGATGCTGTTTGTTCTTACTTCGATTCAGTTCTCCGTCCCTCTTTCAATTTCGATACAGCACGCGGTTCCAATTTTGTGCGAAGTCATCCTTTAAAAAACCCCGAAAATAATTTCATTCCTCACATCCGATTTCAATAAAATAGAGTTTATTGTCTGCTCTAAGCTAAGGTATCTATACATATCTATTTAAAATATATTGAAATCCGTTTGGTAATTTTAAAAATGTTTGCGACAAGACAGATAGATAGACGAAAAATTTAATCATTGTTTTCTTCTTTTGCGTTACCTTTCGTTCATCGTCTTTTCTCCATTCTTTGTAGGCATGATTTCAAGCCTACCGCTGATGGGCTGATAACGGCTAATGTGATAAATCTGACGGTCTTTTAATCCGACTTAAATTACAAACTCTATGGTCAATTAATGCGAAGGCAATATCCTTAACTAATGAGCCACCATTGCTATTGATATACAATATCAATATATGATATACTTTTTTTATATAGAATATTCGAAGGAAAACCATCAGGCAAGGTTATAAAGAGTAAACAGTCACTTCCGCCCAGGCATCGACTCCAGAGAACTCACCACTGCATTGCCAGCCTCTTGTTCGGAAATAGGATATCCAATGGAAGGATGAGAGAGGACAGTAGGTCACCGGAACTCTCACTCTTTGAACAAAAGGCAACAGCCCGATCTGCTTCTTCACATCCGTATTCTGTGAATGTGTGGATTTCACCGGTGCAAGTGGCCAATTTTTGCCCTGCAGCTAAATTGGTGATGGTGGGGCTTCTATTCCTATTAATATCTACAGATATTTGTAGGGTGCACAGAAAATTTCTGCAATAAATGAGATGAAAAATTACTATAAGTGGTCAAAAATGAATTTATAGTTTCCCAAAATATTCTCCATTAGTATAAATGCACTTTTTCATTCGAATAATCCAATTTTCAAAATGTATATGCCACTCCTCCCTGGCGATCTCGGAAACATGTTTTTCATACTCTTCGACAACGTCTTCTGGTGATGAAAATCGATGATCGTGTAAACGATTCTTAATTTTTGTGTAGTATAATTCTCTACGATTTAAGTGTAATTTGACAGCTCAGTAGAGCCTCGTTCGGCCTCCAACTGCTTTTGGCGATGAAGCACCATGCAAGACGACTTATTTGTAAGTGGTTTGCAAAATTCAAACGCGGTCGTGTCAATATGAGTGACGAATTTCGTGTTGGTCGCTGTCCACCGCTGTGAAAACCAAAAATTATATATGTTATGATATGTTCCGATCATACGGCACACAGCGTCAGCAAAATTTTTGTTTTTCACAGCGGTGGACAGCGACCAACACGAAATTCGTCACTCAGATTGACACGACCGCGTTTGAATTTTGCAAACCACTTACAAATAAGTCGTCTTGCATGGTGCTTCATCGCCAAAAGCAGTTGGAGGCCGAACGAGGCTCTACTGAGCTGTCAAATTACACTTAAATCGTAGAGAATTATACTACGGAAATTTTCACGACTTAAATACATAGTGATGAAAACACGCAATTTTTAAAATGACGCCACAATGCAAAAACAATTGACAGTTAGATGAAACAAACTGCATTGTACAGCGAAAGAGTTCCATTTTCAAATGTAGTATTACTTTTTAAATATTGTCTATGTAAGTTAACAGTTCCAGAAACTTATAGTGCGCCCCATACACGCATCTATTGATAATTCGAAAATTTGTAGAATACATGGCAGTCAATGTCATGATAATAACTGAATAGACATTCACAATACTACATGACATTTGTATTTATTCTTTACATAAATGTTCAAACGACCATAAACTATTATCAATAATTCGTCTATGCGTACTTATCGCTTAATGCTCTATTGTATTGTCAACATAATTAACACTACTACGTCCATACATCCCATAAGGTCGTAGTACACTATGATCTAAATGTGTTTTCATCTGTTTTCGCTTCCATGCGTATCGCGAGCCACTTCAACAACGTCACATTGTACACTCGCGTGTGAGCATTCAGTCGGAAGGTCACCGAACCCCATCGGGGTCACGGCGCGGGCTGTCGACAGCTGAAACATCTGAACCAACCATGAAAACGTGTATCGGCAGTCCGTTTACGAAACGGCCGTTCTTGCTGAAATCCGTTCCACCGTTTTGCGTGAAATGGCCCCTCGCCCTCGTGCCCGATGTCGCGCTCCGTCGCCGTTATCGTTTGTGGGTAAACTGGGCTGATGAATAAATTAAATACACAATCTTATTGCTTTAAATGAATAATTTTTGTGTATATACAAACTCATGCATTAGTATCCCGGAAGGGGCCTTAATTAACGAGTTAGATCTAAATTTGTATTTGAATAAACTTCTGCTTTTGAAAGATGTTTGTATATCTTCTTTGGAAAAACGACATAATTTTTTTTTAAGCATTGCTTTTTAGCGCCATCTCGTAAGATACTTTTTAGTTAATTATATTGTTGCTATTTTATTAGTTCGCAAAAAAATAGAGCACTACGTAAATAAAATATGGATCTAAATATTTATTGTTGGAAATGATAATGAGCAACTTCCCGCGAGAAGTTGTTATATTCCCACGACAGAATAGAAAGGTGCCGAACAAAACTCGGTTGTTCAGGTAATATTGTACTTAATTAAAAAGACTGAGTAATGTATATATTCCTCAAGCTAAAGTATTTAATCATTATTGACCAAGTAGTCAATAATAATTAAAAGGGAAAATGGAACCTTTTAAAGATGCCTTTTTTTGTTCGTCTGTTTGCCTATCGCAGACCTTTTTCTGGAAAAGTATTTAAAGGAGGAATTTGAAATATCAATACAAAATAAAATACGTGCTTATTTATTATGCCTTTTGACCTGTATACACGTGGCAAGAAAATAAATATTTCTAACGATACGTAATTGTGCCAGTCTAATTCACTCTTTGTTGGGTTTTTTAAACATATTTTTAGGTGGTTATTTTGAACATTCCATTTATCTCTTAGTTGTTTGTAAATTAAAAATTTTCTTATTACAAACAACGATAATATTAATGGTGTTCTACTATGTCCTAAAAAAATAACATTTGCACTTAATCATTAACAAAATTTTAAATGGGTTTCTTTATTTATGCTATAAAATCAGAATTAAATTAGTAACTTTGTAAATGCTTCTTATCTGAAGTTTTGTCATTCACTAAAGTTATTTTCACTTTTTTTATGAATTGCGAATCAATTTTAGCCACTATTTGCATATATTGTTTTCAATCCAAATTAAAAGTGGTTTACAAGTTATTTTAAAACTAGGAAATGGATGATGTCCAAATATAATTTTCATAGTTTAAGAAAAAAAATTGTGTCAAATCTTTAACATATCTCACTACAAACATCAACGTGGATTTATTAAGATTTGGTTGTTAATTATTACAAAAAAATTTACAAGCACTTTTTTAATACTTAGGCTAAGAAAGGTAAATTAAAAAAAAGTGCCAATCAATTGTAAATTTTATTCATCTCCAGAATACACATTACTTGAGATTTTCTATTTAGATACTAAATTAACGAATATTGCCAATATGTCCATAACCTTGACTACAGCGCCACCTATCGCATCTGAGCATAAGTACGATTCACATTCTCGCCAAAATAGATATATTGTATGAATATAATCTAATGATTTCGAAATGAGTTGTTCAGACCGAGTTTTAGTCTGCGAAACATTGCGGAAAAGTTTATGGCCAAGGGTCAAAGGTCACTGGCACTTTCGTAGATCTGAAAAAAGCTTATGATGGAGTGAAAAATCACTATCCATAAACAAATGTAACCATGCATGGTGGTGTATATATAGTTAACCGTGACTGTTCAACCTATTCATGGATAGCTATGATTTTAAATAGAAGAACGTATATCACGCAAATTTGTAGTTCCCTAGGACTTATCTGTAATGTATTTTTCTGTTTATCATTTATATCATCTAAATTGATTACGACTCTTGTGTATGGATACAACAATAACATTTAACTAGTATCAATCGGACGGCGTGGTAACATCGGACATTAACACTGAAATCACATACTTCTTGTTATACTAACAACTAACATGCATTAGCTTCACTCGCCCTTTGCTTAACCTATTTTATGTTGTCGTGCAGGTCTGCTGGCTGGTGTGCCGTAAAAATTTGCTACAAAGAGAGAAACCAGTCTTCCAGGATGACTCGATTTTCAAGTTATTTAGAATATTTTGTCTTCTAGCGGATTTGGTGAAGGAGAAGGAAGAGAGTTCTTCTTACGTAGTAAGTTTGAGGTTAAAATTATAAAGTAAGTTTTTATATTGTTACGGCAAATAATACCTACAAAGATTGACTTTTAAGATGGAAATTAAGGAAAAACGTCGAGAACTACTTCAACAAAGTCGATATTTTGAGATGGCAGAACAGACCATAACCTAGCTATTAAGGGCTGTGTCACTCTATAGGTTTACCGACCTCAAGCAGAGTCAAATTCTTCCAAAGAAAGTGGGTTTTCCATTTTTCACGCTTAAAAGCGCACAGGATCTATCTAAACCCATATTTTTTATATTGTAAGTTATTTTGAATCTAGTTCAATTTGGAAAATGGTCAGTCAATATAATACCATCTTATTGAGTTTTTGACCCAGTTTTCTTTTCTGATTGTTTATTATTGTGTTCAAAAATTAGGTAAATCTATCACAACGTGACGTTTATTCTCCTAAAGTCAATTTGTTATAGATGCTTCTATTTAGTTTCCGGTATTCTAACTAGAAATCTGTTCTGTTTTTTTTTAGTCATTTTCACTAATTGCTGAGGAAATAAATGTAAATGCATATATTATAAAAAATACATATTATGATCAGATCATTTTGCCGATAAACTTCATTGTACGAGAAATTTGTCCATACCTAAATTAATCAATTAATATATAATTACATATTGGACGTACGTATGCACATTTTAATTAACATAATAATATTGTAATAAAAAGGTGTCTATCGTGAAAATTTCATCGATTGTGTAACATATCACAATAATATACTATAAAATAGTTTGTCAAATTAGACATTTTAGAGTAATTATTCATCGCACCATCTAGTTTCATTAATTATATGTTACTAAATATGTTACAAGTGACATCTGTACCTAATTTTGTAGTAAATAGTCCAACCCAATGGGCTCACTTCATATTTGCAGGCAAAAAATTCATTGCTGCAATAGCTGATTTGTGTTCCGTGCAATTATAATAACAAAAAGAACTTATTGTCCTTCAGGTGGTCCTCCAACCATCAGAGGCGGGTATCGTGGCTGAACAGCTAGTCCTGTGCTTGGGCCTAAGATGGGACGCCGCCGACTGGGATGCGCTCAGCAGCTCCATAGGTCACTTCAACTGGGCTGCATTTCTGACTGTTCTAGAAGCTAAATACTGTATCGAACAGAATCTCCACAAAGCTGCTCTGATGGAGGCCGTTGACGAGCTCTATAACGTCTTCATTGAAGATATTATTAAAAAAGTAAGGATAATCATACATGTTGTAACCTTTAGGTCCAATTATATGTTAAATCTGATGCCCGCACTTCAGGAAATACTTCAATATTAATTTTACTAATTACGCATCATTTAATTGATTAATAAAGGTATGTTTAATACAAGGCTACTAATTAATTTACAAAATGCCAGCCGGAAGAGAGAGAGGCATTTCAGTATTGCCATAATCTGTTATTATAATTTAAATTGATGCAATTAATACGACAATAAAAAATCTTTTGTTATGGGCCTATTTTCACAACATTATTTGACTAAAATAAATATGCTTTTAAACTTTTGCTCATATTGTTAAGATTTTGCTTGTTTAGAATGTTTTCGGAACAAAATTTAAATTTTAATGAACAAAATTGTCATAATTAACCTATTACATTATTAAATATATATCCTTGTTTTATATTCCCATATAAGTAGACGTCATTGAGCCAATCCGAGTGACATTGATGTCTAAATATTGTGAACAATCTGAACTAAAGTTGTAAATTATTAATAAATGCAGCGTATCACAATTCCTAAAATAAAAAATCTTTCAGGGTTATCTTCTGAAACGCGGTTACCTTCTTCCAACGATGAGAGAATATTGGTGCGTTCTGCAACCCTGCGCACTGACTTACTACAAAAGCTCATCTCAAAGGGAACAGTGCGGCAGGATCGTCATAGACGAGTACTGCTCAGTGGAACCGTCGTCAGGAGACGGGAAGATTCAGAAGTTCCAAGTGATAACTCCTGAGAGAACCTTCGAATTCGGCACCCAAGATCATAAGTGAGTCTACATACGTCCATTTTATTAGGATTCCGTACCAAAATGGCAAAAACGAAACAGTAAAGGTTCTGCCCTTGTCGTTTCGTCATGTCCGGCCGTCGTCCGTCCGTACGATACAGACATTTTATTCAAAAACTACAAAACGTATACCAATGAAATTTATAGTGTAGATATATTGTATAAGCCGCTACTTAGTTTGACAGTTAAATAGTTATAGGGGCGGCGTTTCCTTACATTTAACAGAAGCTGAAAAAAAAATGTTCGGCAAACATCAACGTGTGGTACATATATCGACAATTTACTTTTATAAAACACTAAGGTTTCTGATTACGTGAATAATTTTGAAAATTATCGCTACGACAGTAGCACAAATTGTGCCCCCCCCCCCTTTATTTTCTAAACCATAAGTGCAAAAAAATATGAAAAAAATTACAAAGATAATGATTTAATAAACATTTTCAACGAAAATTGTTTTAAATCTGATTGAATATACCATTTTCAAGTATTGCCGAAAAACTGCGCTTCTCAACAAAAGGACGTAATTGCTATGAATATACTCTTTTGTTGGTTCACCTTAGTTTATACTAGTTTAAGACTAATAGTTGACGTACCTACTTATTTGTCTACTTATAGGCAACTAAAATGCTTATAACTATTATGTGCGGGAAACATGGATAAAATGTAACGTATTTTTTTTCATCTGTAGTGCATTTCTTTGTAATAATGACTTCGGAACCCTATATGGAGCATGATCCGACATGCAGCTAGCCAGTTTTTTTTCTAGTAGATAATCGTTCAAATCATGAGATCGATCTGATCTATTAATTATATAGAATCGTTATTGTGATGCCTTTGAATATAGCGTTCGCATATTACTCTATAAGCGTAATTACATTCATGTGTCCGTAACCAAATATACAACGTCTTTGTTGGTCGAATATCAGCACAATCTTTTCTCTTTGGCACTTATGTTATTTAATTTCGAGCAGGTATCACACGGGGCGTACTCTGATTCATTGTCAAATGTTTGAAATATTTTCCACAATCATTTTGAAAAAAAATTCAAGTGCATTTTCGGGTTTGAGAGCGCCAATATACGTCGAAACCATAAAATATTAATACAGTGCGGACAAAAAAATGTATAGCGATTTATTGTAATAAATAATGATTTAAATAAAATGTCATTTGTGATACGAAACCTAAGTAGTCATTCGATTATCTGTTACGATATTATGGAAAACATTAAAATGAATACTGCATAGTTATACATTTATGCAACGCACGCCTTAAATAAAACTCGGTAAAGAATCGTATTTGTCTCATATAGTCCAGGAAGTAAGTGCCAATCGCTGTAGTAAAGTTGCTTTAAATAACTTAATAATACATGTACTTCTCAAGATGTTTCTTCGTAAATAAATAAGGTATCATTGTCTATGTGTCTATTTAGGTGTATTTAACGGCCAATTTTCTTTACAACTATACCATCGATTTGAAATTTTCCTGCATCTAAAGTTAGTCAATTGCCCGCAGCTATTTCCAGTAAAATTTTTTTCTAAGTCCCCAATTAAATTTTTACTTCTTCCCTACTTTTTGTATTTAAATAATATTGTTGTATTTTTTTAAATATTATGCGAATATTGCGTAAGGACAATATGTAATTGAATTTTTCTAATGGCTTGATAATACAAAAATTACAATACCACTAGGACCCGTCTCCAGTGGGTATCGGCTCTACGTCAAGCAGCAGCACTATCAGCGAGTGCTGAAGGTTACCAGCAGTGCGCGCGCGCAAGACGTCGTGGCGCCGACGCCAGGCGCGAAAGAGAAGCTATGGAGGCAAGAGCTAGACTACAACAGGAGGTCCGAGCGCGACGGGCCGCTGAAGCCCAGGCACAGGTAAAATTATAGTTTTAAAAAATCATGTAAAATAATGAAGTACTAGGAAATAATTGTTGAATTAATTTTCGATTCCCACTTTGCGCAGAACATATGTGTAATTTGAAGTAAGGGCACATTGAAGTACCTACTTATTTTACACTATGTTGTTTATAAGAAATGGAGTAGGTGTTTCAATAAATATATATGTCCTAATGATAAGCCCTTTACATTAAGCGTACTATTGAGAATAATTTTTGTATTAAAAATTACATCATTTTGTATTTTTTCGGCCTTCTTTCTTTTTAACCGTATCGTAATGCGAACGCACGTTATGGAAGGAGTATAGAGAATACCTAAATAGTTTACTTGTACTATTTTAGGAACTGGCAGAACTAGCGCAGCAAGACAATAAGAAGCTAGAAGAATTGAAAAACGCCCAGACGACGTTAGAGAGACTTCTGCAAGAAGAAACTCAAGCCAAACGAGACGAAGAGATTGTTAGGGCATTGCAAGCGAGGTAAAATAATTACTAAGCGAACGACCTGGTTTCTTTTCAAAGCAATGCGTATTCGCCTATAAAAATTTCAGTGACGTAATCTCAATATATAATCTAAGCAGGATTGAATACAAACATCTAAACTTATAAACTTTCATATTTTTAATATTAATAGGATCTTTGACTTGGATGCACCCGACGATGTGAACACGTTATCAAAAAATGCAACTTCTATAGTTAGTGAAGATTAAAGGAAAAATAATGTAGAATAACATATCTTAGTGTATAAAAAAAATTAAATCAGATTTTTTCTGGGACAAAAACTTGTGTCCATCTCATGATAAATAGGAACTTCACCAGGGACACCACTATTGTATTGTAGCATTAATATTTTATAGCTTGTTATTTGTGTCATTTGTAGCGTGTTTTTCGATATCTTAAGTATTAACCGAACAATGCGGGAATCAAGCTGGTTTCGCTGGCCTGCGGTACATGTGACTAAGTTCAACTCAATTACCCAGATTTCTTTATTATTTTACTCTTACATAGTTTGTAACGCAAAGTTTCGACCCAGGTTCGGAATAGCGAGTGAAATTAACGCTAACGTGGGCGTAACATCAAACGGGTGCATTACCTCTTATAGTTTTTAATCATACTGTTACTTGTAAAAATATGGATTCCTACTCTATAATAGTAAACTATATGTCACTACTCTTTCATTATAAATTACTGGCATAATAATTGTTTCTAAGAACAAGTATAGCCTACTCTCCCCTGCATAAGATGTCCTATTCCTGAAAGTTTGGTAACCCACTACTGATTTCTCTGGACTTGCGAATGTCTATGGGCGACAGTGATTACCTACTTTCTGGTGACATGCGTGCTCTGTTGTATTAAATTCAAAGGTTATTCATAAACAATTGTGAAATTTCTATTTCTCATATTTTCGTATAAAAATTGGCAAGTCCTAAAAAAAGATGCCACTACTTTTACTGCGTCAGTGAATCGACACATCCTTCATTTTCGAAGATTTTTTAAAAACATTATTTTTACCCGGACTGTAAATTAAAAGACCAATTTAAAATAAATCAAGACTTTGATAATGGTTGATGACCATCAATATATTTTATGCATTTACAGTATTATGATAATCATTTCAATCATTACAAATCAATAATATTACATATTGCAGAGTTCTGACCGAAGAATGGGAGCGAAGAGAGGAATTAGAAAGGTTACAAGAAGAACAGAACAGAATGCTGGAAGAAGAGAGGCTTAAAAGGAAACAGTTCGAAATGTTACAGGCAGAAAAGGAAGCACAGTTCAGAGGCAAGAACTTACAAAATTTTATACTGTACATGTTTTTATTTTTACTTTATGATTAATATTAAGTTTATTTTATCTCCTTTTTTTATTAATATTAAATATAAGCCTGAGTAGTCTGAACAGCAGGCTTCACAGTAGCTTTAAGTAAGGTTTCAAAGAATCCACTGAGGTTTTGCTCTAAGCCCGATGCTTTTCAATATTGCCATGGTAACATAAATATATTTCGAAACCGGCTACACGCGAACGTTTTTGTAGACCGATGCCGTCAATGTAATTGACAGTACGTTACCGTAAATTCAGAAGAAAGAAAAATAACTAACTGTCGCACTAACTACATGATTGTACTCGAAAGAGATGGTTGGGAGCGCATTTGTTGGTAGTTTTAACACTCCTGACAGCCCCGTGGATGTGACTCTCTGAGTTTACCTGAAGATATGCTGATCTTGCATGAAATGTATGTAGAAATTGTGTCTCAATAATTGACGGTTAAGATAAAAAAATAACTTGTCTATTGGTTTTAACAATTACAGAATTTTACTTACTGTCGAAAGAATTGCTTTAAACACAATCAATTAAGTTTAATAACTTCAATAATCATTAAGTAATAGAGCACACAGGATCAAATACAGAGACACAATTAAACTAATCTGTCCTAAATAAAGGTCCCTGTCTAATCATAAATGTCCATTGAAAAGTAAAATAATTATCCTAGTAATCTGTAAGCACGACCACTCTATTGATCTGAATATTAGGCGACAAGAAGATGTGATGAAACAAATAACAGAAACAGTATCGGACCTAAAAAAGCTATTAAACCTTAAAAAATCGAAAATATCCTCGTTAATTCAATGCACCTGCAAATCGTTGAAATACCGCACAGAAAATAAGAGATCATTTTGCACTAATACGGGCAAATTGTGTGACAAAAAAAAATCATATAATGAGACGAGCGACAACCATAGACGAACGAAAAACAGATAGCGGACGCGTGCCGATCATAGATAATGAAAAACTGATGATGAACTAGTGTAAACACATACATGTATCTAAAAACAAACATGTATAGTTCACAGTGGTCACATATCGAATTTAATTTTTACTTTATAAACTTAACTGTATAAAAAAACTTTTACTTGTTATAGAGGATTTTCTATGACTCTTTTCAGAGGCTGAAAAACGATTGAAAGAGTTGGAAAAAGAAAAGCAGAGACTAGATGCTGAGCTACGGGCCGCGCAGCAGAAGATCTCTCGCACCGAAACGAACGCTAATGCTTTGCAGTTACAATTAAGGGTAAACTAGAATTGTCTTAGCTATTTTTTTAATACGCTTATGTAATGTATTCTTTTTTCTATAATTACGAATAACAAAAAAAAAACGATTAGAATAAGGATAGTCTTAAAGTAACGAGAATTTTTTTCATTAGAGTTTTAATTAGTCTTGTAATTTCTCAAATGAAATTAAAACTTAATTTGAACTTACCACCTACGTCAGATGCATTATTACTGTATAATAATGCATCTGACGTAGGTGGATGTTTAATGGCTCGCCAATAAATGCAGGCGAATCGAGCAACGGAAAGAAGAGAGCATCGGAATTGCATGACACAATATATAATGTCGTTTAGTTTTATAAATTAATATTAATGATATCTTAGGATACGCACACATCAACATCTGCTCCCATACTGAGCATTGTTGTTTTTGTTTAGAGTACCAGATAGTTGATATAATAAATATATTTTGTACATATTATATAGATATTAACTCCTGGACTCAAGACAAATATTAATTTTTAATCAAATGAAAAACATTTGTCTTGGGCGGGTCACCACCAACTGCACCAATCAGGTAGTCAATCAAATATGAAATAGCAATTAAAAATAAAAACGATACTATGCGAAACATAAGACTATCAATATTGTCTTCCTTTGTCCTTATATGCTGAATTGATTTCCAGGCGCTGTATAATATATAGGATGTTTTTGACATGATAACGTTTTATAAATTGATGAACGCCGGCTGCGCGCACGATAAAGCATGACTCATTGTCGCGTTCCGCCTGAGCCGAGCGTGCGAGCGAGAGCGCGAAACAAGCGATAGAGAGGCGTCCTAAGCGTTCGGCTTGCGACGCATCTATCTCTCTTGCACTCTATCGGTCGATGGAGTGGAAGAGAGATACAAAATAATGATAATTATTTTATATCTCTCATGA
This sequence comes from Eumeta japonica, assembly GCA_005406025.1. Taxonomy (NCBI): domain Eukaryota; kingdom Metazoa; phylum Arthropoda; class Insecta; order Lepidoptera; family Psychidae; genus Eumeta; species Eumeta japonica. Next base: position 156,283 of record BGZK01000485.1, on the reverse strand, counting down.
TGATACAATTATCATTACTAGATGATACAAAATAATGATATTTCAGTGATAATAATCCAATTCAATTCATGAAAGTATGCAATTTTTCATCAATGTCTTCTTATGACGTTATCACGTAAAATTATCGTCCGTAAACCGACTTCACACACACAGCCATTTTTTTTTTTATTAAACAGGAAATGAGCCCTCTCCTCCGCAACGGAGAGAGGGCGCGCAGGGCCATATCGTTCGTGCCCACCGCCAAAAGCTCGTCCGACACCCTCATAGACGTCCGTGGAGCGAACCTGAGAAACTTCAAGCTGAACAGGGAGGAACAGAATATATAATTGTTTTATATTCAATTTTCTTTTTGATTTCTATAAAATAATAGTCAAAATTATATTAAAAAAAAAGACAATTTGAATGTAAAAAATTGCACTAGGTATTGCAATGTCTTTTTCAATCTTTTTAGGAGAAGAAATGGTATACAACTTTATTTAGATGGTACCAACAACGATAAAACTATACTTAGCCAATGAACAATTACAAACGCAGAATCAACGGTTAAAATTTTCATGAAAAAAATCGTTTTCCTTTTTCTGTGGTTGTAATTATTTCTAAGCAAAATGAGGGGCCCTTATATGTACGCCCATACTTTTTATTCTATTTTTTATATAATCGGATGTTATCGATGTGTTAAAAATAAAATGCGATGAATCTCGATGTATTTTATAATAAATTTTTGACGAAAATGAAACATTGTTTATTTTCAATCCAATACAGAGAGTTGCGGTTATTAAAGTACTTAATTAATTTTGGTTGGCTGCTGCCTCAGCGGCCGCCATCCTCAACTTCTTTTTGGCGAGAGCAGCCTCTTCAGCTTTACGTCTCTTCTTTTCTCTTATTAACCGCCTCAACTGCAATAAAAGGAGCTGTCATGGAAAATCGTTGAAACTTTACTGAAGTGTTTTTTTTTTACCGCTGCGAAATTCATAAAAAAAGGAAAGCGACTAGTATTATATTTATAAAAATAAGTGTCATTGGCACTTCAGTTACATCATACGATTTCCATAGTATTTACCTTCAGTTTTGAAGTTAAACCTTTTTAGCCGCGACTTGAGAGTAATTGAAATCATTTCTTGGACGGAAGTAACGCTCAGTAACACGTTCACGCAGTTTCCGCTTTACAATTTTAATTTCGAATTTATCGCCAAACCGGACGTAATTTAAGCGGCGAAAATGACTTCTTATGACCCCTAATATGTATATAAAATAGTAGCTAGTTATAAATGTAACAATTATAATTATTTTCTTAGTAACTGGCTATGTCGGCGGTTTCGCCCAGACAGACGTAGAAGCAGTTTGTTCATTTGTTATGTAAAGCGATATCTCTTCGAATCATGTTTGATTTGATTAATAACTAGCTGTCCCGGTGGCTACGCCCGGATATTTATTTGAATGAATTAAATGAATACAATTCATTTTATTCATTCAAATAAAATGGATTGCTTAATTTTATCTGTATCGCGAGCTCTCTACACTTTGTATATTTAGTAAACTAGTACTAAATCATTTCAGTAATAATCACTTTATCAATAATTAGGCCGCGCCAGCGGCTCTACATGAGGAAACTAGAATTGATTTTTAGATTATTTATATATCTTATTGATTTTTTTTATTTAGTAGTAATATCTAGCACAACCAAACAAAAAACTTTTACTTCAATCACGCGTGAAAATTACAATCACTCGTAATTGTTCTATTCAATGTTTTATTTTTTATAGAAGTTAGCAAACATTGAATTCTTACGATTTCGTTGGTTATTATATATACTTATACTCACGTTTGAATCCGTAAATCCACATCGATAGACAGATTTAAAAAATTTTAACAAGAAATGTACACAGAATAATCTTGCGTTTGTAGCCTATACCAAAATTCATATTGAACTATACAGGCCATTAATAAGTATATACATTCATATTATATAATTCATAATACCATTATTTAATATTTACATTCATACATAAATTATTACCTCTTGAATTTATGCTTTTTTCTTTCCTCTCTTCCCTTTTCCTTTTTGCTGCATGTAATTGACGTAAGCACTTTGTTACACAGGTGCATATTATGTAACTAATTTATGATTCAATTTAAAGTATTAGTCGGTCACCGCATACTTTTTTTTTCAATAAATTTCGAATTTAGATATGATATATTAATTAATCTTTTCTAGTAATCGTATTGATAAACTCCTTTACTAAAATTTAAAACGTAACAATTAAACGATACAATATAAACAATATGTCGTCCTTCTATCGCACTACTGCTATAATGGAAAAAAAAATTGGTTGTTGATCGCTGAATGTTACTGAATTCGTTTATTCTTTTAATATTGAACATGTTTCGTAAAACACGTAAAACATGTTGAAAAATTATGTCAACACCAATCATGACGATAAATGGTTTATATTGATATTCCTTCTAATCTTTGTCTTTGACTAGGCTCTTTACATTGATTACACTATAGCTATGTTCCAAATTCCAAATTAATGACCAAACTCGATTGATAATATCTGTCAAATAAACAAAATCAGTATATGAAAAACAAAATAAAACATAGTTTACCCTTTTTTTCTCAGCGCGATTCGCCAAGACCTCCCGCCAGGCGTGTTGTATGACGCGCGCCGCGTGCTCCAGCATGAACTTGTTCATTTTGGCTGTCATCTCCTGGTGGTATTCATTGTCTCTTTCCTCCATCAGCGGTATATACTCGAGGTCCTGTTCTACCAACTTCGCCTGAAGGCAATCCCATAATGTCATAGAACAATAAATAATCTACGTATATAAAGAACTATGTAAAAATAAATATGTCTAATAACTAATATCATGAAAGAAAAATTTACAAAATTCCTTCTAAGAATGTCATAGAACAATAAATAATCTACGTATATAAAGAACTATGTAAAAATAAATATGTCTAATAACTAATATCATGAAAGAAAAATTTACAAAATTCCTTCTAAGATCCTGGGTATTAAAGAACAGATACCTTATGTTTTTACCCATAATTACTGCTGCATTTATACACAATGTCCTTAACATCTATTAATCCATGTCAGGACAACAAAGAAACAACTTCTTTATTAACAATTTTCTACCTAACCTGCAATTCTTCGAAGATGCGAAGCTGCTCCTCATATTTCTCAGTGTACTCGTCGACTTCGAGCTGCTTGTCACCCATTTCGAGGTCGTACTTCTGCAGCCAGCTCAATAATTGAGTCTCCACTTTGCACCTAAATTAAAATTCAAAATAATTGTCTTGCTTACTGCGTTTTGGCGTCTAGACACGACACCGTGTCAACACAACACCGTGTTGAGACCCTTGTGTAAGGGTCTCGACAAACTATTTAAACATTTATCATAGTTTCCTATCCTTTCTTAGAGTTAAAATCGTATGACTTTATGACTAAGAAAGGCTATCTCTTTTTGATTTTGCCAAATAGTATATTTTGATAGTCAACCAAAATATATTTTCAACACACTATTTTTTATTTTATCTACAAAGAGGATATGTTTGAATATTGGTAGGAGATATTTGTGTGTGTGTGACCAATAGACAATTAATTTTAATATTTTTTTACATTTTACTTATTACCAAATTTGTTAAATATTTTTTGACAATTGATACAGGTATCGATTTAAGTAAATGTCATTATTGAGGTTTCTGGTTTTATAATTTCATGAACCTATATTTAAATCTGTACAGATTGGGACTGCAACAAAACAACAAACAAACTGTAGGGTTTTCATTGTACCGCGGAACCCAAACAGTTTCCTTCGTCTTCAATTCCAAAGTTACCGTAACGATAATTATGGAAATCGATGCATACCTGCGCGTGCGCAAGTTTTTCTCTTCGAGTAAATTTCGTCGCAGCATATTTTCGTGCGCCTCCTTAGCCTCGGCTTCTTCTTCTTGCAACAATTCGACTTTTATGGCATGCGTACGTGACTCCAAAACCATCTCTCTTTCTGACTCTATGCTATAAAATGAAACATCATCTTGACAGTTATATTTCTAGAAATGTTCGTATATCTATGCATGCGTTTAAACAAAATTTTAATATTCAATAATAAACTAATGCTTGCAAAATATGTGCTATTCTTTTCAACTAATAGTCGCTCAAACGGTCAAGATATACACCGCATATGACCGCAAATCCATAGAATTTTTGTTTAGAGTTAATTATAAATGAATCAAGAAACGGTAACTCTTGAGTAGATTGTGAGCGCATTATCAAATAAGATTTCCAGATACTTTTAAAAATCCACTCATTCATAAATGTTTAAATGAAAAATGTCATATAAATCATCAAATACAAATATGATTGAATAATAACCAAAAAAAATCCTCATCACAGCTATTTTTTTTTGCATTCTAATAAAATTGCTTCCTAATCTATGCCTATATATACATATATAGGTATAGATTAGGAATGTGTAGGCTTGCGTGTGTGCGTGCGTGTATAGGTACAAAGTCGATTACATTTTCTTCCTGAGACTCGCTGCTGCGTTTTGTTCTAACAGAGCCAACTCCTGCTTCATCTGCTCTATCGTCTTTTCCTTCTGTTTCATAATCGCCTGAAACTGCTCGTTCTCCTCTCTCAGTTTGGTCTGATATTCTATAGCATAATAAAATATTCAATATGTTAGTTAATCAATTAATTGGCAAACTTTTATGAGTCTATGAAACCGAAAACAAAAAGCAGTTAATTATTTCATGAATTCTAATTTAATTTGAAAGTAATATATATGCAAAATAAAATTCAATACAAATATTTTTATTTTTCTTGTAAACTTATGCTTATTTCCCATATAAAGAAGCAGAAACGATAGGCCTTCACAAGGTACGATATCTGCATAACTCTCTCGCTTTACTGACATCCATCAATCATTTCATGCAAGCTAGTCGATATAAGGCTACTTAAAGTCATGCCTTTTTTTTATTTTCATTCTTATTAAATATTAATAGTTTTAATCTCGCATAAAAGCTTCTTTGAAGTACCCAAAAAATCTAACGTTAATAATGGGTAGAGCGAGTTGTTGCTCAGAGTTAAAAGTGCTTCAAACCAACAGATACAAGTTTCGGATCCTGGATTACGGGCTAATGGACCAATAAGAATTTAAGTAAAATTAAACCACTTTATGCCTCTAAGGACACGTTAAACCTTTTAATAGCGGATATTATCATAATATTGATGATAATTATAATCAGTAGCTGCCCATCTGCGCTAGATCAGCGGGGAAACCTTATTGTCTAAACCTTCAACATGAAAAAAAAGATTGTAAGGGTGGATGCCTTAACAATAGCGTAATTAAACGCTAACATGACAAGATCAAATAAACACGTACCCATCGGCGGTTATAGACCACAATCTAAGTACTACTTGAGGTTCAAAATAAAATGTAAAACAAAATAAATCTGTAGTTTTCTTCTGAGTAATGATCATTAGAAACTTTGGGTTTTCAATTTTTCTTGAAACGATCTCTTACAAATATTTTCAAAGTAGGCACATTGCTACTCGGTAAGTCCGGTATGGGCAGAGGGCCGGTCAATTACCTGGCTAGCAGTCGCATTCTAATGCATAGAGTGATTCGTATATGGTAAAATATCGTAAAATATTTTCCGACTTACCTTGTATTTGGGTAGTCAATTTCGCGTTAGAGACTTCCAGTTTGCGCGCGTTGAATTTCTCCGAAAGCTCCTGCTCGGCGGTCTTATTAACTTTTACTACCATCAACTCCCTGAACAGTTCTAGATTACGGAGGTAATCTATCGCCGTCAGAGTGTTCTGCTCTTCCTGAAGATTGATAATTAATGGAAGGTCTCCTCGTATAAACTTAACTTTAGCTATTTTATGAATTAATAAAAAAAATCGTTTTATATGCAACAATACGAAAATATTATAATATATGTCATCCATTTTATTATTACAATGCCAGTGTGCGCATCGATGTCCATCTCAATTATTGAATCTATTATTTCCTCGATTACTAAATCAATTGATTATATCTTAAATTATTTATTATCGTGTCAATAAAATTATTCCTCATTAGTCTTTGAGCCACCATACGGCCTTACTTCGCACTGCTCATTTGTCAAAATACCGAGCCATACGTCACTTTTTGTGACACTTTGAAATTATATGCACAAGCACATAATTTCAAAAGTGACGTCACTGTTGCATTTTCTGATACGCCTTTAACTTCAGATGACTTCAATAAACAGACGTGTTCGACCTCTTCGACGTACCATAGCTTATCAGCGGCGCGTAAATTAAAGGAAATTTCGTGGCTTTGTCTTGCGACGGTGAGACGACTAGTGAGTCGCTCTCACCACTGCCGACGACATATACATGTTCTTTCCAGTGACTGAATTTCACTGTGGCAAGCCATGTCTTTGTCAAAAGCATATTGATGCTGTCAACGATGGATTTGATTGGCTCTTTGCCAATAGCTTATAACGTCACCGAAGGGATACTGCCACAAAGCATTGAATAGCTGCTTTGTGGATAGTGCAGCGGATGGACTAAGACAGAGTGCCATGAGCTATCTTTTTGTCGTAAATATGATCAATAGTTGTTATTGGCGGGGAACCGCTATCACTATGCCTTTTAGGACTGAGCGTCGCTCTATTTATGAGTGGCATGCATATACGGGTCTGGATGCGAACTTGGAGCCTTTGCAAGTCAAGCTATAACGACGTTGTACCCACGATCTGCTTCTATAGGTCAGATAGATCTCCCATTATGAGCAGTAGCTCCTCTTTGAATGGGATATCCCTTTCAGGGCGATGGGGGAATATGAACCAGCGCCCATAGCCCCGACACAGTCAGTACCTAACAGATCAACATAACTTAATTAGCCGTCTCCGAGCGCCTGGTGCCCATGAGCGTTTTAAATGAAGGAAGGGCACAGAGCTTTTCCAAAAAATAAATTGTCAACGAAATTCGGCAAGATTTTATAGTCTCAATTTGGTGATGTCATCGAAAAAATGCTAAAACTTATATCAGTTTCAAAACTAGCCTAAAATATTTCTAAAAATATATAACTACATTAAAATATCGCAAAACGAAATGAAGCGAAATTTATTAAACATACGATATTTTCACCGAAAATTTTCTTTTAGTGAGTACATGAAATTTTAATTTTGTACAAAAATTCATAAACATTGAAATGATATTAATTTTATTGTGAATATGCCAGTAAGAAGCGACAGCCATTGGGAAAAAATGCTCTCGAGTTTCGATTACAAAATGGACGTGGTCTAGAGCACTTTTGAATACCGATGACCAGGGATCATACACCGAAGACATCTTCCTAGACCACCTCGATATATAATCCTGGTCTATACCCGTTATAAAGCTTTATGTCCGGCAGAAAGGATCAAAATGGCTAGAGAAATTGAAAAGAGCTATGACAAATATTAATATGCAGATAAACTAACAGTAGAACATCGAGACGATCGCATAGGTGTTCTGTAATAGCACAATAATGTGTATTATACATACTGAAGCATGTTATAATATTCTTTGTAATTTGACACATTTTGAACGTTATGAATACTCACCGCAGTTGGTGTGTCCTTTTCAATTTCTTCGCACTCCATTCTCATCTGAAAATAATCGGTCAAGTGCACGCCAAATTCGTGCTTTGAGAATTATGTACAATGTATACTATATCAAAAACTTTTTCTTATTGTTACCCTGTAAAACACATCGAACCTTCTATGATAGGTACGTGCAACCTTTGACATGTTGTGGGCCAAACTTTAGTATGCAAATACGTTCGCGGGCTGCGTTCAAAAATAAGTGCATTTTAAAGTACTGTTCATAATTTTTAGCCATAGATATGCGGGCCGGATCAAATCTTACAGAGGGCCGGATGCGGCCTTGTAACGATTTTTTTGAAGTTCTTCAGTTAGTGAATTTCAAATATATAGCATTCTTCCGAATATGAAGTATAAAAAATGAACGAAACTGAAGTTCCAAATCTATCTTGGAACTTTAAAACGAACCTCTTCCTCATGTATGAGATACAAATATAAACCTCATGTATGAGGTACAAAATGATGGCAAAAGTTACATACTAAAAAAAGGTTGGAAGTTCTTTTATCAGTCGAACCTGGTCGATGCGTTCTTCGATTCTAGGCTTTAGAGCTGGATAACTGTTGAGAATATATATCATCTGCCCCAGGTCCGGATTGAGACGATTCTTGAAAGATAAATTTCCCTAAAAAAAACAGAATTGTACCGATGAGATGAAAATATTTTTATTTACAGCACCGTAGAGTATTAAATACAGAAATTAGTATAATATACATAAATTACAGGCACACGGTTAATTTTACTCATAAAGTTATGGCGCGTAAGTACAACACAACAAATGTGCATTTTACAAAGCACTAGTCTTTTGTAAGCCGTTTTGCTGTACTTCAATTGAATTTTATTAATTATTATTTTCAATCCCGCTCTGGCTTTCGGTTGCAATGCTTTTCTTGTTCCTCACTTGCACATAGCTGATATTGTCTTTGGAATCTCTAGTATAATCAGATTGTTTAAAGGAATTCTATGCCATCTTCTATTCTAGGGGATAACCTCTTAATGTAGTTTTTTTTTCTTTAATTCATTAAGCCCTTTTGAAGATCAACTCGGACAAATAGAAAACTGGTCATTTTTATTAGCATTGTTTAAATGATAATGGTTAAAGATATGATTGTAATGATAAATCACAGCGGTCTCACTGCTAGAACGTGTGTATGAGCTCGTTATACCTCATCTGTTATGTTGTGTGTATGACATTAAGACTTTTTCAGAATATTAAAACACTTTAGATAAAGGCCTCGTTGAAAAAATTTCCATGGAATATAACGACATCCTATCGTTTTATATATTTACATCCCGATTCTAATCATACTATATTTCATTTCGAAGATGTTTTTAAATAACAGTTTAACTTCGCTTCCAAAATCTGTTAGAAGAATCGCTTAAGTGTGATCTCTAATTCTTGACAAAAACTTGAAAACTAATCCAGCCGTTTCAAATTTGAAGCTAAAAATGCTCTTTATAGGGCCCCGCAACGTTCATATTTTTTTAACGTGGGGCAATGAATGCATGGACCAGCTATCAATTACCGCTATACTTAAAAACATTTTTTTTTCGCAATCAACTTTAAAACAGTAGCAATTAATCTAGAAATACTAACACAATCGATAGATTTTTTTATTGATTATTCAAAACCAATTAACTATATAATAAAATTTGCGTTTGTTATTTGTTTTAACACTATTAAATAACCCGGTAGAGGGCTAACGAGCGACACACCAACTCACAGTAGTGCTGTGAACTAATTTCATTATATGTGTTTATTTAAAACAAATGATTTCTTCAATGATGGATGACTGTCATTTAATAAAAAGTAGAGGAAGATACAAGCTTTTATGAAATAATTTTTAAAGAAATAATTTAATTAAATAATAATATTTAACTCATTAAATGCATTAGGCTCCAGCTGATGGAAAATATTTTTATTGTGTTAATGGATATGTAAATAGCTTTAGCAAGTATTTAAAAAAAATGACTTTGAATAAGTTTTTTGGCGAAACTCCCACATCTTGTATATTGAAACTTTGGTAACGGTTTTATTGGAGAGGACTCGAACCCTAAACCCTTCACGCTAGCCCAGCGCAGGATGGCGATAGTTGACGACGGCGGTGACGCCGGGGCTGATGGCTTATCGAGCTATCACGAGGTACGGAGCGTTCACATCAACTTGGCTAAAATTGAAAACCCCGTCAATGTGAGAAAACGTAACTCACAAAAAATATTAACCCGAATCGATATCCTAAATTTCTTCTACATAAAAAATGTGTGGATTCGATCATGCATCTTTTCGCAAATATTCATAATTGCATTCTTTTTTAGAACTTTGCCAAAGTAACTATAACAAAATGTGTCTGGTTATAATTTGTACTTGTACTTATAAATACAGTTCGATAACTCAAACTCTATAACTTCAAAAATAATATGTTCCCTTCCATCAGAGCCCAAAACCTCTATAACTCAAAATACGCAACCTCTATAACTTAAATAGTAATCTCTGTATTGGCCCTCAGTAACTTTAAAGAAATGTTTCCACAACCTCTATAACATAAAATTGTTTGTCAATGAGTCATTTGAAAGAGTGTGCAAAACAAAGGCTGCGTTATTGGTGTTCACTAGTTAAATTGTTAACGTAAACAATACATATGTCACCTATTGTTTGCTTCTTCGAAATTCTTGAAGCTTTTAGCCTTAAGACATAAGTAAGCCTGGATCATAAGTTTTGATCATTGTCCTAAAACATCACTTTACTTACTGTGGATAAAACTGGCTTAAAATGAGTTCAAAATAAAACTAACACTCACATACGCTGATAAAGGTGGAACAAAACATACATATGTACATACCTACCTCTATATTAACCTATCCCTAACATAGACCCTTGATAACTTAAAACCTCTATAACTTAAAATATTTTGTTTCCTTGGACTTTAACTTATCGAGGTTCAACTGTAGTATAAATGATATAGACACAACTCTAATACTTGTCTAGACAGCAAGCTCGGGCGCTATCGGGTGGCCGGCCGCGTGACATTACCCGGTAGTACCTATACGTCAGCTGTTCTAATGCTGTCAGTACGACATTTCTAAGCTTTTTTCTCTCAAAAATGGCTACTTCAAAGACTATGGTTTCTTTGCCAAAATTGTTTTATAAAGGAGATTACATTCCGTATACATATTTAAGCAAAGAATGCGTTTATGGAGATCTCCGCCCTCACCTCTTTGATCTCTTCCAGAACGGTGGCGTCCATCAAACTGGCACAGGTCATGGGGTTGTCGTACAGGTCGAATATGTACAGCAGATTCTCGACGTCCTCGTCGGTCAGGATCTTACTGAGGATGCTGTACTCCCGCACGAGATACGGGATGCATATCGCCAGCTTCGTCTTGTACACCGTCTCGTCCAAGATCTTGGTGATGCGCTCAGCTTGGATCTTGCACTCCATGTCGATCGGGCTCATACCTGTATACAGCTAATTTAATGAATATTTGAGCTGTTTTTTAATTAAAACTATAAATTCTTTCTTCTTATCCAAATAGAAAGTCTCCGATTGGCAATTCTAATTCTCGGATACAAAATAAAATAATTTGTCTGTGGATTCGTTTGCAGTTCTGTCTGTCATGATCCAGGTATTTTCTTAGAAAGTTTTTGGATACAATGCTGTGCAGAAGGAATGTTTGGCGCGATGACAGAATGAAGGGAAAAGAGTGATGTCTTAAACTGAGATGGAGAAATTTTATACATAGAATATAATGTATCATCAGAGTTAGATCTAAAATGATAAAAAAAATAATTCAATGTGAGTGAAAAAACAGACGTATGTATTATTATTTAAATAGGTTAATTTGAATTTAGTGTTTATGAAACTATTTGTTGGCTTGAAATAAAGCTTGGGGATTTTACAGAAAAGAAGGCAAGGCTCAAATAGAGCCTACGAGCTTTTCACCCGTGGCTTCGCCTATAAGGACATATAATGTATTCTTTCATCTTTTATGTCGATCGATCTTGCTGTCTGTGAATCTCGACTTCGTTCTCGTTTCTATACTAGTCCCAGTCACGTTTTCAAATTCGATACCGCTACCGGCTATGATTTCAATTTGTATACGAAGACGAGTAAAATGCAAATATTAAAATAAAATATAGAATTTATTACTCGAGAACAGTGTAGCTTTTTACGAATAAAAAACCTTCTGAAAATCGATACATTTGTTTCGTTCAAGAGTAGACACGCGAACAAAGTCGGGGACGTATGATAGTACAGTAAAATGATATTCACGCGTTTGGAACCGTAGGACATCGTCAGTGGACGATAATTAATATATTATCTACACGTGTTCGGTATCACCATCCGTTTTTGCTAACCACTTCCAGTGCCGCTTCCAACACTTTTCCTATCCTCGCTGGAAGCGCTCCGGACGGACTTGGTGCTGCCGGTAGTGCTGCTGGTGCGCGTGCTGGTGGCCGACTGGAACATTCCTGATGATGTTTCCATTTTCGGTGAATCGTGTTGACTTCATCAATTTATTTCAATGTTTCGTAAAGGCCTACGAAACGAAATACAATAAGAGAACGGTCGCTATGGCAACGACACCCCAATATCCTTATTTTATTTTACAGGGGTCTAGTACGACGTCTTCGATATCCGTCGCCGGGCAACGTGGGGCTGCAACTCACCTAAAATAAGGTACTATTAATTTAGCAATGACATGGGTACATGGACTCACCTAATCGCCTTTTTATTTCAAGTTTATCCTAAATAATTAATAACAAATTGATTACTTTGATAAACGGTGATCCAAAATATATTAATACGCTATCTCTTAAACGGCCCTATGAATTTAAAAAGATATTTGTACTTGGATACAATTATATTTTTCAACTTTTTCTATAATTCTGTCTTCAAAAAATCGTAGCTTCCCTCCATTTAGCGCCATTTTGTACCATTTTGTGAAAACACGCTGTTGCTGTATTATCGGTTCTCAACAAATAGTGGTATACACGCAGATGGTACTTATTAAATAAAAATAGATATACATTTTGCGATCTAACAGATGGCACTAATTAAATAAAGATACATACATACTTTACAATCTAGCAGATGGCACTATTGAAATAAAGATAGTTATGCATTTTGCGATCTAACAGATGGCACTATTTGAATTAAAATAGATAAACATTTTGCGATCTAAATGGTAGTGATTACGTTAAGGTATATACAACCATTTCTGGATCTAACAGATGGCACTATTTAAATGAAGATAGATACGCATTTTGTGATTTAACAGATGGCACTATACATATAAAGATAGATTTGTATTTTACGGTCTAACAGATGGCACTACTTAAATCAAAATAGATATACATTTTGCGATCTAACAGATGGCACTAATTACATAAAGATATATAACCATTTCAGGATCTAACAGATGGCGCTATTTAAATAAAGATAGATATGCATTTTGTGATTTAACAGATGGCACTATTTAAGTTAAAATAGATAAACATTTTGCGATCTAACAGATGGATATTTCATTAGTTAAATAAGAATATACATTTTACGAAGTAACAGATGGCACTATTTAAATAAAAATAAATACATATTTTACAGTCTAACAGATGGCACTAATTAAATAAAGATGTATACACATTTTGCGATCTAACAGATGGCACTTTAAAATATTAAGATAAATTTTGCAACCCAACAGATGATACTATTTATTAACATTAATAAGACAATGCATTATGGTACTTGCCATGTTGAATTCTCACTTGAGCATTCAACAATATACAATTTATTCAGCAATTTCCCTCTACAATCTGGAATCGTAGATACTATTTTACCGAAAAATTGGTTCAGTTTAAAAAAAATATGATGAATATTATTCGTAGGGAATCCTTTCCACGAGTTTAGGGATTTATTACAATCATAGAATGAAAATAGCATGCAAATCATAGCATGACGAAATAAATTCACTTATGAAATTGACTTGTTTGGCTTACCTTTATGCCGAATGTTTAATTTATATATCAAAACTTTCTAGAAAACATGTTGTTACAAACAGGCAGAAGTAGCATGCAGTGAAATCGGTCTCTTTACTAGCTATTAGACAAAAAAGTGCCTACTAAATACTACATATTGAATCTCCATATGTTGTCTTTAACTCCGAAAATGTGTATTATGATAGATGAAACTATTTGAAAAAGTATGTTCTCACTACTTAAACAAATACAGAACTATTTGATATGTACCAACCGTTATCTTTTATAACTATAGGCTTTAAATAATAAATCTCTAAAACAACATTCTATTCGAAAGCCATCTTTACTAAAGTTGGTATAATGCAAATTTGAATTTAAGAATTAGTCAAAAAGATTTGTTGTTGTGAATATGAAAAAACTGCCAACAGTTATACGTACCGTACTGAGATATCTAAATAAACACAATATTAAAATGAATACTAAGTATTTTCATGAATTTGTTTTACAATTTACTTAACGCCCGCAGACTGTCCGGATAACCTAATCATCATTTTGCTGGTGTGAATTTGTTTTATGTTTTATTTCAAAAATTTAATTTTGATATGATTTCTTAATAATAAAAGTAATATATTCCCATCTTCAGGATGATAACTATCTCTTTGCAAAATGTCATAAATCAGATTAGTTATTTAGTTATGAAAATATAACACACTTCTTACTGCTCTGAACCTTTGCTGGTCTTCTCGTCCTCTCAACAAAATCTATTTCAGAAGTAGCTACCACATCGCTGCTCCCGCGCTAACTCTCATACCGCGCGTAGTGTGACTTCGGTCACACCTTCACTTCTAGTTTATTTCAGTCTCGTTTTAGTTTTAAGTAAACTGAATTACAATGTTCTTAATATTTTCCTTAGAAAAAAAAATGAAAATCTGAATATTCCAAAAAACATACTACAAGAATGAAATTGGAACTGGTGGAAGTATAATAATTTATAATCAATTTCATTGAACCTTTAACTGTGAAAGTCTAAAAATAATGAAAGCTACATTATTTTCCTTGGCTTGAGCTATTACAAGCTAAACTTTATTGAAATCGCTCAAATTATAATGATGCTTATTAACCTTACAAAACTCAACCATAGAAACATAAGTCACTCTAACCACTTTCTCTGTTTTCTCTGTGCTAATAAGAACAACTTTTGCAAATTTTAACGAAATCGGAAGGTACTATAAGTTCCTAGACTCACGAAAGTCTAAAATAGGTATTCCTTTAATTTAAGTAGTTTGTAACTATTTCCATACTAAATTCTATTCAACTCAGCGAGTATAAGAGTTCATAGTAATTTAAACCTTTAAAATACATTTTATAATACTTATCATTTCACAACAACACAGAATACGTAGACAGTTATATATATCCCGGCAAACAGGTGTCTTTCAGTGCCACAAATAATGAAAAAGAAGTAGAAAGGAGATGTAAAATCATTTGGAGCAAATTCTGGTCGCTAAAGGAAATTTTGAAAGATTACACACCAGGTATAAAAAAGACAGCAATAGATACATGTCTTCTACCTTGTTTATTGTACGGCTGTCAGACTTGGGTTTACACAAATAAAGTGAAAGAAAAAATAAGAACAACGCAAAGAGTAATACAAAGAAGTACACTAAAAATTAGAAAAATACAGAAAATAAGATCAGAAATCATCAGGAGAATAACAAAAGTAACTGATGCTTTAACGCAGGCTTTAAAACAAAAATGACAATGGGCCGGTCATGTAGCGAGGTGTAAACACAGTAGATGGACCACAAAAACTACAATTTGGCAAGGACCATTAGAAAAAAGAAATGTCGGCAGACCAGCGAAAAAGTGGGCTGATGATATTATTAAAGTAGCAGGGCGAGCTTGGATGAACCTCGCCAAAGATAGAGAAATATGGAAGGAAAAAGCGGAGGCCTTCACCCAAACGGGATCCACATATTATGAAGACAACTAACGGTACTAACACTAGTTTGATTGATAAGTTAAGTGTACTAACACAACTAATAAACATTTGAAATGTAATAATTGATGTGGAATTAAAAGGCTTTTTATTTATTTATTATTATCATTTTCATTAGTTTTCGACTATACTTGTAGCAAATTTTATTGAAATCGATTAAATTATACAGGTTTTTATAGATTCTTACTGAACCTTAAAAAAAATGGTATCTTTTCACATTAATGTTTAGAGCTATCTTTATACCAATTTTTATTGCCATTTGTAAAACTGAATGGGTTTTTTAATAAATTTTACCGAATTCTGAAAAATGTTTTATACATCCTCTCGTTACTTTTCAGCTATCTCCATACTATATTTTATTGACATTACATTATAAGGTTTCTTAGTAATTCTCAAGGAACCCTAAATACGTATCGTATATGCTTTCATTTGTTTCCAGCTAACTTCCTACTTAATTTAATTGAAAACGGTACAACTATAACAGTTTTCAGTAATTATCACGGAACTTTAAAAATTTACCGTAAATATATGTTTATATATATTTATTAATATTATATATACTTCTTATATATAATTATATATACCTATTAATAAAAGCGTTTATGGCTTTCCGGTTAACTCCTTACCAAAATTTATCTAAATTAGTAAAATTTTAAGGGTTCATAGTAATTCTCGCATAATCCGAAAAACGTATCGTATACTATGTCAGTCGTTTCTGGCTATCTCCCTGCTAAATTTTATTGAAAGCGGAGAAATATAAGGGTTCGCAGCAATTCTCACGGAACCGTAAAAATATAACACATGTTTTCATTAGTTTCCAGCTAACTCCCTACTAAAGTTTATTTAAAACGGTATGAGAAGATCGGCATATTGCTTTTCACGGAGCCCTAAAAATGTATCGTATTCATTCATTGGTATGTTCAAAATAAACATTAAAATCGTAAGATTTTTAGTAATCTTTCACGGAACGCTAAAAAAATAATGAAGAACTTGATAATTTGTATTGTAAACAACTTTCGCTCGTATCGGTTTAGAATGAATTCTGACGAATTTTATATTGGCATGTCGTTATCATGATCCCAACACCGTTCCTCGTCCTCGATTTTGTCTCTCATTTAAGTCCTGAAACCTCTCCTGTTTCTGATTTCAATGTCGGTTCCACCTTTACCTTCCATTCCGATGAATTATCCCATTTTTAAACGTTATTCAATTTTTACATAAGAACCCTAAATAATTCAGAATAAATAGTACTCTAAAAGTGGACCCATAAGCTCTTTTACATACCAGTGAAAGACGCACAGTGGGTGGTTTAGCCGTTCCGAAGATACACAGCACAAATAGTTAGACAGACAGACAAAAAAATTGAAAAGGATTATATTTTTTTCATACAAACCTTCTCCTTATAATTATGAACACAATAAAAAGAAATGAGGCAAATCAGTTCAACCATTTTCGAATGATCATCTTGCATACCAGCGGAACTACATTTTTATTTTATTTTTATATTATAGATAAGCGAAATACGTACTACATAAGCAATCTAATTATGTATTTGAATAAAATATTTCTATATAAGCGATCGAATGATGATCCTAGCTTGTGCAGCGGAAAGCGCTCAGTTTACATCCATGATTTGACGTTTCAAATATACTAGAGATTGCTTTTTGGTGCTAGAGCGCTTAGCATACTTGAATCATTACTCTCGAAATATTGTAAATAATGACATATGCACGCGCATACGTTACGATGTTTTGCACGATATAACTTCACCCTCTCGCAGCCGGCGTCATACTAACACCTGTCAAACAAAATGGCGCCGCGGGATGCTGAATTCAGTGAATCCAAAGACACGACATAATCGACTATACTCATATGTTGTCGAAGATACAATTTTTCTTAACATTTTTTTGGATTTCATTTTGAAAATATTGATACGAAAACAAAAACAATAATTATACTGTTGTCATTTACTTATATGTAAAAAATCCAACATGCCTTTGTAGTGCATGTTATTATTGTTAGTCTTAGTGAAAAACATACAACTAAAACACTGATTTGTTCTGAATCGCAAAACTTCCCTTTAGTAATATTGGTGATTTCAAATATTCGAAAATAAAAATGTAAGGCAAATTTAAGCAATACGCCTTCGTGAAGTTGTACGACAAATTTTCCATAACTAATTGTAAAATTCAATTTTTGCATTCGTTTATCACTGAGTACTTAATATTACCAACCGCGAACCGTGTTTAATGCATTTTTGATCACATAATTTAAAGATCCCTTAACATTTAATTTCATGTTATTGTTGTTTTGTATACATTGTCGCTCTAATTGCGCTTCTCTTTTGCCGTGCTGTAATCAATCATTCAATGTATATTTTTCGTTGATACAAATGAGTGATTTCCCATTACGTAAACTAATGCAAGCAACTTACAAGCAAGAAACAAAATGTAGAGTCCGTTCATAGCCAATTACAGACGCTATAAATAAATGTACATACACATTTCTCATAGAAGACATTATTACGGTGTGAGATCTTTATTATGTAACTTTTTTTTTGGTTTTTTGAGAAAATATTTTTAACTCTTCAGTCCATATTAATTATTAGATTTAGTAATTTTTCTACTTGTTATCTGCTATGAGTGCTATGTGAATTTATCTGATAAATGGTTACCAAGCACGTCGATTGATCAATACAAGGAGTAACACTCAGCCGAGTAATTTCTAACAGTAGTGTGATTTCACACCGAGTCTTCCCGGGTAAGCTGAAATAAACGAATATTATTTAGAAAACTTAACTAACCTAAATTATTAAATTACTTAATTCATTTGTATATAACTTTATTATTATATTGTTTTTCAAAATTTTATTTTAATTTTGCTTACCAAGTCGTCACTAACTTTGTATTTTGTGACAATCGCAACAGCGACAGTAATACTAAAGATAAAGGCAAAACCTTGTATTACTAAAACGTTACATCATTGTCGTATCTATATTTATATATACGAAAACATTAAAATCGGGTGTGTAAAAATGTAGGGGGGGGGACGACGATAATAGGAACGTAATATAATATATTGATCGTAATATAACAATGATTCTTAAATTTTTGTCTGTCTGTTTGCCTGTTCGCGCATATTTCTGAAATAACCTAACAGACTTTAATGCGATTTCACGGATAGACCTCTTGGTTTGGAAGAGAACATAGGCTTTATTTCAATATAAAAATTCTTTCACAAATAGAATGCTATACAATTCCAGAATAACACAGAAATTATTTTATTTTGATAAAAGCATTTTTCATGGCTTCGCACAAGTTGGAACCGTGACTCGAAAGCGGAACGAAGTACAAAATCGAGAATCAGGACCGGAACCAAAACTGAAACGGGACCGGGGTCAAAACCGAGGGTCGGATTGAGATCAAAAGCAAGAGCGTGACCAGAATCGGAATCAAGAGAAGCGCCTGAGTTAAAAGTGAAAACGAGAACTAGATCAAGATTGACAGCAAGGTTTTCCAAGGACGGATCCAGTCTTCGAGTCAGGAGGAGTATTACATACGAGATTCAGCCGGGTCTGGTTCTGATCTGATTACAATAGTAGACAAAAACCCAGCCCAAGAGGAGATCACGATCCTCATGACCGCCAGTCACCCCCTCCCCGGATCAACGCTTGGATCATTCTGCATAAAAGATGAAGGAACACATTCTATGTGCAGGTGAAGCCGTGGGTGGAAAGCTAGTTTCTAGCAAAGATATATACATTATAACCTTTGCTAGCATCTGATCTTGGAAAAATTAATATGTCTGAATCCAATCTGTGTTGTTGCAAAGCAGCGGCAGGAGTCACTTCATATAAGAACATTTGATATATGTTCATACGATATTTATTAAGTTCGGTTGATTCATTTTTAATTTTAAGAGTTCGTAAGCGAAATAGTTAATTTAATTAGAATAGAGCAAGTTCATATAATGAATCTTTTATTGTTTCCTTTTCATATCAATTATTTTATTGTTTTCAGAGAATAGAATATAAAAATCACATTCAAAAATGCCGAAGAAAAAGGGCAAAGTAAACAAGCTGGCGCGAATGTCCGACGAAGAAAGGGCGAGGTACCTGCAGCACCGCGCCGACATGGAAGAGGAAGCGAGAAGACGGAAGCAGGAATTGGTCGCGAGGTTTATCAAGGTGTTCTTTGTAATTTTTTCTCCCTTTTTTTCTGTATTAAGTGACTCCTTAACAGACACACGCATGCATGTACAACCACATACGAACTTATATCAAATTAAACCATTCGCTGCATAACCCGAAGATCACATTAAGTCGTCTGTCGCTGACGTTGTAATGGCATTGATGATAGCCACCAATAGCAGCCTCCAACCCGCACTAGGCCAGCGTGTAAACCTTAAGGTCATATCATTTTGACCTGAAATAAAAGAATAGTGCGAGGGTATGTCTCAGCAATAGGACAAATAAAAAAAAATTAACAATGTCATGCTGACGTATCAATGTCTACATATTAGGATCACTATGGCTACCTCCCGCGGATTTGTCTTCATGAACACAAAATCAATTCATTCACATTTTATATAAGGCTAGCTACTTGTCAATGATATATTCTTATCCAGTCTTTTTGTCGAATCGATTTCAGGTTTCTTCGTCGGTTTCGATTTTAGTCACGTTCCGAATTCCGTTCTCGGTCCCGAATATCGGTGCCGCTACCGATTCCAATGCCGGTTCAGTTTTCAGTTTGCAACCTTTTCATAACAAAGACCTCATGTACCAAAAACTTTATCTTAAAGAGTTACCATAATCCTGTAAAAACTTTCGGTGCCCATTTTAACCGTTCTAATTTGACTAAACCTCAACGTCCGTTAAGGGTGGAATCTCTAAATGCTTGAGCTTTCGTAAGTTTTGTGTAAACTTTCAAATTATTTAAACTCAACCATTTCGCCTATGCGCTGAGATCAATCAGTTATGTACTCAATTTTAGTCCATTATTTGAGTAATCAAATAATAAAGTATTTAATAGTCTAGTTAACAAGTTGAAAATGGTGAAAAATAGGGAAACTGTGCCTAAAAATATGTACGTTAGCTCATTCGATCCGGGATAATGTCTAAAAAAATATATCAAAATCGTTTATTATCACTTAAAAAATTCCAAAAGTTATAAACAATTAAAGATTTAAAAAAGGTACTTCGTTTTTCGCCGATATTTCGTAAACAATTAGTATTTAAGAGATTTGAAAAAAACGTCCTTAAAAAAGAGGAAATGTCTTTTAAAAAAATTCCTAAATCCTGTAACTTCCCTTTATTACTTATAATTTTAATTTGACGCTGAAAATGGGCCTTTACGCGGCATTTTAAGGTAATGGGCGCAGCGTCAAAATCGAGTACGGCACACTAAATAACATTTTAAGGTATTAAATACTAATTTAAAAATTTGAATAAATTATGTGTATTTAGGACATTTCGAAAATATTTTCCCGTTGGAGATTTATTATTAACTTAAAATCAATTTTATAACAAGTTCGACAATTGTTATTTAAAAATTTTTCTCCAACTTTCGTTTTCATTTTATTTATATTAAAAAAATGCTTAAATAAATGATTTTTTTTTCATTTCGTGGAACTTCTTACACATATGCTTAATATAAAAGTTTAAAATACTCACGCCATAAAAGTTTAAAAAATTTACATACTTTGTTTATAACATTTTTTTTATCAAACAGTATTCATATGATTTTTCAGTTTCTTTTAAAGTTAAAAATGTATATAAAACGAAATACCTTTTTTGTAATCTTTGTTTATAACTTTTGGAATTTTTTAAGTGCTCATAAACGATTTGGATACATTTTTCTAGACATTATTCCGAATTGAATGAGCTATCGCACATATTCTTAAGACCAGTATCTCTATTTTACACCATTTTTAACTTGTTACCTAAATTATTATTAATTAGAAAAACGCCTAAATACTACTTTCATTTAAAGTTACTATTTTGTAATTATTGATATTTTATACTGTTTGCGTACTTAATTACAAATAAATAAATAATAATATGAATACCACTTATATACAGAGGTTCGATTTTATTCCTCTAGAATAAATTAGAGAAGGAGGAGAAATTCAGCAGGATGAACACGGCGAAATTAAATCAATCTTGGCGCGTCGTGCTGCGGAAGAACAAGTGCAAGGAAATGGAGACGGACATAAATGTAAGTGGAGAATGAATCTTGGACACCTACACCTATGTCAGTTAATTCCACCACTTAACCTATAACGTAGGCGGGCTAACGTCAAAAAAGTAATGCAGCATTTTATTGACATACTATACAATATAATATTGCAGATTGTCATGACCTGAATACGAAATTACTATAACTTCTGACTTACGACTACCATTTAACGAAGATACATTTTAATAGAAATTTATGCCCTATATTATACGGTAATTGTTGGTAACTTGAACTCAAGTTACCAACAATAGTTAAGCAAATCGAAATTTTAAATACGTTCTTTGAAATTATTTAACTATATACTTCGTTCTTTCCCTAATGTTATCATTTTTAGCGTTTTGTAGCCAAGAAGGAATCTTTACAGTTTTGCTATGACCGTCCGTCTACCTGTTTCTTTGTTCGTGGCTTAGCTCAGAGATCCTAAGTACTAGAAAGCTGTGATTTGGCACGAATATACAATGGCTGTTTCATTTTTAGACGACATATTTTCAATTCAATTTTTCGGTATTGAAGAAACCTTTTTAGAAAAATTCAGTATCCAGCTTTTGTAGGGATACAATGTACGTATTTCAAAAATCTCATACAAGTTTAAGTTGTACGACCAATAGGTTTTAAATTACAGAACTTAAAAGATGAATTTCCACAAAAAATTGACATTTAATTCCCAAAAATTTTGAATTTATCGATCTCATACAAGAAAATAATTAGTAATAAACTCCATAAGCTTCTTAAACTATTAATTCCATAAAGTTATAAATAAGTTTTTGGAAAACATTTACGGTGTGTGAAAACCATTTTTCGATTTATGGATCCGTTTGCGGAGTATCAAAACGTATATTTTTGCTATAGTCTAATACGTCTTTACCAACCGACCAGCTTAATAGTTGTTTTTAGATATTAAAAAAAAAATTACAGCACTAGTATATGTAAGGAAATTAAAAGGGAAACGACTAGGCTTTACAAGTTAATGAATAATACTCGATCAATTTATAAAACGTATTAGGAGTAGCAAAAACCAAAATTTCGTACAAATTCATTGAAAATTACTTAGATAAAATTGTTGGCCGTTAAACCTGAAATTCAAAAAATATGGTAACATATTTTGTCCGGACATTGGGACGGCAACTAGGGAAACGTACATTGTGTGTGACTGTTTTTATTCCTCAATTCTTTGTATTTGCAATCATTGTGTTTGCACTTTTAAAATCAATGGTCGAATTGGCGTACAGGGAATGATGGGAAGCTTTCAATTTATGGTGGAACGCAAGGACCGCCTTCTGGCGTCGCTGGTTCAGAACTTGCACGAGTCCGACGAGCAGCATCGGAGAATTTTCCAGGCGCACGCCGAAAGCCTCGGGAAATTTCTCGGTAATCGTATTGTATTGTAGCGAACTACGCTCACAAAGAAAGTATTAAAATCATCCTACTCTTAAGTAAAGAACGGAATAGAACCCCGCTTGTTTATTTAAAATTTATGTTGGGGTAGTTGTTAACATTATTTATGCATTTCAATTGGTTATAATGTTCTGGAGAAAACATGTTATTGAACATATCATGTTCTGAAATATTTTCATTATGAAAAGTGAAACTAAACAAGAAGATACCGCTGCCGTTTATTTATAGTTTTTTTGTAGAAACAGAATTGTTCATTAATAATAGTAATAAACAACTGTATAATTATGGTTTTTATTATTTCATGGACATACAAGTATTGGATAAATCTCGAACAGTTGCGGACGCTAGACGGCGCTAATGTCGTGCGCATACATAGCCAATGCCCGTTAGGTATTTGTGTAAAAGAAATTCTCCTCTAAATATCTTCACCTGACGTAATAATTTAAAAGTTAAAATGGACAAATATTCACTTCGCACATTGCGTAGCCATAAAACTTCATTTTCTTTTGTATTTACTAAATCCGCTTTGACACATTAAGTTAATATAAATTTCGTTTTTGTACTTAGAAATTAAACATTACGTTATTTTTATAAGCGGGTTGACAATAGCTTTCAGAAATGTTATCGAATTCTTAAATGACAATGCAGTGGATAAATAGTTGATGTTGTATTAAAAATGAATTCAAAACATTTACACAAAATGTTAGATTTAACATAAAATATATACATATAAGTACAGTTTTCTCTTTTATAATAGAAATAGGCGCACAAAGACTGGACCAGCTGCAAGAAGAGTATGAACACCAAAAGAACGCCTTATTGGAGAATTGGGATAAAGAATTTCTCGAACAGTCGGCTAATCAAGAACGAGCCGAGTTCAAACTTCAATTGATAATATTTAAGAAGAATCAAGATTTTCAACAGTACAAAAGTGAGAATACAACGGCGATGGCGACTGCAAAAAACGACGCGAGATTGGAAGTACGTGCCGCAATATATTTTGAAATGAGTTGAGCCAATATTTTATTAATTTATATTTTACATACATTTTTTTACATGTTTTTTTGAATTATTTTGCTTCAACTGACATATTTACAAATGTACCATAAAGTCCACACAAAAACATGCACATAATTTCACCAGTAACTCATTGCATTAAATCAGCAACAATTGTATATGAAAAATCTTAATACCAATCCATTTTGGATGGGATCAAACTAGCAAACGTTTTTATAAAAAACGTGATTTAAATAATTGAATAATTATGTCAATTGCCATAGTGAACTTTACAGTAGTATAACAATGTCTTATAGACGTTTATTCGAGGTTCTTATAACATTTTATGTTTACAAAGGAAGAACAGATAATACAGCGCAAATGTTAAATGTTATAATTGCAAAGTATACGATATTGTATTGTGCATTCACTCAAACACTCCCTAACCTCTTATAACATAACTTAGTGTTAAGTGTCAGAATGTTGGCCATAGTGCTGTTTGTCTCATTCTCGTATCAGCCGCGGGCAGATCCGCCGTTAGAACCTTATATCGTCCTTCCAATCGTCACAGTTGGATCTGCCCTTCTCGGATAAGCACATCATAAGGTTCTTTGAGAATTCGCACTTGTCTGGATTGCGGTCTGCAATAAGTAAATCGCTAATCAGCCAACTGTATACGTTTAAATTTAATAATAAAATCAATAAATGCTAAGAAAAACCTGGCACCAATTATGCGACAGAAAAGAGAGAAAGGTCAATACATAACGATATTTAGTTTTTGTTTATGTGACTACGTGCATCAATTTTTTTATGGTTCCACGGATAAAGGCAAACCATGATCTCCCAGTTTCGTTATATCTGATCGCCCAAACGTCCGTACGTTCGTCACAGACTTATATCTCCGCGATTTCTTCATCGATTCTAAGGAAATTCTACAGGCAGATGTTTTATGTGAACCGTCATATAAATTTGTAATTAAATAATAGGGATAAGCTTATTTACATACCATTGAGGGATGAAACAATTTTGATCCGAATATCAATTGGTTTTACCTCGTGACTTTTCAACTGTGTTTTAAGAATCCATTAAAAACTATAGGAACACAGTTTTATAAATTCATATAACTTATTCTTTGGAACGAAGTCGATAAAATTTTTTTAGGTATGCAAAATTTTAAATTTTATCAGTACTAATCTAGTTACCGGCGTATATGGGCACACTACACATATGCGTTTTAATGTAAGACATTTAAACATGTATCTGCGTTAATATTTCTTTTATATTAAAGTTTTCACATTCAAACGAAACTAGGTTTTGCCCGTGACCTCAGTCGCGTGGTGGTTATAAAATATGACAACGTTTTAAAGAAGCATTATAAGCTGTCCTTCATTTTTACATTGTCTTTCATCACCCATAGAAAATCTTAGACGTCCTGTCATGGTTTCCTTCAAAGCCACATTGTTTATAGCGAGATTTCTTCCTTTTTAAGAACTTTATTGATTTTTAAAAAAATAAGAAAGATATGAATAGTTTAACATATTTTTTTCTATAACTCAAAAAATCTAACAGTAGGTGGGTACTATTTGTCCAAATCTATTCAGTAGGCACTTTAAATTAAAAAGAGGGCAAAATTTTAATTTGCACTCTATCTAGCCCCTAGATAATGCATGATAAATTGTTGCCCTAAATTAAGTAAAGGATTTCTCTTAATATAACACTAAAAATTTGGTTTAATTTTTGAATGATGCTTCTTCAAGCAATACAAGACGAGCACATAAACACATAGATAAATATACAGATTAAGAAAAAAAAAATTAAAAACATTTGTTTTGGTGTCTGTTTATATATATAGTACATGCCACACATTTTCTCCAAAAAATATTAAGTAACTTGATTTCCTTACCATTTTATTACACATATATATTATATGATACCTGTTTGATATAACACGTTTTCGCTTTTTTTTTTTTTAATATATTAATTAAAGTGGTACTCTTGTCCATCTACTCGCGAACTATTTCCTAGAACATATTCTTATCAATATTATTCTACCCACATAGAACTTCTAAAATAAATAGTATATCAAAATTGAGTGTGGTTATTTAAAAAAATAATTAAATCACATTTTCCCATTAGTGACCTCACGCGGTTTTGCCTGAACACTATTTTAAAAAATAGACAAACCTGGGGCACGAATAGTGTTTGGTATATGTCTTTTTCCACTAAGCGTCTTAGTTTCTGTTCGGTTCCTGTGCGTCTGTCTCATAGGGCAGCGTCATACACATGTCGTGATGTTTGATCTACCCACTAATAGCATAGCGCTTGGCCCTCGTAATTTAGGTAATTAATCTAAATTTCAGTTTCGTGTAATATCGCCTCACAATGCACTAATCATACTTAAAATAGCCTATATTGCACTACCTCTTTGTGAAACAATTAACTCACCTCTTTTAATCTATTATATACAAATTCGCCTGCCATGCACCATACAATATATAATATTCTATAGAATTACCAACCGTTATATAATATTTGAAACACTCCTCTATCGATTCCTGTAGGAAATCTTTCAGGTCCTCGCTTCTGACGTCCTTCAGCAATACGTGATTCACCATGTACCTGTCCGGCATGCCATTTTCGTCCGTCTGCCAGGACAAAGACAAAATAACGCAAATAAAAGAAATAGCTCTGGTTTGTTATTAGCGAAATAGGGAAAAATGTAACACTCATGATTTAAAATTAGCATAATTACGTAGAGTAGCGTAATGGGAAATAAAATTTAAAAGCAATGGGAATTCTTGGTGGTCATTTAAATTTAAAAAATTTAAATGACTCATTCGACAACATTACGGATGTGTGAAAACCATTTTTGAAATAGGGGATCCTTTTGCAAAATATTAAGCCTTAAAGTGCTAATTTTCCTTATCAAGCTAAGTAGCCTCCCCTAACAGGTATATGATTAGTGATTATTATTATTATTATACGAATATTGTGTATGTGAAAAAAATCACGACAGTAGTATATATCACGAAATTAAAAGTGAAATTATCGCAGCTAAGTAGGGCTTACAAGTTATGAATAATAGACAACCAACTTATAAAATGTATCTACTTCAATAACTTGGAGAATTAAAAATCAAAATTGCTTACAAATTCCATTGATATAATTACTTAGAGAACGTGGTCCGCGCGAGCGGTGAGATACCACACTCTCACAGAATACGGACGTGAACTTGCAGCTTCCGCTGTTACCTTTTGTCCAGTGATTGAGAGTTCCGGTGGCCCACTCTTTCTCTCTCTCTCTCTCTCTCTATCAGGCCGATCCCCCTTCAATATTCTATTCCTACCCAAGAGGCCGGCAACGCTGTAGTGACTCCTCTGAGATTGCAAGTGTTTATGGCCGGTGGTGACCATCTTCTCTGTGATGGCCGGTCGGCACATTTTCCCTCGAATGTACTATAAAAAAAAAAACTTCTAATAGCATTACAAAGAGAAAAGTCTGAATAGTTACCATGTCCAATTCTTCTAGAAAACAGTGAAGTGCACAGTTTTTTTTCCTGTCAGAAGCACTCATGGATTTTTCGCTAGAATTTCTGTCGTCCCTGTGGTTATCGCCGGAGTCGGACTTGTCCGACATGTTGGGGTTGTACTGACTTCTCTGTCCCGAATTCTTCTCCTTTCTTTGCTTTTCCCTTTTGTACCTTTTAGACGGTTGATTCATTGGCCCGTATTTATATTTAGGCATGTCCTGAAATAAAATTTGTTAATAATCAAATTATAACTAGATTAGAAATGTCTTTTCATTTAAGTATCTACCCTTTTTTGATACTAAATAATTTTAATACTTTACTATACTCTTCTGACTCCTTACAAATGACTTTTTCGCGTCATAAAATGATATCGCAATCTTAGATTTTGAAAATCAATTTTCATATATAGCCTACGCAAATTAGATGAAGAACGAAGTCGAGTGTTAACAAAAAGTGAAAGCGTTACGTTCATGTATATATTACTACATAATCGTTACATAATCGTATAAAAGTGTAACAAAAGTATATAACATATTCACAAAAAAAAGATATAAAGGAAAAATAAAACAAATAAAATAAGAGTTTTATTTCTAACGCAGATAAGTTAAGCTTTCGATTTATATGTTGCTAAACGTCATCGCCTACGTCTAATGTGAAAATTTTAATACTTCATATTATAATAATGTATATATATAATAAATATAACATGATTTATGTAATATATTTTATCAAATCAATACACGTGAACATTAATAAAAATATATACAAACTTTCAATACTAAATGAGAAGCGTTTATTCATGTATATTGATTTGATAAAATATATCGTATATCTAAGAAAATGATCATCGTTAAGGACAAATCACGCGTTTAAGCTGACACGCGCCATATATTCTTGGCTGCATATTACATATAACCATTCCCGACACTCACTCCATAATCGTCGTCCATAGAGTCGTCCCTCTCGCCACGGCCGCCCTCACCCTCCCTCCATCGCCCTTGACTCCTGCGAGGGCCTTGGTCGCGTGGCCCGGTAGCGTTGTGCCGTCCCTCCTGTCTCTTCAAGCAGTCCATGTACACCGTCTTCATGTCTTCTGCACGCGGTCCACCATCGGAACGGCACTTCAGACCCTGAAAATAATTAGGAGGTAGAAGAATACGCGCTCGTTTCGCCTCGTAATCAGCAAAAGAAGTTCCGAGAATTTAAAAAAAAATTACAGCTACAAATGAGTACCAACAGAACCTTCCCTATTAGCTTTTTTAAATTTCCAAGGAAAAAATGCGAAAACAGGAGTTTGGTTTTGAAATACAAACACTCACATGGCACTCCGATACGATCGTGCAAACCATCAGCGCTAGAGCTAACCGCATTTTAACACCGATCAGCGTACCCTCGATTGTGCTGGCGAGGAGATGTGGTCCATGACCATATATACACGGAGAGGTCACGCTTCACCGACTCTATCTACCGAATTCCGAAACAACACTTCAAACGTAGGACTTCATTTATTTTTTTTTCATACGCTAAAACAATGCGCATGAGATATTTTTATAGTTGTAGCCACGTACAAATGTTGTATTGATACTTAACGATAACATAAACGGTTTTGTGGTTGATATAATGACTTTTGTGACCGTGTTGAAGGATGTGGTATGCGCGGCAAATGTTTACATTGCATCCTATGAGATGTTCTGTGGTTTTGACTATACATATACAAATAGTCGCGCGCTGAGTCCCTATAAAATAACGGTCTGGAAAATGTCATCGACGATTCGCTGCATGTCAAAAGTGAGTACTGTTTGTGAGTCCTGATTGCAGCGATATCACGTCACATTGTGTCTGAAGCAATGATGTAGAAAATGTACTAAAATCTAAAAAAATAATTCGGTAGGTCTTAGGTACGCATTTAGACATCACCGTTCACTGTTGATAGAAACTTAAGGCGCCCCACGATTTTATTTTATTTTTTTGTCCTAAAGAAGCAATTAGATGTATGTATCAAAAATTTTCTGATAGAAAACAATAAGCACCGAAAAGTTACTTCCTTACTTAGACGATCACAAAAAAAAAACCGGATTCCATAAGAAAGTAATGGAAATACGTGAAGTGATTTTCGAGATTGACTTGAATAAAGAAGTAAGGTTACGTCTTTAAATATAAGTGTTATACGACCCGCAATGTTTTTGACCACATAACAGAGAACGCAGAAAAAGGAGACAGAGAACGAGAAAGGAGAAAAAGCTATTATGCCCTTTGCAACGTCATAACGTACCTAAGACATCAGACAGGCATCGTAAAACTTACCAACACGACGATGAATGCTATATACTGAAAAATGCTATTTTTTAGTATAAAAATAGCCTGTGTACTCAGAGCGTATATTGCTTTCGATCAATAAAAGAAGTTTTCGTAAATGTCCTGTCGCTTCTGAGATTATATTTTACAAACAAAAAAAATTACAAAGTTCACTTCTTCATGTGTTAAGTAAAACTTTTCTTTCGAATCAGTTTGAACCTATACGTGTTCGATGAATGTTGAACCAAATGAACCTTATAAACCAAAAAAACCAAAAACATACCAAAATTAAGATATTAATCTGGATACTTGTAAATTTATGGCACTCTATGTGGATTTTTAAAAGGAGTGCACATGAACTTCGCGAACAGCCCTCGATTGCCCGTGAGGCCGGAACGTTGACGCGAATCGGACGCGGCTGTCGCGCGGCTGACGCGGAAGTGCCGCACGCGCACGCGCTAATCCCAGGAAGTGTCATGTCGCGACCGACGGCAGGGCACAGCCGGGCATCGCTTTTTGGGGTATGAAACATATTAATTACTAATTGTATTTCGTGATAATTTGGACACGCAAAAGAAGAACGCATGGATGAAATAACCTCGGATTACATTACATACGTGTACATGTATCGGATTATATGAATTACTAGCTTCTGCTCGCCGCTCCGTCCGTGTAAACATGAAACGATGAAAAAAAAAAGTTTTGATAGGATTTGCGTAAAATACGTTCTTAGCGAGCGTCTGCGTGCCGAAAAGACTAACTACGACAAAATTCAAGTCGATCGGACCTATAGATTCAGAGATCTCGTGATGAGTCAGTCAGTCAGTCACTTGTATTTCGCAACTACATTGGCATTGCATCTGAATGGTCAATACATTGTCTATGAATCGAAATTCAAAATCAAAATATCTTTATTTCGTAGGTAATAACCCTTGAAACACGTAATAACATTTAAGGAATTAATAGTGTTTTTGATATTACCATTTTCTTTTAATTACCGCTCATTCGTAAGGCAGTATCCATCGAGAACAACGAGCAAAAAACTTGAGTATAGCTCTTTTCCAACTAAAATTATATAGAAATACAATCATATTTATAACTATAGCAAGAAAAATAAACCGAAAGAAAGGTAAACGTGTGGTTCGAATCCTGGCCACGAGCGTATCGACCAATGGATTTTTCACTTGAGTTGAATGAAGCGTGCGCCTAGGGGACCACACTGATCGGCCGGTCCCTGACGGCGCTGATGCAGTGGCAGTCGTGTGTGATCGACCCCGATCTGCACTGGGCCAGCGTGAAGAGTTTAATACTTGTAACCTTATAACCCCGGATACTTATAACCCCGCTTGCAGTGCTTCACCTATGAGACTTCGAATCTACGAGAACAGCATATAAGGGCTTGTTCACAGAAAATGTGTGAATAATATCGGCAATGATTTTTTTTTTAATTAAATTTAGTCACGACTTCGGCACTTGACAACATTATTTTTCTGTAGGGATTTTTACCTTCTGAAAAGGTCGGTAATGGTATCACTTTCTCGTATAAGAGAAACTAGTTTCATTTATGAGTATTTCACGGATTTGTTTAAATAATGTTAACTCTCTGCTATGGAAATTGGAAAATTTTCATAAAATTGGAAAGTTAATGTTTTCAGTACGATTTCCCATAATTGAACTTTCACCGGATCTTCAGGTTTTAAGGCCCTAGGAATATATTTGGACCATTTTCCGAATGATGTTTGTATTCTACATGTGCGTGTGTGTGTGGTTATTTGTTGAAAATTTTTTTACTTTATTTTTGAACGTTTTGAACTCGAAAATAAGAAGTTCGAAGGAAGAGCCTGCAGGGTCAACCGTTTTCCAAAATTTTTTTTATGTGAAATGACCTAACCTGGCCCTATAAGTTATTAATATTATAATCATTATAAACTCACGCCGTGCCTATTTCCCACATGGGTAGGCAAGGACCAAAAATTTCCACATGGTACGATTTTCGCGTATCTCTCCTGCTTCACTTACATCCATCAACTTTTCATGCAAGCTTTTCGGTTTCGGGTGTTTAAGATTTGGTCCTTGATTAATATGTCTCCAATTTATTTGCACAAGATTTTCTTGGGCAAAAATTGCCGACTCCTTCATCACGCACATTCGCTCTGTAGTGCGTCAGTCTGCATTGACTCATCCTTTTCAGGTGCCAAACCACCGCAACATACGTGTACATCTTTTAAAGACACTCCACACGCACTACGCAAAAATCGCATGTTCACTAACATTGATTCCACTTTCATTTCCTGCTATACCCCGCTTTCTCTATCATATATAAGCGTGCCGTACACACAAATTACTTTTTACTTTTTTATTTGTTTAAGTATCATGTTCTCTTATAGGAGGTATACAAGTATAAATGAACAATTTACCGTTCTTAGTTTTGAACAGTTATAATTTTCAGCACGAAGAAGATATGAATCTCCTTCGTCAACCGAAAGAAATAGAAGTGGAAAGACTCAAGAACGGCCTTCGAGATCTATACACGGGCTTCCTAGAGAAGCACGCATCCATGCTGGCGCACTACCAAGTCCTCAGGGAGAAAGATCTATTCTACCAGCAGAATATCACTAGAAATGAAGCCAGGATACATAGAGCGTCTGTTAGTGATATTTTTTTGAATTGTAAAAACGTTTAACTTATTACGTTAATTATTTCCGCCATCACGAATCTATGGAAATCATATTGAAAGAAAGAAAATAAAAACCTCAATAAATAGGCAATTTTTAAAACACGGAACTTTTATTGGAGACCATTTAATGAAAAAAATTTTATTTAACTTATTATGTCGTATTATAATAGCTCTCTATAAATAGTTGTATAAATTGAAAATGAAATGTAATTATGATCGACTAACTATTGCCCACAACTTCGTTTGCATGGGTGGTTATGTAACGTTTGATACGAATTGAAAAGACATCGAAGCTGTCCTTCATTTCTTCACTGTCTTTCATTAGTAACGCAAACTCTTAGACGTCATGTCATGATCTTCTTCAGTTCTGTTTATAGCGACATATCTTCCTTTACATGAACTTTATTGATTTGAAAAAAATAAAAAATACGTCTTTTTTTAAAACACTCGCACTGTCAACAGTCTAGCGATAGGTAGGTATTGCCCAAATCCATTCAGCAGGTGCTTCGAATTATGAAAGAAAAAATTTCTGCTTTGTCTAGCCCCTAAGTATTGTAACGTGATAAATTGTATACTAAGTTAATCAGTCGAATACTACTAATGAAATGCAAAAAAAATTGTTCAAATCGATCCTTTAGCTTTTGAGTGATAATTGAACAAACAAACAAACAGATATACAGAAACGTACAGATATAAATTTCAAAAGCGACTGCTTTGGTGTCTTAATATTTTATCTTCACTTAATGTTTTCAAAATATATTTATTGTATAAATTTGGGTTCCTTAAGATTTTAATATACGTGTATAGAAGGCATCTAAAAATAAATAAAAGTTATCAAACCAGAAGGTAATGTTAAAAACTCGATCAAACTCACTAAGAATAAAAATGAGCTTTGTATTATGAAAAAAGCTTAAAAATACCTTAAAAATTATGCCAAATCATTGAAGTGCCAAATATAATTACAGTGTTGGCGATAGATTGAAATACAAGGGATTAATTTTATTTTTTCCAAACTTCCCAGGAAATTCGTGATACAGGTTTTAGTCTCGATTGTATTTTAAATGGAGCATAAAAAAATTTTCATTCCACTAACTTTTTAATAATGTCAACAATATATAATTGAAGTCTAGATTTTTTATCTGATTTTCTGAACAGTTTGCATTCATGTCCCAAATAGAGAGAGAGCATTATCTAAATATAATTTTATATAAAAAATTAAAAAAATAGAATACAGTAGTTGACTGATTTTGAAAATACATTTCTCGATAAAATATGCAAGCAGACTAGATTTGATAAGGAAAAAAAGCAAAAAAAATCATCAAAATATCGACAAAGTGTACGGCATGAAAGATTCCATCTTTCTTGCAAAATGGTGTTTAAAATGTACTTAATATAACGTTATTACACAATGACGTCACAGGATATTATCACAAAATAAGTATACTGTTTTGTGGTATTATATTGAGCCCTCTCCGTCTAATTGGCGATTTTAAAATATTTTTCTTAATAATTTTTTCAGTTTTTAAAAAATAAATTTCCCACCTTTTTCTCTCGAATTTAATCCCAAAGGATAAATGTATAACCGATTATAGTTTTCTATTCCATTCGTTTAGTACTAGCACTTAACAGTGTCTGTCATCTATTGACAACAGGAAATTTCGCTGGCGCTGCAAAAGCAATGGACCAAAACGGAATCCGTGATGAAGTCCAAGTTAGAGAAGTTCCAGGAGAAGAAAGAGCAGCTGTCGAAAAGGTACTGGAACTTAAAATGTAGCACCAAGCGCGATAAGGCTACAATGGCGGCTGACTTAGAAAATATGGTGAACGCGAGCCACAGCGCCACCGAGGTGAGGAATAGCTACTTGATTTAAAAAAAATTGACAGTAGCGAATCAAA
This sequence comes from Eumeta japonica, assembly GCA_005406025.1. Lineage (NCBI taxonomy): Eukaryota > Metazoa > Arthropoda > Insecta > Lepidoptera > Psychidae > Eumeta > Eumeta japonica. Next base: position 121,640 of record BGZK01000485.1, on the reverse strand, counting down.
AGATAAGTGAGCAAGTGAGCATGCGAATTACCAGAAAGTAGGTGGTCACAGACGCCTAACACTCGCAATCTCAGAGGAGTCATTGGTGCGTGGTCGATCTTTTTGAAATAGAATATCTGATAGAAGGCGGAGTAGACCACCGAAACTCTCAATCACCGGAAGAAAGATAACAGCGGAAATTGCTACTTCACGCCCGTGTTATCTCTCTGGTCGAGCCAGCCCATTTTCCTGCTGTAGCCGGGTCGGACAAAGTATCGCTTTACCACTTTTAAGTGTAATATGCAGTAATTGTAATTTTTTATCAAATTATAACAAAAATAGAAACGAAAAAAGGTAACGAAATACTGTGTTCGTGATATTTTCTCTTCATATTACCAGTTGTTTCGTTCCTTTACAACATTTTAGATAGCGTCAAAGCGAGCACTGCTAAAACTACTTATTATCACTGCTTAAACTACTTAATTTTTTTCTGTCAAAAATCCCTAAATTCTATAGCAATGAGATCATGACAATACATACAAAATGACAATAAGCTTACATCAAAACAGCACATATATGTGTGTGTGTGCGTGCGTGTGTGTCTAAAATGTAAAAAAAAACATATTCAGTGTGTATACTTACATAGCTACAGTATTCTTCGAGCCGAACACACTTTACATTTTACGTATAACCCTATACCAACGACGGTGTGCAGTTAACGATTTTTACGATTTTTTGTTTATTTTACGATACGTTTTTGTATCTGACAAAACGTCAGTTGTAAATATTATGAAAAAGGATTTTAAGTTGAATACGTATAACAACACTTTCAATGTGTAATTTCTGGTAACGGTTCGATTCATATATATATTTAGTATTTTATACCCTCTATGCTTAAAGTGCAACTTTTTTCATCACCTCAAAATTTTTCGTCCATCTATCGCATGTCGCATTACAGCCGGTCGCGTAACAGGGGTAAAGGGAACGGCGCACGGCCGAGCAGCTAAGGCCAATATGATGGCGCCCATGGCTCACATCAGCTAACCGTGTAACATTTATTTTTTCACTCATTCGTGCAAGTGCTCCGCGGTATTTGTATGTTTTGATCAGTGTATTCGATAATACTGATTTTTACGTAATAGGTTTTGTTTTGGTGAAATGTATTACAGCTTCAGATTAAAAGCGTTTATTGTAAATGTTTTTCAAATCGATACAAAATTGAATCTCAGTTAAAACTGTGCTGGGTTTTGACAGTGATACATATACTTGTGTATTGTAAGATTGTAAATATTGCATTTAAATTAAAATGTTATACAGAAAATAAACTTTACAATTATCCTACTCCTGATACCCTATATTCATATAATTCTCTAGATTACTTTTCTGAAGTTCCACTCCTGCGGTGTTTGTGCATGTGACTTGCACAAGCACACAATTTTATTTTGAGATTCAATCATAGCTTAAGATGGTTCGCTATCAATATTTTTGCAACTGCTATTAGTTTCACGTTTTTTAGTGGTTTAAACTTAATAAATTCTATGTAGGTAATGTTGGAACTCTTATAACTATCATTCTATTTTTAATAGAGGCTAGAACATGTGAAAGACAAACTAGTCAAAATCCTGCTCCTGTCCGAAATTTGTGGCAAGTACGAGAGAAACGATGATAAGTTCATGCCCTACGGTGAGTCTACCGAAGAAGAGGCGACAGATTATGAAAATTTGGACCCAACAATGATTGTTAGTATTTTTATGTCATGAATAAATGAGAAATGTAAAATGATATACTTATACAATTTTTATATTATTTTTATAATTTTTTTTTTGACCAACAAGTTGTTAGCCGAGACGCTATAAATCGGTAACAACAATGATGTCGACGTGAAAGAATTGACGTGTATACGCTATATGTGGAATAAAAAATATTTGGGAGGATATACTTGACAATGTCATACAAAAAAAAAATGAAAAGCTATACATTTTCCCCGGTTACAGCTGCGTTGGTATAAAATACATTCTTGCACTTTTTATATCGATGTTACTCCAAATCTGAACCCCATTTCGTTTCCAACCTCGTTCCTAGTCTGGATCCCCATTCCCGTGTCCTTCCCCCTTCTGGTTGTAATCGACAACGTTAATAATCATTAATTATCAATACAACTAAATAATTTCATAATCAACGTATGTCGAACATGTGAATTTCTCTTTGAAGTATTCGAATCAAACCTTTCGTTTAGAAGAAAAATGCCATGGTGTACGCGAATAGCGCTACATTAATCTATAAGTTACCTACATATTTTATTGTTCGCAAACTAAGAACAATTTTATAGTAATTTACAATTTTAATTATATTTATTATTATTACTGCCATACTTTAAAACGCTCCATAAAAAATACAACGGCCGCAGTGTCTCTCGAACGCCGTGCCGCTAAGATGAAGTTCGAAATGAAAAACGCGATCAGAATCGAGAGTGGGATAGCGACCGGGATCATCGTTAGAGCCTGATCCGTTGATATTTAAAATTAAGTAATTAATTTTATGTTCACGCGAGCGGAGCCGTGGGCAGAAACTAGTCCTCTAAATATTCAAAAATTGTATAATGCCCTTTTTAGGGTTCCGAGCTAAAGTGGTAAAAACGCAACCCTTATAGTTTCGTCATGTCCGTCCGTTCGTCCATATGTCAGAGGCATTTTATTCAAAAGCTACAAGACTTATTTTGTTGAAATTTATAGTGTAGGTGTTTTGTATAAGCCGCTACTTAATTTGGAGGTTGAATAACAAAATAAAATTTCTAGAGAGGGCACTCCTACTGTAAACTATAACAGAAGCTGAAAAAAATTGTTTTCAGCAAACATCAATGAGTGGTACAAATTTCGACAGTTGTTTTAAAAATATTTTAAAGTTTCTAAGCAATTTTTTTGATTACATAAATAATTTCGAAAATGATCGCGCCGAATGTAGCAGAAATTGTCCCCCCCCCCCTTCTATTTTCCAAACCGTATGTCCAAAAATATGAAAATTATTTTGAACATGGTTGAATATACTATTTTGAGTTATTGCCGAAAGACTGCGCTTCTCAACAAAAGGACGTAAGGGCCATAAAGATACGCTCTTTTGCTGATGCACTTTAATTTACACTGGTTTAATAGTAATAGTCGAAATACCTACCTGCTTTTCTTGTTATGGGCGACTAAAGTATAACTATTATCTGCGGGAAACATGAAAAAACTATAACAACGCATTGTTTTATATGTTTAGCATTTGTTTGTAATGATGGCTTCGGAACCCTACAATGAGCATGGTCCTACATGCTCTTGGCCAGTTTTTTAAGTAATGTTTACTTACTAAACATTTTGAAATTGTATAAGAGCAGAATTGTATGCCCTCAGTATGTGCTTCAAACTCTTATTTGAAATAATTACCTTTTAACTGTTAAAGTTAAAAACTAAATGTGTCAAAATTGTTTTAACTTCATACTATTGGAAGTTGACTAGGTTACTTTTAAAGATATTTATAACATTAAAATAATGTCACAAATGCCAATATTGATAAAATTACTAATAATTTGACATGGTTATTTTTAACTTTAACAGTTAGCAGTTAATTATTACAAATGAGAGTTTGAAACATGCTACTATGAGTCACATACATATTAGTCGACTGTATAAGGATGCAGTCAACTAACATGTGTTAGTCAACTGCATATAAACTGTGTTTAGGTACATACCTAAAACACAGTATATTTTTATTTTCTAATACAATAATATGCAACGCTATTTCTCTTAAGTAATACTAAAATATTTCTTATGTATATCTATTAAATATTCATATATAAACTGCAATGCAAGAATTAAGATTAAAATTTTTTGAACTTATTTTTACGAGATATTTGAGGTCCTAGATTGTAAGTTGTTCGAACAACCCGCTTCTGTGACATGATAATTCTATGAACATCTGCGACATGTTTCCAAAGCAATATACCATATATCATCAAGCTATGGAAACAGTTAAAATAAACCAATGCATCGGTTTGGATATCCGGCATAATTTTTTTCTCTATAATTTCTTATGAAGCAGAGGTAAGCCTTTTCATCGCCTTAAGCGATTTACTGATGTGCATACCCCATTGGAGTCTATTTATTGTCCAGAGTAATTCCCAAGAACACAGTAGCATCAACAAACTTTAAATTTTTCAGTTTGTAATAAAAAATATTGTCAGAGGCATATTATAATATGACATTCACAGATATTTTTTTCAAATATAGCGATTTTCATTGTTGCAGGCGAATTGTATAGTTTTTCACTTTGGATAAAAAAAGATATCACTATCACTATCTCATGAATATCCTAACAAGGACAAGTAACTCATTAGTGAAAATTTAAACCAGAAATATATGAAGAACCGATATCTATGATATGCCCATTGAACCACAGATATGTAAGATCTCATGCTATTAGCATTAACCCTCTGAATTCTGATACTCAAATACAGAGTGCCCTGCCCGTAACCCCATTATAATAATGGTTCATGATCAGTTTCATGATTTAAACAAAAACCTTGATTAACCACAAAACACTGCAACCACATCCTGTGAAATCTTCCAGACTTCTAAAATTTGTTGAGTATGTTCAATGCCAACAGCGAATGTTGAGTGAACCCAGATGAAACCAAAATGTTCTCTTAATGTTGAATTATTTTTATGTCAATGTGATAACAGTTGAGACTGATTTTTCCAAAATTTTACTAAATGTCAGTAACATGAGGATATAACGCTAAAGTCGGTGGGGTTTAATTTATTACCGTTATTAAATAAAGGGAAATGTGCTTTTGTTTAAACATTCTACAGGTATGTAAATGCCAAATGTAGCCTGATACAATCAGTAATGGAGTTTACAATTCTAACTAATAGACCATAAAAAACTTAATTACCCTGATAACGTCTTCCAAATGCACATTAAAATATAAATGGATTTTACTGAGTAGAATATTTGCCTTCATTAAAAATTTAAACAGGATGGCAGATGAAGTAACAGATTTTATGGCTACAATTCAAATATTAGTGAACAATTTTCAATAATTTTAGCAATCTTCATCTATTTTTTCGAAATTTTGTTGTCTTCATTTAACTGCCAATCAAAACCATAATTTTTAATTCTATCAGTCTCATTCTTTATGACATTTCAAGATGTCAATTGTTATCATTGCAAGTACACATTTTAACAAATTATTTGTTGGTACCTTTGTATTGACATATATATTTACTAAACTGTATTACTTGCTTTATACACTTACTATAAAAGATTTCAAAGATTACAAGTGTAGACTGTGATAGGCCCTAACACTGAATAGCATTGTCAAAAAGACCTACATTTTCTTGACATTGGACATTTAGTTTCATGTATAAGACCCTTTTAATATATTTATTATGACTTAATTGAATTAGATAGTTTATAAATCATTATTCTCATAACAGGAAGAGTGCAAGGATTTCAAGAAAATGGATAAATTCTTATTGAAAATCAACAGAGTTCGAGTTCAAGTTTTATGCCTTAGAGCGGAGAAAGAAAGAATCAATAAAGAAAATACTGATTTGAAAGACTACATTAAAAGTTACTTGACAGACCTCGCATTAAATGGTACTGAACAACCAAGAACAGCATTTAGTACCGAGTCTAAGAAAGTTGGATTTGTTCAGCGTAACCTACGGTGTGTTAAATCAAATATTTTTCCAATTTCATTAGGTGTAAATTTAAACTTTTCTTGTTTGTCAAAATCATGGTAAAAATATTTTTTTCAGTTAATTAACAAATATAATAGATACATATTGTTTCCTTAGTGATAGAATAATCAGTTTCTACCTATATAGAGTTAATTGTTTTAACACAGTTAAAACATCTACATATTGTGATTTTGAAGTCAAGTCAACCTGAGCCTTTTCAATTTCTATTTATGATATGTTGGTGTAAGAATTACTGTATAGATATAATTAAAAATTGATTATATTATCATACAGAACTCGTCCTGTGACCTGTATTGAAGGAGCTCTTTCTAATGCTGTTCTACATGAGAGACGTATGAAGCTGGAAAAGAAGAACAAAGAAGCAGCACACATCTACGCTTATCCTCGCTATCAAAGTTGGACACAAACTACTTAATAAGAACTTCTGTATTTATAGATATTTATAACATAGCATTACTATTTATTAAAGTACTATTCATTGAAGCCAAAATATAATAAAAGAAATTATATTATTTGTATTCATATAATCTTTAAACATACAATTAAATTTCAAAATAAATCTAAGCTTATAAATAAAAATTCTGGTGTATGTATCAATCAGCCTTTTTCACCAAATCCATGAAAACATATTCACTCCATAGCCTTAACACCAGCAATTTGATTTGATGAGTTTTCCTCGCCTAAATTCCACGGATCATCAAGAACTGACAACAACTTCGCTAGTCCTTTGTGCCCTTCCAGATCTATATTAGTGGTAATTTCTGGAGGAAAAACAACGTATTCATCACAAAGGATACTTCTGCCTTGAGACACACCATGAATCTCGCACCATCCTTCGAGCGATTCGTTCAATGGTTTCTTTAGTCTGATCAAAACTTCTTGATCGTCAACAGTTTTCACATAAAAGCCTTCATTGCCAGCAACTTTGCTTACTTTCCCCCACAACGTAACTTTCGAGCCATTTCTCTGAGCAAGATTGCCGGCTGTAACATAAGGTATGAACTCATCGTTGTCTGGGAACTGGCTATCTTCGAAATCGTCGTGATCACCCATCTTAATATTTTATATCACACAAACAATCGCAAGCAATTCTTTATGTTTTACCCAATAAATCGTAGAACCAGTACGTAGAAAAACTTGTGTAAACGCGCTAAAACAAGTTCAACGTTCAAACCACAGATTACATGTTTAGACGACAGACCACAAAACCATAGATCAGTTATGATTATGTCAAAATACCAGTATGTCAAAATTTTAAATTTTCCCCCGACAAATCATTTAAAAAACCGCCTAATATTAAACTAAATATTTGGGAAAAAATTACAAAATCAAGTTTTTAAAGATTTTTTCCGTAGTCAATTATAGTCGTTTTGTTTCATTTTATGTTCTAATTTGTTTATCACTATCGTAAAAAAAAAATGCTATGATATTGTCATTATTATGTTTCAATCTCACGAACATCAAACACTAACATTTGTGGTGAAAATCTCTTTCTTAATTAACATCTTTAGAAATTATATGCTTTAATCTATACAAATAAAAACGTAAATGTTCTTTTATTTAAAATCTTAAACTATGAAACATTTTCAGCTATTTTTTAGAAATTGTAGAGTAACGTTACATTTTAATACGCACATGTTTTTATATAACTTTTAGAAGTTTCCCCTGCTTTGTCCTTATATTGGATCCAATAGCGATCTGAATGAGGGTCGTAGAGTTTAATTATGACCCTCCCAAAATCGTAAAAGTTAAATTGACGAACGTCCTGAAAATAAAAAATCACGAAAATTTTAAATAAACTATGAACTTTTTTATTAAAACGTCTAAACAATGAAATAAGTAAACTGGAATTGGGTCAACTTATTTACTGTTCATACTTAATTCATATTAACTCATGGGAATCTTTATGGTCAACTCCGAATATTTGAAGTGAGCTATTAATTACTTTTATTCTAAAAATTCTTTCACTCAACGAAAGTTACACTATCCCCGGATAAAATACGCTTCTATTGATGTGAAATCGTCTTTTTGTTCTTGATAACAGTGTACATCATTAGTCAAACTTTCCTGTGTTACAAAATACAGTCGGATTTCAATCGCTATTTACTACCGAGATTTATAACGCGATAACAACGGTTGAGATCACAATGGTTCGAAAATGTTAGTACGTGTTTATCGTGGAGTATTTGTTTTGTCTGTGACGTCATCGAGCTCGAGTAAGCGCCTGCGCGTGATTGTAGTGAATTAGCACTATAAAAAATTATAAATTAATGTAGTTTCAGAACACGTTTAGCTAAGATGTTGATTCAGTTGTCATTGTAGAGATTGAAAAAACGACAAGGACTCAAAGTGAAGACATAAAATATTCGCCGAAATATATGTAATAATCGATATTAAATTGGAAAAAAAAAGATATTGTTTCATATGAGTCGTAAATGGGCGTGGAATTATAGAAAATACATATCAGAAGAAAGCTTGCATCAAAAGGAATGTAAAAAATCCAGTGCTGAGCAAATGTCAAAGCTATTGTTTTCTTATTATCCCGATGTTTTTACGGAAAATCTACGGCACGGACCCTGACTACGTCTTTGCAAGTTTTTTTTTTTATTTCAAAGCTCGTGTTTGTTCCGGCTTTGTCGAAATTGAAGTCGTAACTGCTGATGTGTCGGCATTGAATGCGAAAAAGGCATTAGAATCAAGAGCTGCAATAGGAACAGATAATGAGAACTAGACCGAAGTTAGAATCGAATCAAATGTTTAATAGGGATCGAGTTACGGAGTAATAATGGGATCAGAATCGAGAGAGGAGCCGGAGCAGTCAGCCGACTGACAGCATGACAATATAAAAGATGAAGAAATACACTCCACATCTACGAGCGCGAAGCGACGAGAAAAATTTAATTATCAATAAAAATCAATTAAAAAGTTGAATTCATTAAAAAAACCATAATTGCATTTTTCATGAAATTTTTTTATTATGTTATTCACCAGTATGTAAGGTATCAGATATATAATATCAGATAAGGTATCAGTAATAAGCTATCATTTCTATCCTATGCAAGTCATTTCTAACGTAAACGGGGAGAGCACCAATTGATTAGTGGTGCGGCCACGCGTTGCAACAGTAAATTCAAAAGAATGAATCATTGGCTCGAAAATTTAATTTGATTGTTCTTATGTATTATTCCTTATAACAATCTATATTCCAAGTTATTGAATGTACATTATCATCGTCAGTCTTTTTAGATAGAAAAATGAATATATTTTTTTTAAATTTCTTTTAAATTCTTAATCTCTTAAATATTTTTCCTCCTAAATACCCTATTTCAATTTTTCTTTGAAAATTTAAATGGAAAACTCCCAAGTGGGCTACACAGCAAAGTAATGAAACCCACAGAACAATAATGTACTAGAGTAAATAAGCCACAGGTGACATATAACAGGTATACTAGAAACAAAGACAAAATCTATCACATGTAGATTTTTTAGTAGTCATGGTTATATTGATACACCCAGAGATTGTATATATATATATATATATATATATATATATATATATATATATATATGAGTACTGTACTAAAGAAGAATAAAGATATCTGGGTAGTTTGCTACAATGAATGAACTTTAGTTCAAGTCATAGGTGATTTAATATTTTCCTGTCTTGGCCTAAAGTTCATTCCATTCATGCCCATAATTGAGCATGAATTTAAAGTGCATATATATTTAGCTCATAATTTTTTGAAGATTAGTATCCAATAGATCATGCCCTAGATCACACTGTAATATTAAAATCTGATTACTACTATGATTATATTTCTAATGATTTGAAAATATTTAATGAGGGAACAGATAAAAAAATACACAAAAAAAAAACAATGTATTGCATAAAATGAATTTATTTTCTATCAAGGATGTCCAGTCATTGGAATATTCTTAACCTATACACTTCAGCTATCTTTAAAAACACATCACAAATATAATAATTAATATGTAAGAGATGTTCTTCAATATGGTATTTATGATATTAAAAAAATGCATTTGTATGACAGCCAATGGTAAAGAGCTGTTTAGTACTTATTTATAACAAAAATAAACATTTTTAAAAAACAGCTATTATCATTTTAATCAAGTTTAATTTGTTTAGACAATATTTCGTGACATATGAACCATTTATTTTCTTATACATTCGGGAGTTATTAGATTTTTCCATATTCTACTCATTACTTTGTCTACACTACGCGAAATAGTCTTCGCGGTCAGCGGCCAGGCTGGGCGCGCCGGCGTCCTCCATAGCGGCGAAGTTCATGAAGTGCGCAGGTCGGTGCACCTCGTGATAGAACTCTCGCGGGTTACCCAGCTGGATGCCGTACCGCATATTGGGATCGTGGCGCACGCCTGTCGATAAATAGCGTTAAATATTACATGGGTAATTAGAAATTAGATAACTTATACGAGTCAAAATAATTTACTTAGAATTCACTCTACTAATATAATAGTGAAAGACTATTTAAGGATTTTAGTATTAAAAATAAATTATTCATAATTTCTGGACTACCATCGAAAATAAGAATAAAATACACAAAAAATAGCTTTTTCATTAATACCTTTTTTAATTAGTTGAGGTTTTAACTTCTTGTAATTTGGATAATAAAATTATTTACAAAATCATGTATTTCGTGGCGGTTTAATTTTTATATTTACATCCATAATTAGTGAAAACAAATAGCATAACCTAATATGTATAGTGTACTAGCACCATCTCTGTCTAGTGAGATGTATACAAATATATGTAACTATGGAACCATGTCCATGGAATTACATAATCATATATATTATAATATACACATCCATTATCTATTAATTTAAAAAGAAAAAATATTTTCATTATTACAATGGTAAAATAAGGACTCACCCATGAAATTATAGTTCCAACTACCCTGCGAGGGTACCATAAAGTATCCTAGGAAACGATCCGACAACAACATCTGCACTCTCTCATAGTGGCTAGGAAGATACCCTTTGGGATTGTTCCCACGGTCCGTGTTCTTGACTCCCCACTCATACCCGCTGGGCGTCAATTTGTATGCAGTCAGAGAACAGGAGCCAGGCGTGAATGAGCAGGTGATGACGATGGTCTTCTCCCCATCCCATGATGGATTTTCTGACATTATCTTGGCATGAGTAGTAATGTCCTAGGAAGGAATAGGAATCATTACAAAAATGTAATAATCATTTGTATACTTATTTAAATTTAGCATACTCTAAGTAAATAATTATGGATAATTCATTTTCATCTCATATTTTATTATGAAATAAATATCTACCCTCAATCCCTTCTTATTCATTTTTGACAAAGAAAACTACCTTCTCAATGAGTGTAAAATAGTATATTTGTATATTCTTAAAATGTTATGATATATTTCAAGTGTTATAAACCTACAAACTAAAAATATTTTTTAAATTGAATAAAATTTATTTCAATTACAGTTAAGGATTATATAAAATACACAATTGTATAATGAACTTCTATGAGCCTAAGAATCTTCTATAATGAATGTAGGACTCCATTATGGCATCACATTCAAGAAGGGGAAGTTTTTTGATAAAAAAACGAATAAACTGTCCCTTCTTAATACACTGACTAGTTCTTGTAACAATTTTGTTCCACATGCAGCATTCAAAATATTTTTAAACTTCAAAATTTACTTGCATCCTAAACAAGTGCCAACACAAACGAACTCAAGAAATACTTAAAAAGACAAGATTCAAATGTTATAAAATCTTAAATATTAATTGTATTTTCTTCTATTTTATTTTCACACAATATAAATTAATTACATACTTCTATAATAGCTAACACCTTATTTTATTTGGAATGTGATTTTTATCCAGCTTGATGCTAATAAATAAAATTAAAACCACCATACTTTTCAATTTGAAATTTAATGCAATGCAAACTCATTGAAAATTAACTAAACTGAAAAAAGAAACTGAATATGATACAAATAGCTCATTAAAATTAAGATAAATGCAATCATTAAAATAAAACACACTTTGTGATTGCAGACTAATCTCTGCAGATGTTTAATAATTGGGTATGCTTTATACAGCTCCTACATTTTAATACAATATTAGTAAACAGACCTGCGGTGAGAGTTGTGGCAACTCGTTGGGCTGTGTGTGCATCCACCCTAGCGGTTGGAGATGCGCTAGCTGAGGGTGCTTGGGCAGCTGGTTGGGAAGATGCACCTGCTGATGCGTACCCCACTGCGGCGGCAAAACGGCCGCATGCACCTCGCGCACCATCGGATTGTCGGGCGGCGATGTTCCGTAGAGATAGCACGCGATCTGAACATGATAATGGAAATTACCATTTAAATTCTTTATTAATAAACTATAGCAGTCACCTAAAAAAAAATTGTATCGTGTCAAATTATAACACTGTTGCGCTTATGACAATAACTCCTTAATCCATTAAAAATGACAGCAAGCCTGCCAAGTGTTTATTTGTAAAAAGTACACATCAGATACATGGCAAGTTAGTCCATAGTTAGTAATAAATATGTTATTTTGCAAGTGTATTCCCAAACTCATAGCTTATTATTTTAGGATTAGATCCTGTGCTTAAAATTATTTTGGAACAAGGAAAATTTTACATAAAGTTCAAGTGTTACAATTTTACAAACAATATTTTGATTATATCATTTTGCGCTGTTGTAATAACTTTTTCTATATCAATAAGTAAACCTTAATTTTCCTTGTTATCTTTTTTTCTTTACTTGTATTAGTGATATACTTAGTATTAATAATATTTACATCTATTTGTGAAACCATAAATTAATTTTTCAAGATATAAAACCAAGTTAGTACTCATTATTTAGCCTATAAAACCTTTACTAAAAAACAACATGAGCTTTTTGTTTGATTATGGTAATACAATATGTAACTTATGGCTATTCATAGAAATTACACAAATTTAAATACAACGAAAAATTCTAGAAGAAGTGTAAAATAGATAATTCTTTATTTTAACTAAGTTAAACAACTTTTATTTTTAATGCAAAGTTTCAAATATTGTCATATATTCATCATCAAATATTATATAGAATCACTCTTCAATACAAAAAACAAAAGAAAAATGTTAACAAAAAGTTACAGTCAAAAATAGCTGCTGGTGTTCAAGCAGAAAATATATCAAATTATAAATGCTTATTAGTTTGTTAGCCATATTATTTTAGGAATAAAAAAATAAATTCATCAACTTGTGCAAGCATTTTAAGAATGTCTAAAAATAAGGAACAACCTTAATAAGAATGACTCATTTAATAATATAAGATTATAGTTGAAAATAGTGAATAAAGCAATAAAAGATTGAATATTATTATAACATATGTACCTGTGCGCGCAGATCTGATATTGTGACGAACTTTTTGAGAAGATTCTTGGGCAAAATGTAAGTGTAGCCGCTTTCTTTGATGTCGTCGCTGCTCACGTAGATGTGGTTGGTGCGCAGGTGAAGGTTGGTCGCCGATATGGCGCGCACTCGCCATTCCGTCTTCGAACTATGTCAAATTATAATTGACAATTAAATGGCTATAATTCAGTCTATTTGTCCGTGCAAAAAACTGAATATTAAGGAATTTTGAGTAGTTTTCTTGGAATCACATGGGCCAATGGTTCAGTATATTTACAGATACCAAAAGACATGGTCTTGTAAAAATAGATTATAAAGAGAAAATTGCACATGCAGTCTTACTGCATGTGCAATTAACGTAGGCTGACAAGAAAAAAAATAGAATATGGACAGAGAAACAGGTGTATGTACAATCGCACAAGTTCATTAGATGAAACGGAAGTCAATAAATCATCTACAACTACACTACAACAACATATAGATTACCTGAAGGTCTGCGACTCATAGTTGCTGGTCGTGGAGGTGATGATCTCGTCACCGTGCTTGTTCACAGTTCGCGTGGTAGTCGCCGTCAGCTGGCTTTGTTCTTTACTCTGCTTCTCAATTTCGGCGATCTGTTGCCTCTGCGCCGACGGCGCCGATATCTCCATGCCGAGAATTATGTCGCGGATTTCCGATTGCGTTAGAGATGCCACATTCACATTGTTCTTCTTTCCATAATCGGCTAAGATAAGATCTTTAAGCTGAACTTCCACTTTGATCCAGTCATCATCAGAAAGCGTAGGCCATATGTGGTGAGGTTCGGTTAAGGTTGTTTTGTCAGGTTTCAGTAATACTTTTGTACGCTCAGTGTTGACGTGTAATGCTCTTAATATCAAAATTAATCTACTGAAAGCAGTATAAGAAGATATAGTCTTCAGCCAATCATCGTAGAGATTAAATAGAACCATTTGAGGTTCCGTGGCCTTTAAGATCAAATCACCAAACTTTTCCACTTTGAGGCAAGCTTGGAATGGCAGTTGAAGCTCAGAGCCTTTAATGACAATATTCGGAAAGTCGAGCAAGTGCACCTCGAGCGGATCCAACATTCCTTTTCTTGTGACAATAATTTGTTTAGGTTGTTCTTCTACAGGGAGAGACCGAATCAACGCTGCTACTTCTTCAGCAGTTTTCCACTTTGCTAACTGTCCAAGACGTTTCTGGCCCGCCCAGACACTAGTGTGGATAATTTTCAAGAAAAGTTGTCCAGTGCGCGGGTTGAAGATAAAGATGGCTCCGTTGATGGGTTTAGTGGTCAAATTACCTTCAAACGTCTTGTGGATCGTTACGCGGTATACATTCGTGTCGTCAACGAACCAAATGATCTGGTTAGAGAACAGTTCACCATAATTCTGACTAGAAAGGTAAGGCTCAGTAGGTTCGGATGAATAAAGCTGTAGAGCTTTTCTGATGCGTTCGCGCAACACATACAATGCAGGGTTTGCCTTCATAATCTTTGCCATAGCTTGCTGAATGAGAGGTTTGCAGCCAGGGAACCAATTACCATATGCACTGTGCAGATTGTAAGCCAAGTCAATAGCAATAAGAAGTCCAGTGGGTGAAGGGTATATGGACATGTTATCTGTAGTGTAATCCAAGAATTTGGCTCGCGCGTACCGCTCGATGTCGTGAGAGTCATAATCACCCCAACGCAATTGGATGTCCAGCCAGTATTTTTGTGTTGTTGTATTGTCCATAGTGTCTTTAGTGTCAGCTAGTAATGAAGGTCTGGATACATTCCACTTGTAGGCAGAGAACAGAAGAATGTCAGCACACGAAGAATTCATTTTGTATGATTTACGAGGATGAATTGTTTCTTTTTGGACTGTCTCTATCTCAAGTGCATCAAGCTCTTGATCAAATACTTGACAAAGATCCATGACAATAGATTCGTGCACTTTCTGCCACAAGTGAGCTCTGAATATTTGAATAAGGGAAATTTTCAATGTTGGTATCTTGCCATGCATGAAAATACCTGTCAAGTCTAATTGCACCTGGAAACCAACATACACATTGGCTCTGTTGATTGTTGGTGACCACCACAATGTGAAACGACGATTAGGAATTTGGTTTAAACCTGAACGCTGAGCATTTGTCAATTTCTTGTATTTCATTGACTCTTCAAACCCTGATGCTTTTTCCCAGAATAGACCTTCCCAAGTAGGGAAATATGTTCCTTTGAACAATGTATGCTCTAAGATGCCTTCGACGCCACCTAAGGCTTGAATCATATCAGTCCTGTAATTGTTTAAGTTCCATAGTTTGCCATCGTGGCGTTGGTGGGTCCACCAGAATGGATTTTGCTTCAATACCTGATATTGTTTAAATTCTGTACGAATCCTCCAACCTTTGTCATAAGCGAGGGTATGGCGATCTTTCTGGAACAAAGTATTTATCCTGGGAATACCTCTGTCCCATGAATCTTCCAGATCTTCCAATGTCAACCGTCTATTCTGTGCATTAGCTTCTTGCCGTTTTAGGGCATATTCTGCCCAGACACGTTGTGAATCAACAAATTCGGATTCCCAAGGTTGAATGTACCGATACAAATTTGGAATCAATTGATCTTCATCATGAGACATACCGGAGCGGAAATGAGTTATACCGACATCTGTTTGTTTTGACCAACGTAGATCGGACTGTGGTATAAGTACATGCCCCATAGACAACATGCCGAGTCCGCCGAGTTCTTTGGGCGTATAAAAGACTACAGGTGGGAATCTTGAAGGCATTTTGGAGTTTAGACCAATCTTGATACGTGTCTGGATTTTGTTTTCGCATTTGACTAACAAATCAAGTAGTTCTTGTGTGTTGACAACAGCTTCTCGGAAGTATGTCATTAAACCAATCAGTGCAGTGTTCCACTTGTTAACAATCTTCGTGAAAGTTGTAGAACCTGAGGCCATCAAGATCTGACGAACACGATTGTGAAACCTAGCCAGGGATTCATCGTCAACCCGCAAGTAACATTGAGCTGTACGCTCCTTGGTTACTTCGTTTTGAAGATTCCAAACTCCGTCTCGATGTGATAATTCTTCGTGCTGACTGCGGCACTTTGGCAATATTCTGCACTCGAACCCAGCCATGTTAAAAAGCAAATTTGGATTGTCTTTGGAATAAACTGACACAAAACTGTTCTCCCACTGAATGGTGGTGACTGATCGGGGTAGTCTATTCTTGATGTCCCAGAATACAGCTCGTCCTCTGAATAACAAGTGTAAAAATTGAACATTTTGCAAATACAACTTTAATAAAAATGAAAGTTTAAAAGAAACAGAAAATGTCTTAATAACACATAACTTTTAAATTATACTTATAAGAGACTTGAAATTATAAACATTACAATTATATTATTATGATTACAATAGTAGATGAGAGAATACTTAAATTAAAAATCACTATCTTTTTCATTGAGAAATACAGAGCCATTGGTATAGGAGAGAAAGAGATGTAATTTTTTACTCACAAATTTACATCATGTTTCATGAGGCGCATGCGCGCGTCTCTAGGCCAACATTTCTTATTGTTATAACCGACAATATTCTCATTGTTGGGATCTGGATGTTCTGTGAGGTACCTTTGTATTAATTCGCGTGCTTCTTCAGCAGTAAATCTGTAATTCGAGAGGACAATTTAATTGAGGCATTTTATATTACACCCAATCGTTAAATATCTGAGAATCTACCTGAAGAATATGTGTATCCTATCCACATAACGGCAATATAATCTTATAGGATGAGATGTTTCCGTCTGACGGTCTTGGTATGACAAGAAATCATTAGGCAGTTGAGGTGGACCTGCCATTTCACTCGCCCTCTGAAGGCCCAACACTAACAGATCTAATACCAGACCATAGTACTGTACTATGAATGAAGCAAATTGTAGACCTCTGATGATGCCATATGAATTTGTGTGATTCATGTCCTGTAGCAACAAAAAGCAAGATATATAAATACATATTTATATTAACATGTTGTTATTCTAAATGATTTTATGTCTTTAAGTTTAAAATAGTCATTGGAGGTTATTCATTTTCATTTATTACAACAAAATTTGTATAAAGACAAATAATAAGTAAATAAAAGATGATATTATATGAGGCAAGGATTACTATTGAAATTTACAACATAGTAAGGAATTTATTAACTGGGTGGTAATAATAGTAATTATATACCATATACTAAAAAAATTACATATTAAATTACATACCTTGTAATTAATTACAACGTTATTCTTCGCCGTCATGTAATCAGCAATGTTGTGATCCACAATCAATCTCAGCAGTCTATTCAAAAGAGTCAAGTCAATCTTCTCATAGAGTTTTTCGAAACGTGACTCCAGTAGAACATTGCATTCACCTTCACCGACTTCCCATACGTCTTGCAGGTTGTTAATACCTAAATATCAAATAATGTTAAAATATATGTTAAATTTGAAATAACAATATAATTATATTGTAATTAAATAAAAAACACATTTATTACCTTAAAAACACATTTATGGTACACATTATTATAATGTAACAATAACATCATTACTGTTGACATAATTTCAATTTAGAATAATTTATACAATTACTAAAAGGTATACCACACAATAAATTTAATTCTATTAAATCAAAATATAAACATTTTCATATCTTAAAAAATTAAAACACTCTCTTCTTTGACGCACTTTAGTCCCTGTACTGTTGTGATTCATGCAACCAACCAAAGTGAGGTTTGTAACAAGGGGATAGTATAACCACACAGATCTCCTATGCCACAACGCACACTCAGGGCAGTTGCAATCGATGGTTTTGTTTCTTCCTAGATCCACTCAAGGTTCAGTCCGACACAAATACATCATAGACATTAGTAGATTAATTATTTTCTAGAAGCAATATACATTTCATCCATGTACATTATATAAAAAACATAACCTACATTTATAATAAGAAACTTTTTTGGTAACAAAAGGTCATTCAATATATAAATCGTATTTTAAGGCATTACTTTATGGCAAGACTTACAAAAAAAAAAGCTGTGCTAACCTTGACACCACTTGTACACTAGCAAAGGTGGTGGTTCAGTGTCCGCTGGTTTAACCCAAGGTGGAAGCAAACGGCGTTTATCAGCTTCATACCACAGATACTGATCCAAATAAGCATCAGTGATCTTTTCTAGGGGTTCCACATCATAGACAGGTACCAAATGTGAATATAAGTCCATGAATTCTATGCCCACCTACAAGTTTTAATAATTGAAATCATAATTAGTCTGTACACCTAATTATATAATTAACTCATCTTACAAATTTTTAATAATTCTTATTGAAACTGTTTTGTACATTGTACATAATAATAAATGCTAATTTTACCTCTCTAAATGTTCTCTGTGTAAGAAGGTGACGCTTGATTCTAGATAATGCCTCGTGAGGATTATCATATGCCTGTTCTATCAATCCCAATTCTTCTCTCTGACTTTGGTTTAATCTAGATTTCACACTGTACGCTTCTTTCAAGCGTTCTAGAGCAAGAATAAGAAGTTTTGTGTCATGTTTATATGAGAGTGGAGGGAATGGTATTGGTGCAAAACGACGAGATTCCAACCAATGTACAGTCGTGGTATAAATAGCGACGGCTTCTTCAGGGGATATGTATGGACCATCCTATTGAAATTTAAGTATTTATATTAATATGAAAATTTTGATATAAATATATTTATTATGAATAAAACATATGTTGATACTTAAAATTAACTTAAATATCAACATTTACATAAAAAACTCACAAGTCTCAAATAATATAAAATGATGTATATTTATAGAAATTAATATCTTTACAGTGTATCTTACAATAAATAGCTATTAATAGTTGATACAAAAATATTAGAAACCTTTAAATAGTTGTGTTGCCTCTCCTGCTCAGCTTTTAGATACAACCTAGTTAGGCGACCCAAGTTCTTCTTGCATACAGTCTTGTCGACAGTGGCGCCACGTCTGATTCTCTCGCGGTTATAATGGGCAGTGTTTGTCCACCAATCTGCCTTCATCTTCACATAACGAAGGATCATGTTCTCTATAGGTGTAGGCAAACCTGGGACCTGATCCAAAATTGAGGTAAATATATTAAATATTTTTAGATAAATGGTTTTCTTCTTTTCTTATGTTTTAGAGTAATATCAGAACACAAATAATGTGACAAAAAAAAGAACAATGAATTCAATTGCTAATTGAAACATACAAGAGATTCCAATAATTTCACAAATTTTTGATTCATACCTTCCAGGGTATATTCGCCTTCCAACATCTCCAAGCTTCGGATAAATGTTGTAAAATTGTCCTAGCCTTGTTCTGCTTAATACCTTCCGGCATCATATCAACAATGTCGTGCATCACTGAAGCTCGTAGCTCCAAATCGAAGTGGGATTCTACTCTCTGTTTCGTAACAGTCTTAGCCACACCTACAAAATAGCAAATAAATATACATAAATATAGCTTGCATAGCTAAACAAATAACTACAACAGTATCCTGAAGATATTTTTTTAGTAACTGTATACTTCGTATGGATACAACAAATACTAATATTAAAAAGTGGCAATGTGCCAATTTGTGAGTTTTTGTAATTAAAATTGGTTATATTCATATACATTAACTTTTTGTATATCATACCACAATTACACAATAATAAAGAAGAAAATATGAAAAATTGTTCATGTAACAATATTTATTAACAAGCTAAAGTTACATTATATGGAATAAAAAAAATTAACCGATTGTGGAATATTTTTAATTTACCTTTGGAATGTCTTCCCTCGAATTGGCGAGAAAGCAAGTTCCCGAGCCAGCGTTCTAACAGCGGTGTGATACCACGCATGAAAAACAACCAAACGCGCCAACCAGGCGCCCAAAAGCCGCAACCTGGACCTTTTGATACTGGACCCTAAGAAAAAATATGTTTTTTGATATTTTGCTTATGACTAACTCATTGTGTTTGAAATTCTGATTTTCACTCAGATCTCAAACCTCATTTCAATTATAATAATAAACAGAATTTCTAGGTGATGTGATGGAAAAAAATAATGAATACTTATTTATTTAAACTAAGCATTACGATTTGTTATGGACTTATACAATTGACCAATATATAATTGCATTAACTAGTTCCATAAGGAGCACCGTAGAAGTAAACGGTTTGAAGGAATTAAAATTTGATATTTTAAGGATTATCTTTAAAATCATAACATTTTTCTTTACAAAATCAATTCCACTTACTGTATTAAATCTGTAATAAATGAGGTGTTTTAAATCCTTGCACATTCTGATCTGCCTCATCAGTTTGTATTTGTATCTATACATTCCAGTGAGTTGGCCAACATGAGCAAATATGTACTGCAACCCATCAGCCAATTGGAATGAATCCACATTGTTCAGTCGGTATTGTACGTGTGAGTCTACAATTAGTTTGGTGAGACGCAGGATTTCACGGCAAAGATGGAATGCTGAAAATATTGAATATTTACTTCCAATTCAAAATTCCAATGGTTGTATAATTACATTACATAATGTAAAATATTTTTTTTATTACTGGTATGTTTAATCAACAAAAATGAAACTTATTAGTTTCTATTTTGTCTCCAGTTGCATAAAAGCAAAGTTAACTCTTGCAAGCAATACTATAAATGTTTTATTAAAATTCATGATTGATATATATATACATATATATATTGTCAACACAAAACACACATCTCAAATATACTAACCATTTCCAAACCGTGATTTCTTTCTTTCTTTAGTTGTCAACGTTTTGACTGGCTTCAGATTAAAGTTGTAATCTAAATGAAGGTAGTTCAGGTTTTTGCGATGGATGAGCAGGTTCAGCATGTTATAACCTTGACGACATACCTGCAGGCCAGCTTCCACCCAGTCTAGGGTTGTGGTTTGGAAAAATTTGGTGGATTTGAATGAACGGAATAGATATCTGTAAGGTTAATAACTTTCAATAGTTAATAAATAGAGTTAATGAATAAAGTAAATGTAGAAGAAATATTAAAGTAGTACAAGAAACTTGAAAATATGTAAAATGTTAGATTCGGAAATTTCGCATTTTGTTGACTTTTAATCAACTTGTTCGAATGTCAAGCATTAGGTAGAACATTTTTAAAACTACCTAAAAGTGTTAATCAAGAAATAGACAAAAAATGACAAAATTTGAGAATTAAACATTTACCTATTCCTTGGTATAAGGTGCCAATAGACCTTTAATGTTTCAATATTATATATCTGTGATATGAATATATTAACGAAAAGACCTGCACATACAATTATCTACAAACGTCTTTGCAAATAAGTGATAAGTCCTACAAAATATTAATGAAATATAGACTCTCACCATATATTAACATCAAAATAATAATGATGAAATCATTACCTTTTCTTTTGTGGTTTAGGAGGTCTATGCTTAAGAGAATTCAGTACATAATATTTTAGAAGTTTCTGATAGGAAACTCTAACTTTGACTGGCTGCCCTGGCGGACAATGCTCCTTGTACCATGTTTTCACCAGTGGAACGTCTATCGCTCTACGAGTGCGACCTGTGATAAAGAATAAAAGTAAAACATCTTTACTAACAAAATGTTTAATTTGCTGCTATTATGATATTTCTATATTATGGCATTGATCGCTTAACCAATGCTCTGATCAAATACATAAAAAAGCAAATCGTTGTGCTAATTATGTGTGTAACCAATGCCTTGCCAATGGAATATTTAATATGATTATTTCCTTGAGTATGAATTTCTTTACATTAGTGTAACATGACATAATAAAATGAAAACATTTTTGTTGAACTAAGAATTTTAATAAATCATTAGATATAGAGAAAGATAATGTTATATTGTTTCTTTATATTTTTTATGTAAATAAGTACTAAATGGCTATGCATACTGATTAATGTCATTTATTTACAAAGGTAATAAAAACTGTTTTTAAAAATATCTATTATATAATTAAAATAAAATATTCTGATTTGTGTTAATCCATTACCTGATCTCATATTAAATGGCCTCGGCGCCCATAGCAATGCAATTCCATTAGCAGTATTGTCTGTGTAAAGTGCTGTTTCTTGCAAAAATGGTGATACATCCTCTGGTAATACAAATTCATCTTCTAAAGGAACGGGATCAACAGATTTTATCGAATGCCTATGAGATATTGGGTTTATCAAAGGATCAAAATAAAATGCTGGCAAGTCTGGATCTTCTGTTTTGATATACACCACATTAGGTGTATGGTACCTGAAAATAATTATATTCAAATAAATCACATTTATTATATGAAATTATGCTACATAAATATTTCTACAAGCTAATTAAACTTTAAAATCTTATTTTGTAAACATAAAAAAAACATACCATGATAGCTGCACAAAATGTGGTAGATTGTTGTATAAATATGGAAAAGCAATCCTATATTCTGTCCGAATTGGTTGACGGATGATAATTTTGTTTATATCATTGAATTCATTCCAATCTTCATCACCTGCAGAATTATCTTTCACCAACGGTTCAAACTTAGGCCCGCCAGGAATTGCCATGTTGAGTGCCTTGGCGGTGAAGAAACTTTTTGAGTCGAACAAATAGAAATAATTATCATCCACAAGATCAGTTAGGAGTTGATTTGCTAAACGGTATAATGTAGCCATTTGAGGTAATGTCAAATTCCATCTTCTGTATGTTGATCCATTAACATGTTTAGTTCCGAGTAAAGGTTTATGGTCATAAAACCATGAAGCTACTGCAGCATCTTCCTCAGGATCTAGATCCATCTGAATAGGTTCTAATGGTTCCACATCAAGGACATTGTCAGCATAATCTAGAGGAGGTTCTTCATCATCAAAGGGAGGGAATCTCATCCTTTTGAAGTGTCTACGATCACGTTTTTCACGTCTCATCATGATCCACATGGTGCCCCATTGAGCAATATAAACAGGCTCTATAACCCATGGTATTTCATTTACAAATGTTATAGCACCTGTTATGTGGTAAAGTACTTTCACATCCCTGATTTGTTCCCATGGCATAGGCATGTTTTCCAAAAGTTTCATAACAGCATGTGGCATGTATTTCAAAGAACCAAGATATACTCTCTTATCATGACGATATTTTCGACTTGTCATGTCACCATGGTCTCGGATTATCTTACGAATGTGTTCTGGTGGCATATCTTCCTTCTGTGCATCTACAAATCCAAACTTGCGCTTCTCTGCAAATCTTTTGGATTGAAGCTGTAGCCATTTTTGAGCTAAAAGTACAAAAATGTATAAACAACACATTGTTTAAGTATAGCAATATACTACAATCAGATATACATGTATGCAAGATCAGCATTTTTCATGAAACTCAAATGAAAAATTATATCAGTTTGCATTTTTATGTCCCCCAACGGAAAAAAGACTAACTTGATCTTTACAAGCCTTGAGCCGTATTGGGGTGAAATCATTTTACCTAAAGAAAATCATAATAAAATTCGTGAAATAATAGGTGAATTTAAAAACTAAAAACACAATTCATAAAAAAAATTAATAAAACTAAATTCTATTTAGTATTTTTTTTAAATTTTAGGAATTGGAAATGTACTTCTAAATTCGACATGAAAAAAGAAATAAAATTAAGATTCAGTATAGATCTATTTAATTTGTGCTTTTTATACACTTAACTGGAAAACTCTAAATACTAAAGTTTAATATTATAAAAGAGGAAAACCATTTTTAAAATTGGTGTCTAGATTAATTGTCATAATTAAAATTGGAGAAAGTAATGCATTATCATATATATTATTTCTAAAAGGTGTTTTTTGGTGGAATGGATCGATCTCTCTAACTACCTTACCAAAAAAAAATAATAAAAATATCCAGTTAAAGGTTATGTTTTCTACTTTGTTTATTTATAAACTATAAGAGCGCCATATATATTAGGACTTGGAATTAAATCGTAGCGTTTTTTTAATTATAAAAAATGATTTATTTTGATTCGAGTACACAAAATACTTCACTCAAAATATTCCCCATCGCTTTCTACTACTTTCTGCCATCTTTCTGGGAAGAGACGAATACCGCGCTGGAAAAACTTGTCTTTTGATGAAATCCATAAATCGACCCATTTTTGGCAATCTTCGTAAGAAGTGAACTTCTTGTCAGTCAGGCCATGTGCCATCGATCGGAATAGGTGATAATCTGAAGGTGCAATGTCTGGAGAGTATGGCGGGTGAGGTAGAACGTCCCATTTCAGGGTTCCCAAGCACGTTTTTACCGGTTTTGCGACATGTCGACGAGCATTGTCGTGTAGCAAAATAACTTTGTCATGTCTTTTGCTGTATTCCAACCATTTTCTTTTAATGCACGGCTCAAACGTATCAATTGTAGTCAGTAGCGATCCCGAGTTATGGTTTCTTTTGGTTTCAGGAGTTCATAATAAATCACTCCCCTCTGATCGCACCAAATACAGAGCAGAAGCTTGGATCCATGAATGTTCTGCTTCGCCAATGATGTTGATGGCTGACCGGGCTTTACCCATGACTTTCTACGCTTGGGATTGTCATAATGGATCCATTTTTCATCACCAGTGACAATTCGATGCAAAAAACCTTTTCGTTTTGTCGTTCAAGCAGCAATTCACAGGTTAAAAAATGTCTCTGAATGTCTCAGTTTTAATTCATATGGCACCCAATAACCCTGCTTCTGGATCATTCCCATTGCTTTGAGGCGTTTTCCTACCGTTGATAAATCAACTGCCACAATGTAGCCAATTCTTGAAGTGTTTGACACGAATCTACGTCAAGCAAGCCCTGTAATTCTTCTTAAAATATCTTCAAATTTTTTTGCTGTCCAGGTTGTTCGTTGTCATCTAGCTCGAAATCACCACTTTTAAAACGCTCAAACCACTTCCTACATGTTTGCTCAGCTAGAGCTTGTTCATCGTAAACTTCCAACGGAATCGATGACTTTCGGCAGTGGTTATACCCATATTAAAATAATGAAACAAAACTCCCCGCGAAAACACTTTATTTGGCACAAATTTTGACATTTTTAATTAATCAATGTTGTTGTTTACGTTTTTAAAATAAAATAATAATGGTGATAACACCTGATATCAGCCCGTTTACAATAAATAAATTACTGTCGTTACGAAAGGAATACAGTACTACTTACGCCATCTGTTATTAAACGCTACGAATTAATTTCAAGTCCTAATAATTAACTATGAATGTAAAAGGCACCATTTCTAAACAATCTGTTGTAACTAACATGACACCCGCAAGTTCATCTTTTTATGCATTAATATTTATAATCTACCAAGCAAACCAAACTATTATTTTTCGCATAGAGAGTTAGAGGTGGCTTTTTCATGAGTTCGTAAATTCTATGATATCCATGTTTCTATTAAAGAAACAGCCAAAAAGTCAATGATGATCATATTATAACTGATAATATTGTATTTAAAAAAGTTTATAAATAAAAAAGTTTAAAAAAAAATTATTTCTGTCAAAGCCAATATCAATTTTTTTAGTTTCCTTTTTAAATGGTTTTCAATCATCCATATTAGCTGACCCTTGCGATTTTTTTTCAGAACATCGAGAATTTACATATTTACTAATTTTCTATTAAATTCACATTTATTATTGGATCACAATATTGTGCGAAGCCTTTGCATGGATCAGCTAGTCTTAAACTTTATTTGTAAATTAAAAAAAACTAGTCTTAGTTCTGTGGTAACAAATTGTAAAAATATTTTATACCAGTACATTCCTCCAGCACAGAATCCGACTTGGGCTATAAAGGTCATTTGCATTTCCACTCTTCTAAATAATGTATTTCGATAAAACATAGACGCATTGTTTTTAAGTTAAATTTAAACATTACAAAAGTGGAGTTCCAAGTGTAAAATCCTGATCTATTTCATGGAGTATGTTCATAAGATATATATAACAATCTTATATATGATAAATAAAGAAACCGTTAATCTCACTGACATAGTTACTCTCATAACAAATTTATTTATTACAAAAATAAATTAAAAAATCTTTTTGTAATTAATATTTTATATAAATACCTTTTTCCTTAAGCTTCTCCTCAGGTATGTGATGAGGTTTCGGGGGTTGAGGGGCGGGCACAGGCGGCGCTGCAGCCGCAGCAACAGCATGCGCTTGCAACGCCGCTTGTTGCGCTGCCGCTAGCTGTTGCTGAGCCATCATTGTAGCCCAGGGGTTGGGCCCCAGGAGATATGGCGGCAGCGACATGGCTGCTCGCCTCTAAAAATAATATGTATACGTTCTAATCAATAATAAAATAAAAGACGAAATTCTTCTCTAAATACCACATTAGAACAAAATCTGAAAGGTTATTTCCCGAAAGTGCGTAGACAAAATATGAAAAAACTATAGATAAAACAAAACGAAATAGATAAAACTTTATATAAATCACATACTTCTTTTTATTCCTATCCCGTAAATTCGTAATTCAACCACCAATTAAAGAAATTCAACTTAACAATCATAAACAAGCACATCGACATAAAGCTTAGTTGTCAGCCATTTGCAATATTTTTTTTAATTTTATTTGAAACCGGGTTACGACAAAGGAGTTGTGATATACAGCAACGTATTGAAATTAAAAACATCAATATTCACGATATAAACAGTTATGAATAACCAGATCATTAACATAAAATTTAAGATTATTATTGAATTATTAATGTCTATTTAATGTGCATCATATGTTGCATTTTTCAGAACACGAAAAAGGCAAAACATCTTAAATATTTTGATAGTCATAAATAAATTAATATAATTTTGCATTTTATTTTTATCACTCACACACTCGTAACTTTTTGTTTCAGATTGAGGGTTTGGGTTTTAAGCTATGAGGGTGGATCGAGTTAGTAGGTGGTGGAGGATTCAAAGGGGGGTTGTAGGAGTCATGACCCCCCTGAGCTGTGTATATGACTTATTATTGTAATGTAATTAGAGCCAGTCCTTTCTAAAACTCGCATGTCTAACTCCGCTGACACGAAGGCTGGATCCGCTCTTGTCAGAGGGGTTGTATAGTAGGAGTCCAATCAGTACAACACCAATGCAATATAGGGCCAATCTAGACGGAGTCCAAGAGGATCCTAAAAATAATGACTCCTCTCAGTATTCACCGTTGTTAGGCTCTTCACGTCTGAAGGCTTCAAATATAAATATAATACGGAGGTTACTAACGATCTTTATGAACTATGCCGTTGTGTTGCATAACCTAGCTTTAGGACTGAAGGCAATGTACTCTATGAGATCAGAACGAGTGCTTTAATATCTTTTATTTTTAACACTAATTGGCCAGTTGGTCGCAGTCAAGATTCTAAATCGGAACAATATTATAGTTTGAACGTAATTCTCTTGACCACCACAGCTTTTGATATAGCTTTATATAAACAAACCTGACTACATGAAAAATATTTATAAAAAATCAATTTTAATTAACCTATTTAAATTAAGGTTTCCAGTCTTTAATCCACATACATTAATTTCATGCCTAAACTGGCACCAACAACTATTACTTTTTTTGGTTTATTAAAAAAATATACAATACAAGAATGAAATATTTTGCGAAAATTTTTAAGATGAACATTCGTTGTGCTGCTAAAAATTGAGTATTGTGCAAATTGTCTTGGTTGCCGCTTATTTAGATTAGGATTAACATATGTTGCGTTATATTTGGATTCATGTAGTGTTTTAAAGGCAATGTTTCAAATTCGGATTGCATTGTGTACAATTTTTATTAAAATTTGGAAAATTTAAAGAATAACAAAATGATTTACTTTATGCCATTTTGTTCAACAACTTGTTGCTATTTTGTAAGTAGGTTGTGACATGTGCCCAATGCGTGTAGAAATACAGAATTTGCAAATATGTACATATAATAATAATGATACAAACTCACGCCTATTTTCCAAAAGGGTAGGCAGAAACTATAGATTTCCACATGATGCGATCTTTGCATATCTCTTTTGCCTCACTGACATCCATCAATCTTTTAATGCAATCTCGTCGATTTCGGATGCTTAAAATTTGGCCCTTTTTTAATATGCCATCAATATAGTCTGCATAGGATTTTCTAGGACGACCCTTGCCGATTTTTCTACATTCGCTCTCTAAATTAGTTTTGTCAATCTACTTTTATTTATCCTTTCTAGATGGTCAAACCACCACAACATACCTCTTTCCACTCTAGCCACTACATCTTCCTTCAAGCCACACCGCTCTCTAACATCACTGTTTCTACATCTATTTTTCTGAGACACTCCACACATACTACGCATCAATCATATCTCCACTATATTGACGCTACTTTCATTTTTCTTTCGCCATATCCAGCTTTCACTATCATACATAAGCAAAGGAATTAGGATTCCATTATGGATAGCCAAGCGCGCTTGTCGTGAGATGCTTTTACTTTTCATAATATCAAGCAAGGCCTCATTCTCTTTATTTCCTGCATTCACTCTCCTTTCGATATCTCTATCATGTTTATTATCATTTGTAAACAGACTACCCAATTATACAAACACTCTCACTTGTTCGACTTTCTCACCTTCTATGAGTATATCGCATTCAGTCGTGCTTTTGCCTCTTTCAAACACTATCACCTTATTTTTGTCGACATTTACTTTCATACGTCTTTTCTTAACAGAATCATTCATTTTATTTACCATCTCCTGCAGCCCGCACGCCGATGCCGCAAGGATTACTTGGCGCAAGGATTACTCGTCAGACTACAGGAGGCATTTAATAGACAGCTCATCCATCCGTAATCCACACTCATACTCTTTCAAATCATACAAACAGCTATCCATGAATAGATTGAATAACGACGGTGGAGTTATACATTCCTGTCTGACAGCCCTGCGGATGTCAAACCAGTCAGTATATGACCCATTTATTCTGACGCAAGCACTGGAGTCCTGTATAGGGATTGCATTGCTTGAACCAATCCGTTACTCCCACCATGCATGGATAGAGTTTTTCATAGATTATTTCTTTTCACTCTATCATAAGATTTTTCCAGATCAACGAAAATAGAGAAAACCTTTTGGCCGTTGGCCAAAAACTATTCTGTATTGTATCGCTGAGAAAAAATTTGGTTCGTACTCCTTCTCGAAATCTCGTTAGTACGTCCCAAATCTGGTTTTTAGTCTCATTTACAACTCTTTCGATAACGATTTTCGCATACAGTTTACCAACGACGCAGAAGAAACTTGTAAAGCAGAAATTTTTGAAAACCTCCGTGAGCTTTTCCCTTTATGGAGGAGTACAATAACTATTTTACACCAGTATAAAATAATACAGCATCAAAAAAAGTTAACATGTGGTGTTCCCAGGCGGTCACCCATCCAAGTACTAACCGCGCCTGATGCTGCTTAATTTCAGTAATCGGACGAGAACCTGTGTATTCAGCGTGATATGAACATTGATAAACAAATTTACAAAAATGCGATCAGCATTTTTGTTTAAGTTACTCTTTTTTTCGTGTAGTGCCTATCAGCCGAACGCCTGAATGTAACGTACGATAACGAACTTCGTTCCAACAAAGATTCATTCATTCATTTTCATTATTATTTCATTAGAACTTGAAAAGATTTTGTGACAAACAATAAAAAATTCTAGCCTTTTTACCTAAACGTACAGAAGATAAAATGGCTGATTTGTCTGGCTATTCAGGTTTAAAAACTTGACAACTTTACTTACAAGTAAAGTTGTCAGGATTACAATCCTGAAGTTATTTAATTCCACATATTCGCAGTAGTAAAACGCCTGAAGTGTGAGACAGGCATGCACCTGTTCTTCAAAAAAGGAGATAACACCTTACTAAAAAAAATACAGACCCATCCCTTTTTTTAAGCAGATAAACAAGTTGTTTTGAATGCTAGATATTTTTCTTACTGTAGCTTCGTAGGTGAACTGAAGTCGGGAATTTTTTTCCTAGGAAATGTTTAGAAAAACCAAAATAACGGACAGAATCAATATGTAAAGTGCCTCATAAATCACGCATAAAGCCGATAATCGTTGAAGAATAAAGATTCTCGAGTGGTAACTTCAACATTGACGTCCTAACGTGAGAAGGTCATTCACTAGATGTATTGACAACCTGGTCAAGATAGTGGGTCGACCTGAACCACCTGCGACCATTGATTACAGGTGGTACAGGACAATTTTTGTCCAGCAACAGAAACGAAAAATCTAAAAATTATGTATATTGTTTTTTGACTTTCTTGTGCTTTACGATTTTGTGCAATGATTTTAACATTCTCATAACTTCCTCTATTGGCGGAACATTATTGTTAACATTAACAAGTGGTAAATATAGACTCAAGTACTATAATTTCAAAAGAGTTTGTTCATTACAGCTATTAACTTCATAAGTTGAATTCAAAATTACAAAATCGCTGGATATAAAGTTATGTATTGTATTATAATACATTTATTCCCTTGTTAGAAAATTATTTAGTATTCATTTGTTTTTTGTGCTTTGTGTGAAAATCAGAAAAAAATGTATATGTATGTAAAAATTCATACCTAATCATAACTTTTCCGGTATAATTTTTAAATTCATGGCTATTCTACGTGGTAACGCAATTCATACGTTTCAAAAAGAGCGTTAATATATAGAAATATACACTAAGAGCCTCTTTCACCATCCCGTTTTTAGCGCGGACAAATAAGGTTTGAAATCAAAATTTTGGCATGTAATTTTATATTTTTAATATAATGTTGTTTTATTGATAAAAAAACAGTGTGTAAAGGTTTTCGTGCCTGTAACCTCCGGCAAGGGTTGTAAAATTACAATGTGTTTTTTTGCAATTACTCGAAAACGTTAAAAGTTAGACAAAAAGTTTTGATTAAAATGTGTAGAGCTTAAAATTTTACATAAAAAAGGTGCCATTTTCTCCGCTCAAAATTAACCAAGTTAAGAGGGTTTTAAGTTTAAAGGAAGTCAGTTAATTTAAAAAAATCGTACGTTGTAGAAAAATACGAAAAGATTTATTCTTATTTTTAAGTCCCTTAAAAATCTTATCATTAATTTTAGGGATATAGATATTTTTAATTAAAAAAAATGGCAATTTTTCATTTTCAAATTGAAATTTGAATGAATAAAAGTTAATGAATTATTTTTTTGCTATATTTAAATTCCTTAGGTTTTGAATTCGGATTTTATTTTAAAAGTGACTTTTTGTTAAATGTAAGTTTAAATGGAGATCATAGAAGAGGTTCTAATTCTTTTAAATGATAGTCAAACAGCAATTATAAATTCAATTTATTTATGTATTTAAGTTGTTTTTAGTACAATGCGTTTTTTGAACCATTTGTAGTTATTCATTTTAACAAGAAAATTCGAATTAAATTAAACAAAGTTTAAAGTATCATCTCTGAAACCCATGGGAGGCGTAAGTAAAATATAATCAGATAAAGTATTTTCAGAGCTACTAGAGGAAAATGTTACATCTTCAAGATTGACTGTTTCGCACAAATCATTTGTATCTTTGTTAATTTCTTCTAAAGTTTGTTCCATCAACTCGATATCATCTGATGATAATGATAATATTGATCGATTGTCACTTATCAATACGGTGTTTTCAATTACATTAGCTATTGGTGACTTGTATCTCATATTCCTGGTATGTTTATCATCTTCGTCTATCAACTGCGTTTTATCTAATTCTTTGTCTAATTCTTGCATTTGTAATAAGCTATTACTACAATTTTCAAGTCGTGCATTGTTAACATCCCGAAGACTATATTGGGTTCTGAATGGAGATGCACGATTGCTTGTATTTCTTTGTGCTTTACTTCTTTGGAATTCTTTGATTGAGTCTGGAATAAAAATCACTGTGTCTTCTTCTGCTTCAAATGTATCTTGTGGCGGCTGATCAATACAATCTATCGAAACGTTAACAACAGTTTTTGAAACGTCATTTTCAATTACGGTTTTTAGTAGTTTTTTAGTGGATTGAATTGTAGAAGACAGTTCTTCAGACGGAACAGGCTCAACATCTATGTTAGTTTCAACAGACATATTCACAATAACTGGTCTTGTATTTCTATTGCAGTTACTGGAGTTCGTAAGAGTATCTGAAACTAATGTACTACTTTTGTGTACGTTATCAAAAGATTTCGCAGACGTTTTGCAGCTGTCTGTGCTACCGCTGGTCGCATTTCGTCTTTCGCTTCGTAATTTGGCAACCAATTGTGGATGGGATCTTTTAAACATGGTTATAATTCGCCTTATAATTTCCTCAGATGTACTCGTGTTTCTTCTTTCTTCGCGTCTGATTTCAGCATTCAGAGTGTATAATAGCCTATCTTCGCTTTCTTCTAACCTTCCAAAACTTTGTGGCTGTAAAAAATGTAGTTAGTTGTAATGCACTTTTTATATAGGATGGAATCGATTATGCATCTTATGCGCAAATATTCCTGAACTGCTTCTTTTTTAGAACAACTTTGCCAAAGTAATACAACAAAAATATATAAATGATAATATACTTATAAATAATATAAAATTATATAGACACAACCCTACAAAATGCTTAGAAAGACTGCCATCGTGAGCGCCATGCCCGATACCGCGCGCTGCGTCGTACAGTATGCCGGTTTATGTGACGAACTCGAATTCTTCCCCACGCTCGGGCTATGCGATGTATTATTTTTTAAAGAATTTATTTAGTCACTTAACTTCCAATGACACTTGACATTGACAGTGATGTAAAGGTCGTCGAAAATATTATTAGTCTCTCATTTTCCATATGTGTTCCACTCATCTTTAAACAGACAAGGCAAATTTAGACAAATTATTGCGTAAACGATACAAAGCACTTAATATTACTTACGGATGCACAGGTTGTTGAGTATCATGGTAAGTTTCATAGTAAATATTAGAACCGCAACAATGTCACCTCTGCAAACTCGCCAACAATAAATTATGTTTCTATATTTAATAGCAGTGAAAGGTATTGTTATTAAATACTTCAATATTAATCACTCATTTTCTTAGTTTCAAAAACGGCGATATCGTAAACGTAGCACTTATAACAAAATGTCTTGGATGGTTAAAAGACAGGTACAGGCAGCGCAAATCAGCTACGGAGACGTGGCGAAACGATCGATCGCCAGCACGCGACTGGCCGCACTTCGTGAACGCACTCGGGGCGCGGCGTGACACATGACCTTCAGCAAGATCGCAAGGTTGGAATATCGTAAATTTTTAGTACAGTTCTAAGCTATTTTTCTCAGAAACGGTTACTTCAATGACTATAGTTTCTTTGGAAAAATTGTTCCAAACAAGAAGGAGATTATGAATATTTGCGGAAAGATGCATGATCGATTTCATACGGTATTTGTCAAATACGAATAAATATTGCACTCAATTACCTTTGCTTTTTTCATAATAAATTCTACCAATTCTTTTGCTAAGTTGATAGTTTCCTCTGGCAGATTCGTTTTAGAAGCTAGCGTGAGACCGTAATGTTTTACTCTGGTAATGGCTGGTTCTATTTTGTGTTCATATATCAGCCGTCTTACTTCCATATTATCCGGTACATTTTCTTCTCTCGTTGCTGTGTGTAAGCTGTGATAAATAAAATATTCGTTAACTAACTTTATCCTTAATATATGTATTCATGAAATGTAAAAGTAAGCAACATATATGGTAAAAATTTAAAATAAAGTTTAAATTATATAAAACTAGTTGCGCCCCGCAGTTTCGCCCGCGTGGTGATGGAAAATTGTGATAATGATGATAGAAAGCGTTTTATTTTTTGTCAATTTTACAATTTTTTTAATTTACAATTTTAATTAACTTGCTATTCGGGACGGAGACAAATCCAACAAATTAAAAATGAAAGTCGGTCCAGCTATTCTCCAGTTATAAGTGTTCGAACAATTATATTGTGTGATGTATAGAAATAGGAACTAAGTGTTTTTTTATGATTATCTTACTAATAGGTATTATAAACACTATAGTTTGTAAGGATAGATAGGTACGAAAGTATATGATGATTGATGGTAATGCAAAATTATAGGTACAATATACTCCTATAAAATATGTTAAGCGATTTATTTCGGTCTGTATAAACATGCAGATTTTGCGATTTAAAAACGCGTGAGTAAGCCACATAGAGCTGGCCGTGGGAAAAACATTTCGTGCTCAAATGTATGCCTGCTACCTGTATGGTCAGACCCTGCCGCCGGACCGCACCATAATATCGCGCACTCGCTTGTCTATCGTCATAACTATTCAAATATTTGTCCTAATAATGTAGTATAAAAGACAAAGTTTCTCTACTTTAAACCCCAGATGCGATAAAAGTATTTATTTTGATATAAGCATCTATTTGTTAATATCAAATGTGTCTTAGAAATAAATTATCGATTTTTATTGTATTTATGGTTCACTATATTGGCGATAATGGCTTACACATAGAAGGTAGACATATGCTGTCGTGGATTTTTTTGTAGGACTATTTAAAATAAACATTTCCATTGTACATTATATATGTGTAATTCCAACCGTTTTTGCGGCGGACGTCAGAATAGCTCGCAGATTTTTTTCCTACTTACTTGACATTTATCGCTATATTTTGGATAATTCACACTATTTCTTTATAAATTATAGCCTATGTGTTAATCTTATGTGTAAGCTATATATTATTGTACAGTTTCATCAAAATCCATTCGTATTTTGCATGAAAGAGAAACAAACATACATCCATACATACATTCTTACAAACTTTAGCGTTTATAATATTAGTAGGATAACAAAATTTTGAAGTATATTAAAGCCGTTTAATGTGCGCTCCGTCTAATGTCCAATTTAAAACAATACATGTTTATCTTTTTAGTTGCTTAAAGTATCATTGCATTTCTTTTTTTTTCGAGCTTTAATGAAAAGTGTGTATTGAATTAAAATTTTTGGAATGGTAAAAAATTCATTATTTTTATATTTTCTTTGTGTTAATCCATCTATTCGTCTAAAAGCTAGTACCATTTTTAAGAGACAAAATGAAAACAACGTTAGTTTATTTTTCTTTATTTCTATAGGAAATTAACATGTTAAGTTTGTATTTGAGTCTTCAACGGTTTCAATTTTCTGTACTACACTAAATTTCAAGTCTCTTGACCCAGTAATGGATAATTAATGTTTATAATGCATAATTAATGGATATTTAGATCGTAAAACTACTGTAATTTTGGCTATCATATCCATCAGAGGTATTAAAGTCCACATCGAATCGGTCTGGATTTTGCCTTAACAATCGTATTAATGTCTAGCAAATTTATTTTATAATTTTTAAATATTTAAATTACATAATACTAAAATTCCAGCCGTTCTAAAATAAATCAAAAAATATTATTATCTTAAATTAAAAATAGCTTATTGTATTCATTTTAAGGTCACTATCAACAATGGAAACGTCTGGGAATGATATAAAATTTCCAATGGTTCATAAAAGTAAGTAAAAAAAAAGTCTTCTTAAATTGATTTGAAAAGTTAATATTTCTACCTGTATAGGTATTATGCGCACAAGCAAACGCAAGGTCTACCGGCTAGACGGCCCGCACACGGACCGAGAGTGCGAAAGAAAAGACAAATTAAATGACCGACTTTCTTAAAATTTTCATTTTGCGAACGATACTATATCTCGTACTGTATATAGACATATACATTGTATGTATGGCATAATATATATATATAGTCCTAAAAAAGGGCATAATATATATACAATTGATAAATTATACACACCAACATGCTTTCTTAAGAAATTAACGCCAATTTGTAATGTATTACAATAAAATATAGCATACTTGACGACGTTATAATAAATATCTTGCAGCCGCGTCAGATACATGAAATGGGTGGTGAAAAACGTGAACGCTTCGCTAGCCAATAGTTCTTCACAGACCGCCCAAGCTATGCTGGCTCCTTCTTCAGAAGAAGTACCCCTGCAAAGATTAGTCACTTAGTTAAGTAGATTGTTTTAAGAAAGACATAACAAGGTCACTATTTATCGTTAATATTGTGTTAGATGAGGAAATGGACAATACTGATATTCAAAAATGGTTTTTGAGATAAACTCGCCATATCAAAATCATAAAGAAAACATCTGTAATTGTTTTGATATACAGTACAAAGAAGTGCATTATTTGTATAATGCCTCCACTCTCTCTTCTACATTAGATATCCCTTCCCTTTTCTTCTTGACAGGCTGGTAACGTATTGGCCACTTCCCGGAGTCGTGAATGTCAATGGGCAGTGGTGACCACCTATACCACCGTGGCCTCTCAGCCTACGCTATAAAACGCAAATAATAAGCCTAACGTGTTTTACAGCTATAAGTATTTAATTATTCACTAAATCCATCTGATAGTGCATGTACAGTACAACGCACGAAACTTGGCCGCTGTGAAGTTCATCACGAAAATGTCGCAATAGCGTAAAATAGGAACACAGCGGAGAAAGAGGAAGGGTCGGGGAGCGTAATACCTGCGCAGTATATCATTCGCAGCCAATTCAGAACGTCAAAGTTTCGTGCGTTGTAGTGCAAAAGGTAGTCATCGGCGGTATCATCTAATGTCCGACGTCATCAACGCCCTCGACCAAACACGCGCATTTAATGTGGAACTAAACTATAACTCATAGCATTGGAGGAAATGAAAATTTAGTACCCGAACTATCAAAGTATAATTATTACCTGCACAATTCGTCTATGATGACGAGACTGCATTTTGTCAAACCCTTTAATATGTGATGGATTTCTTTCATCTGAAACGAATGTGAGCTTCTATTTAGACATAGCTTGTCTCGAAAAAGAATCGCTATATGTTCGCGATGAAGAAAATAAAATATGTTTACTTCTAACACGTAGGTAGAAGCGTTCAGCTCCACGCTGTCGTTGAAACCGATTCGGGAGAATATCCTATCGCTGAGTCGCAGAACGGCGTTAGTAGCTGGCACGAAACATCCCACCTGAAACAAAGTCGGTTGTGGCTACGCGTATCCATGTCGCGAAACGGATTTGGAAGAAAAACTACAAAACTTCGTACTTGTGCCATGATCTGTAGGGTCGCTGCTTGCTTTATGTAAATGCTTTTACCTCCCATGTTTGGGCCCGTTACGACAGTAAAGTTGTGTTCGGGGCTGGCATTCTGAAAATTGTGTAAATTTTAACTTTTAAATGAAATCTCTCTTATAGGAAAAATAGTTCTACTAATGACGTCGTTTAAGTATTTACTTGAATTTTATTACACTATATTAAATTATTTTAAATCACTAAACCTTCGCCTAAAACAAAAAAAATCGAATACACGTAACATATCCAGGGGAATAAATAATTTATATTCCAATATATATTTATTATCTTATTTCCGAACTAAACCAATAAATACTTTGTAGCAGATAGAAATTTGGATCAGAATAATTAAAAGGGCAAAGGTGTAGATACTAAAGTATACTCGATTTTATTAATTACAATATGGTACATTACAATTTACATATTGAAATATCATCGAGTATGAAAAGCTTTATGCACGAACGCAAGACTGATTTGTACGACGACTGATGTAAGAATTAATAAATAGTCATCTTTAGAAAACATTTCCTCGTTGAGTGCCTAAACGAGATAGATTTGAAATGGAATGGGGTATCCATACACTTTTGACTATCGCGAAAAAAGAATATGAACATCATTTTCTCTGTAAAATGATTTTCATATATAAAATTCATACGTTTTCTCTTATTGTAAATTTTGGGATTAGCAGATTTTTTTTTTGAGATAATTAAAAATATATGAATACATTTAAGTGTATGGTATTTTCCAAGAAGCATAAATTATTTTACAATAGTATACTCAGCAAAATATCTTAAGCTGACTTCTATCGGAATGCAAGGAGAAAAATAAATAAAAGGGAGTATCAACAGTACTGAGATTTTTCGAAACTGCTATCGTTATTTCACTCATATTGACATTGCAAGAGTTTTTGTTCAAAATTAAAAATTTTAGTTACGGGGTTCGCATATTATAATAGATCGATGCATAAATGTAGAAAACGAAAGATCGATTCAAACAGTTCAAAAATTTACGGCATCGGTAGACAATGTTGCCTCTAATCTCATTTAAAAAATCTATAAAAAGCTATATACATTCTCCTCGTGTCTGTCGAATAAATATACCGATTTTTTTTCTGTTTTTGCTTACATTTTTAATTTCATTAGATTGCAAAATAACAAAAAAAAACATTTTGACATAAGAGTTTTTTATTTTATTTTTTTGTTTCAATACAATTGTTTAAATAGATAAAGGAATTCGCCTGTCTCGTTTAATTTAATTCAATAATACGTACGATATCATTGAAGACAGGCGTAACTTGGCTGTTAAAATCCAATAGAGGATGAACACTATTCTTCACTTCCATGTAATCGTTGAACTGTGGACGAACATAGGAGCCCGCAGAGCTGATCTAAAAATATAACTCCTCTAATTTTGGATAAAAATATCTATATTGTTAAGTTCATAGAATGAAATATAGAGTAATTAGGCTTCTTACCAAAATTCAAACAGAGAATTTTGGTAATCGGTATTGAATAGGTTGAAATAAACGTAGGTGACAAAAATAAACAAAGGTTTTTTTTTCTAAGGCAAATACGGAAAATCATGAATACCTATGTCTGTTAAAAGCATAAATAAAACGTAATATTATGAATATTAACAACATGCCACTTTTAAATTCGGACCCCGTACCCTCCCCTCAAGTGAGATTCACCTCATAATTTTTTACTCATTAAACTTCGAGAAACAGCGTAACAGATTCTAAGAGTATGTTCTTTAAATTTTAAGATTGAGATTTTAGATTTAAATTAAGTGAGATTTTACCTGATCCCCACTTCGAGCTCATGAATCAAAGAGCGATACCCTTGTCTAAGTATATATTATTTAAAACTATGATTAGTTTGTGTTTACTCACGGATTCATTTGTGATACTAATTATCTAATATTATGATCAAATCATTTAAGATACCGATGAAAGCATTCATCTACTATAGAGGGCACCTACCTATATCCAAGCGGTGGATATAGGTAGTGAAATTAGGCGCTTACCTCTAACATGATTTTGCGTCGAAATGACATGTTGGACATTTGTTATTCACTTTCATAGAAACTTATTCACACCGACCTGTGCCAATGCCAGCAACACGTCTAACTCGGCAACATTTTCACACAATTTATACAGAATGGACATGAAGGGTCGTAGATTTTTCAGGAGCATCGTAATTATTCTGTAGAGGAATAATGAATTTATTATATAACCATTTACGTAGAGTATAATAATTGCGATATAATGCATTAAGTCTTTTGTAGATAACACAATCGCTGATGTCGCGTCAGTCTTAACTGACAAACGTACTGTTACTTTACCGTCGCGATACTGTAAACCTCCACAATATAGCAAGATAAAAAGCTTGAAGATAGGTATCCTCAAGCTTTTTAGCATAGCTTGAGAGATTTGAACCTTAAGCTTCCTAAAGTCGAACCCTTCTCCTTATACCTCATTTAATTTCCGACTTATTTGTTTATTTTAGATTGTTAGGTCCTCTTTTTTTTAGAAGTCATTGAAGTTATAAAATATTCCTTAGATAAATTCTTTATCGTGAAATTATATATTTGCAAAACCAGTTGTAGATGCTTTTCCAATTTTCGCTTTTTAATTTAGAGTGTTAAAATATAGTACGAAAATTTTGGAATATTACAGACATAGAACTTATTTTTTTTTAAAAAAAGCGCACAACAAGTAATTTTATGGAAAAGTATTCATAGTAAAACTACTAAGTAAGCTACTTTTCGCCATAGATGGAACACCTCTTGTCAAAAATAGAATCCTCACTCACACATTGCTCAGTCTTTGGATTTCATTAAGCGTCTCCTTGGCTTGGTGATCGAGCACTACCAGCTCCTCGGTTGTCATCGAAACGTTACTTATGTTGTTTTGCACCTGCGCAGAGATTCATTTTGCT
This sequence comes from Eumeta japonica, assembly GCA_005406025.1. Taxonomy (NCBI): domain Eukaryota; kingdom Metazoa; phylum Arthropoda; class Insecta; order Lepidoptera; family Psychidae; genus Eumeta; species Eumeta japonica. Next base: position 81,387 of record BGZK01000485.1, on the reverse strand, counting down.
GGACATTGAAAAATTTTGAGAAGTGAAGTTTTGAAATCGGGACATTACTAATAATTAGTTACATGTTAGGTTCGTTTAAAAGGGGGAGGGCGCGTCACTCGTCACTCGGATTCAGAGGGTTTCATGTCTAGTACAATGATACACCTATAGTTGGGATTAATGTGTTAATTTATAACTATACACCCACTATGACTACCCCTCCTGCCCCTCAACCGTGGCAGAGCTATCCTGTGGCCGTCTTGGCTGCAGCACAAGAATCGGACGACTCGATTGGTGAACTAGATGAAACTGAAATGAAATCTGTGAAACTCACAGAATGCGGACGTGAAGAAGCAGTTTTCTTTCTCCAGTGAGAGTCTGCTAGCCCACTTTTCCCCCTATCAGATATCCCGTTTCTACCTAAAAGGGAAGGGGGATAAGGGGGTACCTTGATGTAAGGGGCGTACCTTGATGTAAGGGGGGTACCTTGATGTAAGAGGGGAGTTCCTTACATCGTCGTTCGTGGTCTGCGCTTTTATTAGAGACAAATGTATTGTGTCGATAATTTGCGCCGATGACAATTCAGTCTAAAGACACTGTTATCTTAAAAGTGCGCTTAATCTTAAAACGGTATTTACGCGGAAAAAATCGGTTCATTTGACGAAGTCTAGACAAATTATTTCATGTCTCAACCTTTAGAATGGGGCCAATGGCTTTAAACAACTGCCACTGAAATGTGTGCAAGAATAAAAATTAAGAATGTTTATATTAAAGTTTAATAAATGACTATAAAATTAAACAGCACTACAAATTGTTTGATTATTTTGTTAATTAAACATGATTGTTTTTAAATTGAAATGTTAATTTAAAACGGTTAATGTGTTATATTTTTAAACGACAGACATATTATTTTATAAATGCAATTGATCTCGTTAAAATATAATTATTTGTAATATCATGTTCCTTACATGTATGAATATAGGTGGTAAGTCTTCTACGCTAAAATTTTTCCTGTTCTTAGGCGCTATAGGCATTATTATGTGAAATCCTTTCATCACGTTTTGGTGTAGTCTTAAAGGCAGATCATAAGTTTTGTTCAGATCCTCTACCAACTTCTGTATATCTTCCACCAGTTCTGAATAGGTTCTCCTAGCCACGTCTAGCAGACCATTTATTTCCGGTTTGATTGCAAAGCACCTTTGCATCCTTCCCATTGCACCCTTTTCCATGTGTGCATCATCTAATATTATCTCTTGAATGCGTTTCGCTATTTCTTGATAATGTGGATTTTCGAAGTCCTACAATGATATCGGAATATTTCCATTATTGTCTCATTAAGCATTGTTATTTAAATATTATTTTTTTAGAGATACATAACATTTACTCAATTAGAAGTTATTGCTTGATATCGACAGTAGGATGTATGCATCACTAATGAAGTAATGCAATAAGTGTGTAAACAAATGAAGACATATACGTCGCAAGTATGCATCGACTACTTTAAGTATCCAAAATGAAATATAGATTGTTGTGTCAACAATACAGTGCAACCTATAGTCCAAGAAAATTAACAAGGTAATTAGTTAGAATTTACGAATTTTTCGTAAAACCATGGTACTTTGGCCATTATAAACTATGGTATGGCACCATTTGGACATTGTGAAACCGTCTAAACAAAGTCCCACATCCACAATTACATTTTGTTTAATAAATGATTGAAATATAATATTAGATACTTCAATAATTGCCAAGTTTTTATGGCCTATTTGTTAATCGCTACCTATTTCTACCACTCTACAGTGGTAGAAATAGGTATCAACCCATTGTTTTATCTTATTGATAGCAGTGAGATAAAATATTGAATTACGCCGGTGTTTGTTCTTAAACAAAAAACATTGTAACAAAACTGTGCGTTTAAAATTATACGCAATTGAGCAATTGTTATTTCCTGTAGTTCAAAATTTTATGTCATCAGACATTGAAAATTTTCGCAAGAATTGTTATTCCATGTCAATTGTTATTATTGTATAAAATTAACGCAACATGGAAATTCCATCGCGCTTGCCATCAAATAACAAAACAAGAATTTTTCAACGGTAACTATTGATGGTGCCAGAAGACAGCGTTTTTCAACTATAGAAGACGCCATTCTAATGGATGAAGAATTGGAGAGAATTTAAAAATGTGACAAGAATTAAAATTAGACTTTAATTTTTCTCTTATAAAATACCATTTTTATTTTTCTCAGTCTCCCGCATTCAGCCACACGCAAGGCCTCCACCAACTGGGGCACCATCTCCGTCGTAGTCTTCAGCAGTAGCATCTGGTTTAATTGCGCCGCGCCGAATTTGTCCACGTTTTGATTAGGCGAATCCATGCATAGCTCTAATATCTTATCTATATCAGTCATTTTCCTGATAACGTTCTGGAATTATGTTGTGCAACGATCAGTAACGCGATGCGTGTAAGCAAGGATGCGTTTCACCTGAATAGATCGTGATATTTCTTCACTGATTAAGTAAAGCTATGTACGAAATATGATACATATAACTGGTTAAAATAGTGTGAGTCTTTTCCATCTAATGTATGACATTTAAAATAAAATATTAAACACTATCAACAAAGAGCGTTTATTTTAATTAAATATTACTTTAATTAGATAAATTAAATCATGCAAGCATTTACTTTTTAAAACTCAATTACGTCTGAATGTCTATTATATTGGGTTCGTCTTTCTGATAGCTAGTTTTTGCTCGCAATTTCTTTCATGTAAATTTGGATAATGCATGTCGCGATATTTGTTTCATCCTCCAATTATTTATCAACCTCAATTCCGATTTTGATCTAAATCTACTTTTGATATGAAAAAGATATAATTTATCTTTATATTAACATATATGATACCTATTCAATATCCTTATCATGTTTTCAAGTACATAAATCGATATAGTAATGTAATGAAAGCGAATGGGAATAAGTCAAAGCCGGCCAAGTGCATTTTGGGCCACGAGGGTTCCGTAATTTCCCGTCACAGTATGTGAATTTAAAAGACGACTTTTTGTTCGATATTATAAATTTATTGATAGAGTTCACGAAGTAACGGCTGGTTACGTCTAAGACGAGTTTAATAGAACGAGTGTTAAGGATGTTATGATTTTATATTTCCATAATTTTACATAGTTTAAAAACTTATGCTTGCTTCGTAATTTACACAACCAATAACAACATTTAAAATAATTTTTAATAGAATTTGTAAGAAATTTTGCTTTTTTATTTCTCCAAATATACTTTACAAGTTGGTCCACTATTAATCGTTAACTTGTAATGCCTCTCGCTGTGATAGTTTTCCTATTAACGTTGTTATATATGCTACTTCCGTGAATGTTTTCACATATCCACGAATAATTATCTACCTGGTATGGTTGACTCTAATAGAAATTAGCATTTCAAAGATAAAATTTCCCAAACGGATTCCTAACCCAAAAAAAGTTTTCACGGAATTGTAACGTTTTTAAATGAGCTATCCAACGTTACCACACATCATGGTACAGACGAAAAAGAGAAATTAATGCCCATTTTACGTGTAGCGGAGGTACCTATACAAAATTACAGCTTTCTAGTACTAAGCCTTCGATGTAAGCCGCGGACGGACAAACGGACAGACGGACCGACATGGCGCAACTATAGGGGTTCCTGTTTGACTGCCGAACCCTAAAAACACTTTCATGCCTATGTTTCAGCGTGAATTTGTGATAATAAAGTACTATATAAAGTTTCTCTTGACTTGTATCGATTATATATCGAAAATAATTGTTGGCTGTTTCCTTTCGTGGATGGGAAACGGCCAGAGTAATTTTTTTTCAGTGCTTCCTAGACAAGATTAAGCCGTTGGTCCCGGAAGTTCTCATCACATAAGTGTGAAGAGTCGCTAGCTACCCCCAATCCGCACTGAGCTAGATTGGTGGGCCAAAATCCAAGCCCTTCACCCTAAAATAGAAAAATCGTGGAAGAGCTCGTTTCAGCATTGGGTCGTCATTAAAACTTGACGCGACACATCAAATAGATGTAAACCTGAGAATATAATGAAAATCTATTGTATCAGTATTAACACATAAGTTTGATAATCGTAAAAGGAATAAATACAGAGAAATTACAATTGACATATTGAAAATATTGATGTGAATGCAAAAATAAGAATGATATTATCGAGATGTTGGTATACGATGGTTAAAATGTTTCAATTAATTTCAATAATACTATTATTTATAAATGCTAAGGCAAAGGTTTCCAACGGGGGCGTTACCGCTCCCCAGTGGGCGCTGGAACTTTTCGTGGGGGCGGTAGCGAGTCCAAAGGCAAATGGGGGGCGTTATGACAGTCAAGGGGGCGGTCGCGGCACACCCGCCTAATTAGTAATTTAATATAATAAAATAATTTGAAAATACATCTAATTTGATGAAATAACATTTTGTCTAGCCGTCTAAGGTGTTTATCTTATTATTATAGCGTAAATAAACATTAACACATTTAAATAAACATTAATAAAGTGACTAATTGATTTGATTTAGGATTGTCGGTAACAAGTCTATGCAAGTTGGTAAACAAAGACATGATTTACGCAATGAAGCATGTTTCGATCAAAGTACGGAAACTTGTAACAACCTGTTTGCAGGGCAAGTGCACCGGGGCACCGCAAACAAGCAAAGGCATACAAGTTGTTGCGTGCTCGAAATCAAATCTTTAAAAGAGCTATCCAGCTCTTCTAATGTCTTATTGTTTTTGTGCGCTTTGCCAGGGGTCCCTACTCGCGCGTGACTGATAAAGTAAAGGAGTCGTTATAGCCATTAGTTTTATAACTTCCGATAAATCGGTTGAAAGGTTAATGTATTGAAATTATGAATTTCAAAATGTCTGAAACTAAGAAGAAATGTCGGCAACACAACATTGTGTATTTGAAATATGGATTTACGCAATGTCCAAGAAACGAATTGTTTGTTGGAGATTGGCAAATAAAAAACCTATGTGTTTTATTTGCCGAAAAGTATTTTCAAATGAAGCCATGAAGACTCCAAGAGCATTTGAATAAAATATACTACATGCTGATAAAAAGGACTAATATTTATCCTATTTTTAAGGACTTGAAGAGAAATATTTAAAACAGCCAACTATATCAAACCTTTTTGCATTATGTTGTAAACAAGAAAATGATGGACTACGAGCTTCATGTAATATTTCGTTATTAATTGCAAAAGTGGGAAAACCACACACAATTGGTGAGGAATTAATTACGCCGGCAGTCAAAGAGATAATCGAAACTGTTCTTCATCATAAGAAGCCACCAGATATCATCAAAAAAATTCTTTTGAGTAATAAATACAGTGCAAAGAAGATCCGATAAAATGATTAAAGACGCTGATCTTTACATGATTACATAAAGACTTCCAAAGTTTCCATTCAACTCGATAAATCAACTTACCATTTAACGAAACACTGCTCTTGGCTTGCGTCCGATTCATAAAAGAAGAAAAAAATTGTCAACAATTATTATTTACAAAAAAATTGGAAAATGATACAATGGGAGAATCTATATTTAATACCATGCATATTTTTTTTTCGAGAAAAAGAAATTCCTATTTAAAATTTTGTCAGTTGCTACAGGTGGTGCTTCGGCAATAATGGGGCCTAATAAAAGTTTTATTGCGCATTTAAAACAAGCAGTACCAGATGTTCTCGCTGTACATTGCGTTATTTATCGTCAGCACTTAGCTGCAAAAAATCTTAATGAACGCCTGCATACGTCGCTCCATTACGTTATTAGAGCAGTTGACAAGACAAGAAGCTATTCATTAAATGACATTATTTGGGCCACTTTGTAGTGAACATGATGAAGTCTATAATCGCTTGTTGCCGCACGCAGAAGTACGATGGCTCTCAAAAGGCGCTTGTCTGAATCGCTTTTTCAGTCTATTTGACTCAGTACGCGATTTCCTTGAAAATAGAGACGATGAACTGCGCGGAAACTTGATTGCGTCCAAAAATGACATTGTTTATTTGACAGACCTTTTTAAAATATTCAATTACGTGAATTTACAATTGCAAGGTGATGAATTGAATTTGATAAAACCAAAAAACGTCATAGCTGCCTTTGTGGGAAAATTTTTCCATTTAAACAAAATCTAGGAAGAGGTGAATACGACCACTTTCTGTCTTTATCAGCATTATCGGCAAAATAGGAGGATTTATTTCTTTACTACCAACGCCTGGACGTTCTTCATGCTGATTTTACAGAGCGATTTCAGGATTTTAAATATGAATATACCAAGCTGGCTTTTAGACTCTTTCGCAAAGGCAAGTACAGCAGAATTATGAAATTTAGAAGAAGAAATCGTAGAATTCACAACTAATGAAGAATCAAAAGCTAAATTCAGAAATTGATACAAAGAGTTCTGACTTTAAAAATCAATATCATCTATCCACCCTAGATTGTGAAAAATAGTACAAAAAATTTTAAATGCGTTTCCTTCATCATATTGGCTGAGCGTGGGTTTAGTGCAGTAGCTAATTTACTGTCTGAGAAAAAGAATAGACTGCAGGTCACTGAGCGCGGTGATTTGCGACTGATGTTAACTAACTTGAAACCCGACATTAACAAATTGTTAAAACTCCACCAGCCTCAACCGTCTCAATGCTGTTTATGTTCCTTATTGAATTTTTTTTTATTATATTTTTTTACTAATTTTGATTAATTATCTCGTCGTGGCCTTTGTGCAGTGCCCCAGTGCGGGGTGCTCCAGCTTTGTGTATTGTCTTGCATTTGTTGATTAAGTTATAATTTTGTTCATAATACTTTGTATGGTCTTTGTCTGAATTAAATGTTTTATTATAATATGTTTTAGTATTTTTAAATAACTAATAATCACGACCCTCGGCTACGATCACGAATAGCACGATAACAGAGAGAATTAATTTTTAATTTGTGATTATTAACAGATAATAGACATACATATAAAGTTGGTATAATTAACTATTATGTAAAGGGGCGCGTTGGAATTTTATTTTTTATAAAGGGGGTGGTAGTCCATAAAAGGTTGAGAACCATTGTGCTAAGGGAATAATAGAACAGAGAAAGCATATTTTAATCGCTCACTTGCAATGTCCCCATCAGTCCATCGTCATTCTCTATGATCTCCTGTACAGCATCCAGTCTTGTCTCGATGTACTCCTTACTACAAGAAGGCTGTAATATAGCTGCTCGTAAAGCTCTTATACCGCCGACGGTGTAAGTCGGCCCGAGGATCCCTAACAGGCAGCAAGATAGTCCCGCGGAAGAGACTAACGGCTGAACCAATTCTAATTGAGTGGCTGTGCCAACATCTGGAATTTCGACAAAATTTCTATTAATAAAAACCCGGCCAACCCGGGCTAAATACGAGTTGGAAATGCACGCTAAGGGTTACTTAGCACCATACAATAGTTAACAGTAAATACTTTTTAAAAATAGTCGATGAAAAACAAGGACCAAAATTAAAATTAAACAAAAAACGCAAAAAAAACATGATTCTTGTGTGGAGACCCTTTTAAATTTTATGCTATTTTTCTTTTATAGCGACTATAGCAGTACATAATGTGTAAACATATCAAGCGTCTATCTATCGCTATTATTAAAATCGTACAAGAAACGCAAATATAAACCATTTTTCTTTTTAATTAATTCTATTTTTAACTTTTAACGTTAACAAAAACTGATAAATTTACAATGAAGACGATATTTGGAAAAGATTTTGTAAATTAACAATTATCTAACTTGTCATAAAATTGACTATAAGTTAAATTTCTAACGGGAATAAATTTTTTCAAGTGTCCTAAATACACCATAATTTGATCAAATGGTTAAATTAATATTTAATACCTTAAAAAATATTTAGTGTGACGTACTCGATTTCGACGCAGCGTGCGCCACCTTGACATGCCGCACAGAGGCCAATTATCAGCGATAAATTATTATAAAATCATAAATAATGAAGGTAGAGATCCGGGTGTATGGAGTATTTTACTGCAAATTTCCTCCTCTTCAAGGATCTTTCTTTTTAAATTTCTTAAATATTAATAATTTACCAGATACCGGCGAAAAACAAAATACCTTTTTTTACATCTTTATTTGCGTATAAATTTAGCGATTTTGTATGTACTAATAAACATTTTCGATTCGATACATTTTTCTAGACATTATTCCAGATCGAATGAGTTATCGCACGTATTTTTAGGACTAGCATCTCTATTTTTCACCATTTTCAATTTGTTACCTAGATTACGAAAGAGATATCCAAAGTCTACATCATAGATGAATATGAATATAAAGATTTTTTTTAAATTAAAATAATATATATTGCATTTTAGTTTTATTTTTTTTTAAAATAACGAGGGCCTCTTCCAAAACCTGGTTTAAAATTAAATTTAAGCAAATAACCGGTTTTACAGGATATTTGAAATTAAGCGAAAAAGCAACTTTTAAGATGAATTTTGGTTTAGAACTTAGTTGTAATAGTAACTTTTTATTAAGAGTGAATTTAAAAAAACGTCATGAAAGGAGACGCTTATGAATTTAAAAAGGCCGACAATTTTGAATTTTAATCAATATTTAGTTTCATTATTAAGTTTAATGAATACGTATCGCTACTTCATATTTTTTTTATTTCTTACAGAATATTCTGGTAGGGATTGTAATTTTCTAAAATTTAGCTTAAGAGATCTAAGTGTGTGTATATGAAATGTGTTTGAAAATTGGTTGTATAAAATGGGTATAAAATATTCGGCAAACATGAAGACCGACAAGCATACGACAAAGTCGAATTTGACATATACATATTTTCAAAATACAACGTAATCAGTACCTACGCATGTTTTTAAATTGTTTATTCAGCTTAAGAAAGTATTTACTACCGTTACGCATAAAATTTACGTTACGCATAACGTGTTTTTCTTTGCGTTCCGATCACACTACTATTACGATAAAAGGCGGGCAAATGGAAGTATATAAAGGGGTCGTGCCTATGATCATAGTATTTTCGGAGGAGTGATATTCGACTTTCAGCGACTGCCTCGCGAACACCACGCACTGTATGTACTCCACGTACTTGAGCACCGCGGCGGCTGCTGTTACTGAGTAGAATCTGTAAATATTTATGAATCTAGTTAAACTTAAAATCCCAGTATAAGTGGCAGATAAAAAAACTGATTCGTCCTAAAGAATGGCCTATGTTTTGCAGTCAGAAGAGAGAGTCGAATTTAGGATTTTAAAGACATATCATTTGTTAAAATCATAATACATTTCGCTGTGATTCGTCTAGATTCTTTTTGAGATTGTTGGCTATGTTCCTTGGTTATCTGACTGTAAACTGTGGTGGAGGCCAGAATAAGGTAGGTGAGATCAGGTTGAGATACTATTTTTTATTAGTATATAATTGTTATTTTTTTTTGTTTTATAGAGAGTGTAGGTAACTATAAAAATAACCAAGTAGTAATGAATATTCCAAGTAGTAATGAATATTAAATTTTAAGTTGTCTATTAGATTATCAGTCTGCTACTCTGTTATAAGTGTTACTTTAATCCTTCTAAATAACCCTTTGCATAAGTATTTTAATATTTACATTTGATTAAAAAAAAATGAAAACTTTTTAAAAATAATACAAACAAAAAGCAGTAAACCACAAAAAACTATATTACCGTTTGGTAATATAGTTTTACCCAATGGGAAGTGGGTTTATTAAAATTGTAATAATGCGGTGATTTATGAATGGTATCTTATAACAAATTTTTCATAAGTAATATTTAAGCTTTTTAATATAGTTTCTGTACAGAATATTTTTAAAGTGAAACTTCTATTACATCGTCTCAAACTTTTTCGTCTGCGTTTGCATGTCGCATTACAGTCGGCCGCAGAGTAGGGGTAAAGTGAAAGGCACTCCCTTCCACTGCTCGTCAGACCAGTCAAGGCCAATATGGCGGCGCCTATAGTTCGTATCAGCTGACCGTGTAGTGCATAGACTATAGAGTATTCAATAGGGACGGGCGGAGTTATGTGGACGGGCAAAGTTACCTATACAACGTTGAAAATAAGCGAGTATTGTGTTCAGTACAGTGTAATAGTACCAATATGTATAGTACCAATACTCCCTTTAGGTGGCGCTGTCAGCATTCATATACACACTATACATCTTTAATGCTATAGTATTAGTAATTTTGCGCTCACAGCGAATACACTCCATAGTACAGATTATTTACAGATTATTACTCATTTGCGCTAGTGCTCCACGTTATTTTGTTTGGTGTTATTAGTGTTTAATGTGAATAGTGTTATTTATTTGCTTTTGGTGAGCAACGACACACCTGGTGAGTTCGAAAAATTGATCATCGAGGAATAAGTGAAGAATAATGCAAAAATGAATGACGATGAATTAATTTCACGCCGTAAAAAACAGAACGCTGACAGAGTACGTGCTTATAGAAAAAGGAAAAAAGATCTTGGTGCCATGCCGAGTACTAGCACCGTTCAAAGTGGTGAGCCTGTATCTGAAAGTGTGGGTACAGAAAAACTTTTACATCAAAAGCAACTAAACGCGGAACGATGCTGTAGATATCGTCAAAAATGCAAGCGTTAATGTTTGTATAGCACCTAAATAATTATTAAGAATTATGTATAAGTATCCTAAAACACAGAGTTGAATAAAAATATTACTTGGAAAACTATTCTACTTTAATCATTTCCCATTATCATTCCAATTTTCCAAAAATAAAATTAAAATTGATGATGCGATTTCAATACCCTTAATGAAATATTATTCCAAAAATTATTAGTTTAATGTCTACGATATGAAAATAAGTTTCACTTTTACCGTGGTTTCATAAAACCACACATAGTTTTTTCGTTTCTTAATCAGGTTTTCACCCTTTTTTTTATAATTTCATAACTCGAAAAAAGTCCATACTTTAAAAAAAATGGGTATAAATAATGAAAATTATGTATCTACACCAAATAATAGCCTCACAAGCACTTGGCTTGTAACCTTATTCCAATTTGTTATTTATGTTTTGCCTGCTCACTTTTGCATCACTTCCAGATGAACCGAACTGTACTGGGGTGCGCATAAAGTCCGAATTTGCTGTCGACCCACGGCGTCGTTGAAATGGCGTCTCTGAACGGCAGTCAGAGTGAGGTTGGGATAATGTTCCTTGATCATTTGGTACAGTTTACTCTGTTGCACGTTTTCAGCGAATGTGTGAGGTACTATTATCTGTGAAATTATTGAAATAGATAATGTAAATGCTGAATTGTACGATAGATTATGTATTGTACCTATTTAGGGTTTTAGTGCATAATTATACTTGTATATTTTTATTAATAATAAATAAAACAACACTACCATATTAACGGTTTTACAGTTCTGCATTTTTGGAAAAGACAAGCAAAATTATAGGAAATGTACAACTTGGGAAAAGATTGCTATTCTCCTAAAATTTCTTAAACACAACCAAATTAACTGTTATTTAACAACTCTATGACGCGATAATTATTTATTAACAATTTGAACAGGATCATTAGTTACAAAAGTGCAGATGGATACGTCGTGCAAGGTTTTCTTAAGTTTGCCATTCTTGCTACTTTTTTTTTAAGTACGTATATAGAGTTGTAACTTGTCCATGCGAATAAATTTACATTACCGATTGTTGCAGACGCCTAATTAATACTTATAATTCATTCTTTTCCGAATCTATTTCCAAATTTATTATAATTTCAGTTTCTAAAGCTCCAAACAATACATTAAGTCAAATATCTCTTAGTCTGTTCTCTTATTATTTTTACACTTACTTCCACAGGATTAAAATAGTTGATTTTAGTGAGAGCGTGTGTGTACAGCAAATTGTCGCTGAACTGGCACAACACGAGATGTGGATGCTTCAGGTCTACGGCGGCCATTCCAATCTCCCCGCGAGCCATTCCTCGCCCTTCCGATATAGCTGGTGTTGCCATGAAATCAAATTATCTATCATTATGGGGAATTCTAACTGCTGCCTTTGTTACGAGCATGTAAGATGTGTATGTATCATACTTTACGCCATTTCCAAAGCGAGATCTGTGTATAGAGTTGACCAATCTCTAGCTATTAAAGTTGTCCAATTTTTCAGTATTAAATTAGACAGAATATGAACTTTAGATAGAACAGTTTTCATTTAGATAATATAAATAATATAATTATCGTAGTTTATAAACTTTAACGCCCACAATCACGTTTTGTTCCCACCACAATGTTCACATACATGAGCGTTCTATAAATGACGTTGCTAGTGCCCGCTGGTATTGATGTAAAATAAAAAGCAACGGAAATTATGAGAGGAGTATAGATCTTATGCTTGAAGTTTGTGAATTCTCCGTACGTAAACACCATGGATGCAATGATTTCATATAGTTATCTACGAAAAAAAAACACTAGGCAACTCCCCAATAAAATAAATAAAGTGAGTATTTACATCAAAATAACGTATAATTATATTTTAATTATTATGTGTACCTATTAGAAAATGTTTTTGTTTTCTTAGAATCTGTACCCACCAAGCACGTAAGAGTAGATGCCCCATAGTTTTGATACCAGAGTAATTGTTTTTTACGACAGTCGTATGCAATCGATTGTAGGAAAAAAAGCGTTTTATTGCAATGTAAAACATTATATAGAATAACTGGTTCAAATAAGAAAAATAGTAGAAAGATAAGTAAAAAAATTAAAAAATCTATGATAATGTTTCTAAAACAATCATTAAACAAATTATTGATATCATTTTTATAAGTGTTAACGTAATTTACAAGTTTTGACTAAAGCCAAAATGGTTTACTAGTTAACTTCAATAGCACAAATTCAATTTATTATAAAGCCGGAAAAAATTGAAGATAAAAATTTACCCAATATAACAGAGGCTTCAACGAACGAACTATTTGTCGATCTCGCTGAACGTTGGCCGCTGAAACCGCCTGAAATAATATTCGCTATTAGTTCTATTGCGAACGAGTATTTTTTTGCAATTAATAGCAATAGCTCTCTGTTTACGTCGGTGGTTAAAAAAAATTGGACAAGCGCGAATAGTACTCGCACCCTGATGGTTCAAATGGTAAGTTCAAACTTAATTATCTAAATAGATATTTCATCCATATACGCTCGCATTCATAAAGGTCACTCAAATAATGCGCTATCTCAAGAAGTAACTTGGGAGCGAGACACATATTATTTTCTATACCCACTCTCAAGATAAAACGCGCACTTAAGTGTGCTTTATTACTACGAGTCTAAAAGTCTCGACCACTTTTGTGATACCAATATTAGCGAAATTTCAGCCGGAAAATTAGAAATTATTATCGTTTTTGTCTTTAGCGCAAATTTCCCAAAAATATTTTTTTTCATATTGCAATCTTAAATTTTCATAAATATGCAAATGTTAAATTGTAATCGCAAAAAAATAATGATATAGTATGATATAAATTAATTAAAACTATTTTTTTTTTCAATATAACTTAATTAAAAGGGAAAAGCTAAAGTACATAATTTTATTATTTTTACACTATGGCATTTAATGTCATAAACAAAAAATCATCTTATCCTGTGGTCTTTTCTCTACATAATGGAATAATATATGATATTATGTTAACACAATTTAATATTTTAAGATTTTTTTTATTGAATCATATTGCCCAAATAATATTAATAATTTGTATGTTTTAATGTAATAAGATATTTTAGCGCTGAATGTGTTAAGGAAAATAAGAAGGCAATTAAAATAATAGTAATATGAGTTTATTCCATAATTTGATAAGATTGGCAAGTGCCTATCACAAGTACTATCTAACTAAGTGAATGACTACTTGAATTGACAAATACTGGAATTCCCCACCTTACAAAAGAACATTGGTTTTAGATAAAAGTAATTGGTCATCAATGTGATGTTACGATGTCAATAATTCTTTCTACATATATTAAACTAGTTTATAAGAAAAGTGAATTGCTAAAAAAGTATAAAATATCGCTTTATTGTCTGCACCTCTTGTAAATGTCTTATGCTAAGGAAATGTTCCACGTCGGTTATCCAAATTGAAAAAAATTGAAAATATCTTTGTTTAGTAGAATAAAGATATTAACACTTGAAATACGGCATAACATTTTTAAAATTTACATAATTTCAAAATTCTTGTATTTCTTGTTTAAATTACCACTTGTTACACCTTAAGAAGAACGAGCAAGGAACTCGAGAGTGGGTTTTTTCAAATCAAATTTCACAGTGATCACAATCATATTGTTGCGATCTACGCTCATACACTAAATAAATAAAAGTACTCAAAATTGTTCATAAAAAAAACTATATTTCTTATATTTAAAACATAAACAACTTCCCCTATCCATCTAGCGTTGTTTACACTTTAAGCGTATTTTAATTGGTTAGTATGTTCCAGTTCAGTTTTATTTATGCGATCAGTACTTTTACAAGTCAAGTGCGATCGATATAAAAGTAATTAAGTGGTTCCACCGTGAATTATAATGTCTCAGTATTGACGAATATACCTTCTGCTTTCCTATATGTTTGCAGATCATTCAGTCTCAAACCTCAAACAGTCGATAGGGTTATTTTGTAACAATATATAAAACTATTACAGAACGAAACGGACCTGTAGAAGGTCGAGCTGATTAAGTATATTTATCATCTAAATATTCAAAAAGTGCATTACCCTTTTCTTATAATGTCTGCATGATAAACATTTTAAATTTGTGTAAGGTTAAATTTTGAATATCCTCAGGAATCTTATTGAGCATGCGCACACAAAGGTGTAGTGTCAATTATTAGCATACAATCATTGAATATGACCAGCTTTGAAATTGACCCGCTCCTATACGTTCACTCTATCACTATTGATATCATATGAAAGTTACATTGGTGCTGAATCGTATTGTACGAAAATGACGTTATTGTTAATGACGAATGTTATATAAAATAAATCATATAGCGGTGTATTTCATTTTAATATAATAATAATAAATAATTAACAGTTAACCGTTGAAATTAAAATTGAACACGTAAAAAAACATTGTTTTAACTTCACAAACGGTAGGTAACTAAAGTAATATTAAATATATTGGCATCTGTGACACTTAATCAATGTCAAAATGCCAATATCTCTAAGATTATCGGTAACTAAACATGTTTAGTTTTTAATTAAACTTAACTGCTGATTGTTTTAACTAATTATTAAAACAATTAGCAGTTAACTATTGCGCGTGAGATATTGAAGCACACCACTGATATAATTCAATATGTGATATAGAGGCTCAGTAGGTGCACGATCAACTCCAAGTAAAAGCAAAACAAGTTGCCACACGTGCGTTTCCACACAAGGACTTAGTGACTTGTATAACTATCGTATAGTTCAGTAAAATGGGTTATCTGAGTAACAATCGTGGACTTAGAATCGTGTTATCGACAGGGGATATAATACTCACAAAGGTGCTAAGGCGCCTTATCTTGCCCTGTCTTAGCGCTGTGTACGTCGTCGAAAGGTGAGTTACGGATGAAATAGGCGGTTCTATGTCTACATATCTATTTTTTATGGTATTTTCAGCATGATGCAAGCTTATTCGAGGATCGTAATGGTCAATATTAAATGGGTTGAAATAAAAAAAAAGGAAACACCATTTGACTTGGTTTTAAATTTGTAAAGAAAAAAATATGCCATTATTTTTAAAACTAAGACTATAATCAATGTTATTTTCATTAACATGATATTGTTTTGATTTATATGCGGTAAAGCCACGTTGTGGCCAATTTGGCTGCCACAAGAAAATAGGTCGGCTCGACTCACAATATATACACATGAAGTAGCAGCTTCGGTTGTTATGTTTCGTTCAATAAGTGAGAGTTACGGTAGTCCATTCTCTCTCCATCATATATACTATTCCTTCCTAAAACGCTGGTAAGGCACTAATGGCTACTGTGGAGTTGCGAGCGTCCATGGGCGGCGGCGATCACCTACCGGGGGCTCTCATACTCGTTTGCACATTTAAATGCCATAAGAAAGCATTGAAACACGTTTCTGACAATAATTATGGCCTCAATTTGTGTCACCAATCATATGATTGATAACAATCATATCATGCAGTCCGTTAACAGAAAGTAACGAACTATATTTGAGAGAGATTCTATACTTTTTATGCACTTCAAGCTAAACGTTAACGTATATATATAATAAACATGATTTTTAGAAGATGTAATAACTACTATATATAACTATAATACATTACTTTTTATTTCCTTATTGCATTCTTATGAAGTAGGATTAGAATTTACGGAAAAAATTAACTCAAGTTTCAATGAATCTTTTTTTAAACACTGCAAATGTTTGATAAAAGTTGAAACAAATCCACACATCACAAGCTACTGACATTAAAATTTTGTGAATAACGTAAATTTTATTTTACCCGTAGCATATTGCTCTCTATGGACGCGTAAAATCTCGATTATTCATCATAGTTCTGACGGCGAACGTATATACCTCTGCTGCTGCTGCTGATGTATTTGACAGTGGTGGGCCTGTTGCGCGGCGTTGACAACTCTAAAGTACTGTCCACTATGACCGAATCGTTGGCAGGTGCTCTGTGCTTTGTCGCCGGACCGCTGGATGAAGATTCCGGTTTGGTAGAGCTGGATGTTACTGTTCTGAAACATAAGCCAATAACTCTCATACAATTTTTATATGAAAATAGTGCGTGGAGTCCCTTCGCGAGGAAGAAGTGAAACTTCGTAATGTGGAAATGAAAATAGGAAGGGGTAGAAATTTTGCTTTTCGTCGCACGTTACAATTGCGAAAAACAATTGCGAGACGAAATCTGCCAACTCACTCTCTTTCTCTCTCCTACTTTCTACCTTTGTGTGTCTTTCCTTCTGTCTCCATCTTGCGTTGGAATATTTGACGCTACTCGTTGCTAACGCTCGCGCTTGACTGTAACAGGTATACCACGCGCATGCGTTCGAGTGCCACGCATTTACTCTCGCTCTGTCTCTTTCTATACACCCTCCATGGTAGCGGTAAACGTTTAACGCCACCTTGTTGCAAGTCGCTTTAGAAGTTTCACTTCAATTATGTAGTTATATGAAAGTAAATGTGGCAGGGCTCCGAACGGTCGCGCTACAGCGCCCTGTAAGTGCAGCGAGTCCAAATTTTCCGTGTATTCATCTGTGTGTGCTTTGTGTGTGCAGGTGTGTGCCGCGCCGAGCCACATAGCATAGCAACGAGTCACATCACCACCACCGTGCCGGGGTAACCTAACGGTGTCAACTACCGGCACATAGTGGTTCGCATTACTTCGATAACGCACGCAGCGCCGCGATCCCCGCCTGCGGGGTCGCGCCAAGTGTTGGGTGCGCGTCGTGTCCCGCCGCGCGTCGCCGCGTTTTGCGGCCTACCGCACCGCGATCCGCGTCCCCCGCGACCCCTTCTATTCCGTTTTACCACACGACCCGGCCCGCGCGCCGCGCGGTCGTCGCGTCGCGTCACCTGCGGTGCTGCGAGAGCGTTCGGCAACGGCTGAGCACTCTCGCGGCTACCGCAATGGAGCGCAAACTCCAAGTATTCTTGACGGAGCGCGGCCCCTTCGACTTCCTGCGGGAGTTTGAGGCGTACTGCGCATCCCCGACCTCCCCTGACCCTCAGGTAGTGGTATTCGACCCAGAA
This sequence comes from Eumeta japonica, assembly GCA_005406025.1. Taxonomy (NCBI): domain Eukaryota; kingdom Metazoa; phylum Arthropoda; class Insecta; order Lepidoptera; family Psychidae; genus Eumeta; species Eumeta japonica. Next base: position 63,646 of record BGZK01000485.1, on the reverse strand, counting down.
ATGGATCTCGAGTACACCCTACCTAGAGAATCCAAAAAACGGCCAGCCGCCGCTCGCCCGTCATAGGGCACATCCTCAGACTCCGACTCCGACCCCGGATCGAGTGATTCTTCCGATCACTCTGGTTTCACCACTGTCCGGCGCCGAAAAGCCGCAAAAGCTTCACAACCTAAACCCGAAGCGTCATGTCTCACGCAGACCTCCGATGGGTCTACGTACTTCCATCTAACTCCCTCTTCAAAAAAGCCAAAAAAGGCTAATATTACGAAAGAATCAGCTCCTGCCAAATCGACCCGGTCGATTTATGACTCTCCCGTTAGCTGGAGAAAACCTTCCCAGCCTACCACAACCTCACAAGAGGCGGTAGACGCTGGCAAAATCAAAGCGGCAGCTCCCGCGGCCGCGAAGAACAACCTAAGTGACGAGGCTGACGTCACCGCTCCCCCCACCCCCGCACCGCGCGGCCCGAAACCACCACCTATGTTCGTACAGAACAAGGATCGGTGGACCGAGCTGCGCAAAAGATGTGCGGAAAAAAACATTCAATTCTCGCAAGCGCGTAATACCGCTAAGGGATTAAAGCTGCAAGCGAAAACCGTCGCAGATTTTAAAAATCTGCAAAATCTGTTAGTTTCCTACAAATTCGAGTTCCACACCTACTCCCTCAAAGAGGAGCGGGAAATCAGGGTAGTCCTGAGGGGAGTCCCTAAGGAAATACCCATCGACGAGGTAAAGGAAGACCTCCTTTCCCAAAACCTTCCGGTTCAATCGGTTCGCCGCATACTGAATCGTTTCCGCAAGCCCCTCGATTTAGTTTTGGTCTCCGGCACAGCCGAGGCCAACGATAAGGCGACTAAAGCCGCCTTCTTCAAAATCAGGAAGCGTATGCTCCCTCTCCGGCGTCAAAGCGGAGCAGCCTCGCAAACGCGCCTTACCCGGGCAGTGCCATAACTGCCAGTCCTACGGGCATTCGTCCCGTTATTGCTTTCATTCTGCGCGCTGCGTGAAATGCCTGGGCGACCACGGCACAGCGCAATGTACGCGCAATAAGGACACAGACGGTCCGCCCGCCTGTGTCTTATGCAAACAAAAAGGCCACACTGCCAACTATCTAGGATGCCCGCGTGCTCCAAAAAGAGCCCCACCGCCCGAGAAGGCCGCGCCGCGCCGTGCGCCCGCGCGCGCCGTCTCGTCCACGTTAAGTTACGCCCGAGCGGCGGCCGGTCCGCGTAACGCCCCGCCCGCCGCGAAAAATAACTCAACATCCGCAGACGATCTGAGCCAGCTGATGTCAGTAATAACTGTTATTGACACTAGCGAGCTCGCGATCCTCGCAAAAAAATTCCGCACCGCCGCGAACCCGACGGAAAAAACTAATTTGTTTAATAGAGCACGCCTCACTCGTAGAGGCGATTAAAAATAAATTTTAATTTTAACCCGATTAAAAACTATCCTCCTCTCATCCCATACTGGGCCGGTACGCCTAGTTAATAATCAATAATTCTTTTCCCACGCGACGCGAAGTCCCCAAACTATGTTTGTTGTTCGCCTCATCCGCCCGCTAACGCATATTGACTCCGGGTCGGAAATATACGCGTTACAGTAGTCACCCCAAGGGAGTGCTTTTTTAGTGGGTAAAAATCCCACATACCCCGGTGTCTAGGTCGCGTGGCCGGGTATCTTTCGTCGTGAAGATTTTCTACACTTCCTCAAACCAAAAAAAAATGTGGCAGATTTTGACGCTTGACACAAAGTTCGACTTTCGTAATTACACTTTGGTGTGTAGAGTGTGACTACAACGCACCCATGTCACAATGCTTATGATAGATGCAAAATAGTTACCTCGTGGTAACCCTGTGGAATCTAACTATAGAATCCATGGGTTTACCATGAGAGTCTGTTGGTTATTTAATAATGCAGTTTTGCAATCTTACAGCCTTTCATTTAGACCAAAGATTATTTATTTTCTTATATGCTCGTGTGACGGAATGATCGTATAAGGAATTAATGCATTTGTCTAATTTGAACTATATAAAATATAGAAGAATATGCCAATAGATCGTTTGTTTGCGATTGCTTGATTTAGAACATAGTTTGTTTGACACATTAAGGGGTTTCTATTTAAATTTTAAACATAATTGGAGAATGTGTTGAGCGTCAATTCAATAACGCTCAATAAGTTTTGTTTTATAATTAATAGTAAAAAAGTTGCGTATTTTAATTAACCAAAATGTTACTCGTTGATTGAGACAATAATGTAAAGCAAATTGCAACATTTAAATAAATAAAATTAAAAAAAAAATTAATAAGAAATTGCCATTAATTTAATTTGATAAGTCTCCAGGTTTATTTATATTATTATTTGAATTAACTAAAATACAGTGGAATCTCAATAAGTCGAACCTCTTTAAGTCGAAATCCTCAGTAAGTCGAAAAAAAATGCCATTCCCTTCCAATGAACCCCTGAATACGCGGTATCTCGAATTATTTAGACTTTGTAACTCGAACTAAATGTTATTTCCCTACGAAGTCTTGATAATACATATATATACTCTATAACTCGAATTTCAAAAAGGAGACTCCGTAAGTCGTAGTTGGTAAAATATAATGACGTCTTACTTGGAATTCCCCGAAATAATAGCAATAAATTCCAAAATGAATGTTCGGGTTCGGGGCTTCTAATCTATTGTTTTTGTCTTGTACACGTGCAATGAATGAATACATACATGAAACTTTCTAAGTAACACAGCTGTGAACGTTATGTTTGTTCCTTGTCGACACAGTCATATGTGTCTTGAAGTTCTTGTTAAGTCGAAAACTCGTTAACTCGATTTTTTTTGCATTTCCCTTGACATTCGAGTTATTGAGATTCCACTGTACGAAGATTGTTTCAATTTAAATTTTATAGTTTTTAAGCTTAATTTACACTACATACACGTCCATGCACATGCGCACGCACACGCACTCGCACTCGCACTCGGACACAGGCACACGCACGTACAAGTGCAAGCGTACACTCACACTCACAATACGCACGCACACACGCATACACGCACCGTTAATAGTCAGAAGACCGTAGGTATTTTCAGCCATAGACTTTGACATTTGTTACCATCAAACCGTACGCGAAAACATCAGTCATCAAAGTTGATGCTTTTTTCACATCGTCCCCCTCCTTCGATGGTGAACAGTGAGGCTGAGAAAAATATAGGTTTACAAAATACTTCATTTTTTAACTAACGTATATCAGCTACCAACCTTCTTTGAACCACCGTTACGAGGTTAAGGGCCAAGGTTTAGGAAGCTTATAGCTCGTTAGTGATGTCATAACCTTGTCATTTTCATCGAAAAACACGAAAACGTCTTCCAACGCTGTGGTAGTGGGTTTCGAAATGATATTTCTTTCTCATATCAGTTGGATCGGTTTTGTGTTTTAGTCGGTTGTAATCAAATCTTGCCTGTATAGTGCATTTGTTGCAAACGTTTATTTAAGTCACCGTTTATGCGATAGTTTATAATTTTCATTACGTGAATCCAACCGAAAACATATCATGTAAAATTGGTTGACAAGACTCACAAGTTCATAATGATTTCAATGTTAAAAAGCTATGAGGAATCCACTAGAGTAGAACCCCTAGCGGAGGTCCGATTTGTACTACGCGTCATAGGGCAATATATTTTGGGCAAAAAGTACAGCTAGTCCGTATCATGATAGTCGCACAACTTATCCCTTAAGCACATGAATATTATGTTACGTAATAGTTTCACGAACATTGAGCGGTAGATCACTCCGATACTTAGCCTTTTGCTTTAGTTCATTCCCGAGTTCTACTATCTAGTGAATAATAGAGGATTTTACTTGGAAAATCCTGTAAATCCACCTTAGAATTAATTTTACCATACATTAGGCATGACAGGGAATGGAAGAGACAAGAACCATCTCCTGACATGTGAACCACACAATATTGTTATAACACTCAATCTTGTGAAATTATTTCTCAAGCCAATTGAAGTTCATTTTATTGTAATAAATAATAAACTTTACTAAACTATTTTTATTTATAATTTTACTAAAAAAATCATTTTCATACAACATCATTTTTATATACATAACATTAATTACTCAAAATTCAATTTTCATAACATTGAAAATTTAATTTTTCCGAAAGCGAAAATCAAATTTTCATCAGGCTTTAGGATATTTCGACCATTTTCCGAGTGACATCTGTACTTTGGTCTGTTGGTGTGTACGTGCGTGCAGGCGTGTGTTTCTGTGCATGTGTGTCTTTTTCTCTCTCTGTGCGCGTCTGTCTCTCTCTCTGTCTCTGTCTCTGTCTCTGCCTACCTGCCTGCCTGCCTTCTGTTTGTCTGTCTACTAGGTACATTTTTGAATTAGGAATGAGCTCAAAAGTAGTGTTAAGTTTCAAGAAGGGCCGTGTTTCGGCATTCGGCAAAAAGCGGTCAACCGTTTTTAGATTTCTTGAGTTCGAAAAGCTTAAAAGTAAGTCTTTAAGACGACTGTCTTTTCGAAGTCGACGATCTCAAAAACAAGTTGATATATATAATAGTGAAAATTCTTAAGGGCTGCAGGGTCGACAGTTTTACACATTTTTTTAATATTAAAATTGAAATCATGAAAATAAACATGACCAAATATCAATTGCATATTAACATAGAATTTTCCAGAATATTAAAAACACTATTTTTCATCAATTATTAATGAAGGTTTGCTGTTTGAACTTTGCAAACCACTTTTTCATATATTTCTTAATATATAGAAATGTACCCCATTAAATTAGGGGCGAAGTTTCCGATTTCTTAATTTTCTATTGTTCATATTTAAATCCTAGCCTATAAACCGAATTTCAGTCTTCTAGTTCTTCAGGAAATACCCTAAATGTTTTGATGATCATCAGCCAGTGAGTGAGCGAATCGGCTAGGAAATCGACACATTTCAAATGCCGACAATCACTGATATAAGCTAAACAATTGATATTCTTTTGCTCGATAAGTCTGCTAACAAAATATTATACAGAAAATTTGTATTCTATTTCATTTCTAGTATCATCTAGACCGATGATATGACGGTTAGAAAATGCTTCCAAACGCTTCCAAAAAAAAAAAGGTAATGCCCCGTTTCCCGTTGGCTAGTCTCGGCGGGGGCACTACCATGCCCCCAGATATCGAACTGTGTATTACATTGACATTACCGGCCAGCTACACGAGATAGGGAAATTTGTGTTTCTGACGCGATTGCGCGTGTCTCGTGAATTTAGTAATAATCGGGGGAGAACATACGATTGATACCGTTTGTAAATTAAGTAATTTACTGTTGTCATTTATCTTCGGATAATACACACGTAGGTAAGGAGAATAAAAATTGAAAAGTTGTATTCGGTATTACAGAGGAACAGTTTCCTCAAAGTTGCTTCAGGCGCTTTGGACTAATAGTAAGGCTATATTTTTTGAAACAGCACCTTAGAACTGGTGCAAATGCTCGAACAACCCTCATAGGCCGTCGATTTGTCCAATGGAGCTCAATTTGATGAAATTGGTTTTACTTAAAACCTAAAGACACATGTTTATAAATGTTTTTGTTTTCACTAGGGATTTTCTTTTTAATGGTCAATGGTTATACAAAATAAAAAAGGAAATAAATGACATTAACTTTAAAAAACAATGTAAAATAATATCATATTTTTTAGATACAGTGTAAATTATGTGTATTGTCCATTTCTCTTAGGGTCGATCAGCATTTGGAATGGATAGTCATATTAATGTCAAAAGAATACATTAACAAATTTCCAGGATAATTCTATTACCTACGGAATATAGATATTTTTACGTATATAGGTCCGAACGCCAAATTCTTTCTTATGGAGTTTCGAAGTTGCAGATATTAATTTTGCTTTAATTTAATTTCTTATACCTTACAAGTGTAACATCTATTTTCATTTCTCAAAGCTAAAAACTATTAAAAATTTCATTTCAATTTCAAAATGTTGAAGATTTTTGTTATAATTGTATATTTTTTCTTCGGTAATACAAAATGACATCTAACCAACGACGAAATTTCATACCGGAAACGGTAAAACAGGACAAATGGGTTTTGCAAGGCGGTGTTCTAACAAAATTTAAATAAACCTCATAAAATCAATAAAGCACTACCTATCAGGTGAGATATTCTGTACACCTTAACTTCTGCTTTTCGAAATTTCAACTACAGAATAATAGTAGTAGGGAAAATGCGCTCGTCTTGTACGTCTCATCGCATACCTACAACAAGCGCGCCGAATTGACCAGACCGAGCCACTCATCGTGTCCTTGCCATGCGGCACCTACAAGGCGTCCTAGCCCTACCTAGGCTGGTATTTAGTTTGTACATATACAGCCGGGCCCGTCATACCTACACGAAGAAAAAGCATTATTTATAGTAGAACAAGAATGTTCAGTAAAAGCGGTAATATATAGTTGACAGGTCAGGAAATGATAATGATTAACAACAATATTGTATCATATACTAGGAATTTCGGACGATACACAATGTATTTATAGTAGAGAGCGATATCGTACAATAATACGATGAGTAATTTGTACAATACGTTTGTGTTGTCAACAATGTGGGCTGTATGTTTACGACACGTAACGTTAAGCGATAATTCGTATTGTAAATGCGACGATACGTCAGTCGTACGATACGAGACGAGAAAAGTAGTGTTCATGGGTGTTCGCCTTTCAATCCCTCTTCACTCTCGCTTTGCCTTTCGGAAACTTCCTGTCTATGCTTGTCTATACATTGAATTTGCGCGTGCGCTTTCGCCGTTATCGGTGTATATTTTGAATGTGGATTTTTAATTAGACTTACAGCCGGTTACAAAATAAAAACTTTTAAACGAAATCATAAAAAGCGACGAAATAATTATTGTAAAAATATAAATTCATAACATACCCTGTTTTTCAAACAGACGCTATTTAATATAGTACGATAAAATCACTCATAGCCAAATACAGATTCTTAACCCTATAACGATTGCTAAGAAAATTGTGACTGTGATTTTTAATACCCATAAAAATATTTGTACAAAAAAATATTCCATATAACAGATGCAACAGATGATTGATGTACGGAATAATGAGCGCAAACATGAACAGTTCACTTGTGCCATTGACAGTTTTATTGCACTACAAATGATATGAACTGCTATATATTTAATAAAAGATATTTACTCTCTACATTTCTTAGAATTATTCGTGTTGTAATTGTTACAGATCTTAAATAAAACGAATTAAAAAGGTTTCGAATACAGAGCTTATTTAACGTCATATTTATTTTTATCTGTATATATGTAAATGAATATTTATACATATACATTAGGTCAGGGAAAAAATTTTTTCGTATGTTATAAGTAAGAAGGTGCAGTAAATCTCTTTGGTTGTGCTGTTTGTATCTTACTAGTTTTGATATATTTTGAAGTTTTATTAAAAAAAAAAGAGAAAAATGTGACACGAGCCGCGAAAAAACTTGTAACTTTTAGGGACCTAATGCAGTGTCGGTAAGAGTACTACAAAACTGGTTCAAGCATTTTCAATAATTTTGATGTCAAAGTTACCGCTTTGATCGACCTGTTACGGATAAAATTGATACCATTTTGGAAAAAGTAGAGCAAGATCGGGATGTTAGTTCTTACGACATAGTTGATGAGCTGGAGATCGACCACGAAACAATTTTGACCCATATGAGAAAAAATGGATTCACAAAAAAGCTCGATGCTTGGGTTTCCACACAAGCTCACTAAAAGAAATGTAATGGATCGTGTACTCATTTGCGAATCTGTATTGAAACATAACGAAACTGAAGTGTTTTTGAAAAGATTGATTAATTGGTGATGAAAAATGGATTACCCACGACGAGAAAGTACAAAAAATATCATGGTCATGGTGGAATTGGAAAAGCATTATTATGAGCTTTTACCGCCGGGCAAAACCATTAATTCGGATCTCTACTGCCAACTACTGACTCAAACAAGAAGAAGAGAAAATGCAGCCGGAATCGATCATCAAAAATGGTGTGGTTTTTCACCATTATAATGCCAAACCACATACATTTTTAGCCAGCAAATATTCGGAGAGTTTGGTTGGGAAGTGTCAATGCATTCACCACATAGCCCTGACCTCGCACCCTCAGATTTTCACCTCTTTTTCAGAATTCTTTAGGTAGTGATAGGTAAACAAAATCAAAAGAGATGACTGTCAAAACTACTTGTCGCAGTTTTTTGATCAGAAGTCCCAAATTTCTGATTATACACATACATGTATATGTACATATTTAATTGTAAATAAAATATGATGAAAAATTATCTTGAATTTGTATTGTGTATACGATACGAAAAATCACCACCGATCACCATGAAAGCAGATACGACTAAATAATTTTTTCAAGAAGAATTTTACGAAATCTATTTAACGTTTGTCCCCGAGTTCGTCAGTATTTTGTACTATTGAATCGAACTATTGTTATATACATCATAAAAATTCTTTCACTAATATAAAGCTACACTATATAACTACAGAATGTATTTTATTTTGATACTAGCGTTTTCCCCCGGCTTCGTACAAATCGATAACGTGACTGATAGCGGAATCGGAACTGAAAGCGGGACAAGGAGTATAATTGAAAGAAGGATAATTGAAAATGAAACCTGGGTCAAAACTAAGTGTGGGTCTGGATTTAAAATTATGGGCGTGACTGGAATGAAAATCAGGAATAATATCGGGACCAGAATAGAAAGTAGAAATTGGATTAATGAGGAAGAAGAAAGGAAGAAAAAAGAAGGAACACACTCTATGTCCATGCGGGCGAAGCTGTACGCAGTAAGTTAGGATATTGTAATAGCACTGGCATCTGAGTCTATATCAAATGGAATATTTTTTATTTCCAAACTCCATTTTTCAATTAAATGATACTTTAAAAAGATTTTTTTTGTAATTTAAATTTTACTTCAGTCTACTATGGCTTACGTAATATTTATAGTATACATTTTACAACTTTTCCCATGCGTCACAGGATTGTACCGCTTTTGTATACGATTAGAAGAAAACAAAGGTAAGTATTTATAATTTAATGGTGTAGTTAAAATCAGAAACGGTATATGTATGAGTTATCATATTCAAAAGCTTGCAAAAAAAAATAGTGTTATTTTTATTATAAACGAGAAAATACCGCAACAAAATGAACACATTTTTAAAGTTTTCGACTCAAAGGGTCCAACGGGATCCTGTTATTAAAGCTCTGTTATCTCTACGTCTGTCTGTATGTCCATCTGTTACAGAACTGTATCTTTGAACTGCAAAAGGTAGACACTTTAAATTTTCACAGGGTATGTATTACTATGGCCGCTATAACAACAAACAACAAAACCAAAAAACAAATAAAAATTAAAGAGGGTGTCCATACAAGAAACGTCTTTCGTTCAGCGGCTATGGCTCGATCTTAATAATAGCAAAACATATAAACATTTGACTAATAGGTATAACTACAATGCAAGCTCTTAAGTAAAAAAACAAAATATAATAAAAACTGGCTTAGTGTGAGTGGAACTTGTGCCAATATATTCCTACACCAGAAAGTGGTGTTATCCTAATGTAAACTATTGCGCATTAATACTCTATCGAGTGCTAAATTTTGTACAGTGGTACGGAACCCTTCATGTACGAGTTCGATTAGCACTTGTTCGGATTTTTGTTATGCTTTTACAATAGGGTAGGTCAAAAAAAATCGGTTTTTTTTTAATCCGACACCCAAAAACTAGTTGCAAGGTACCTCTAAAAAATACCTACCTTTGAGCTGTTAATATTAATGGGAATATCGTCCTCATCGAAATTTTCCATTTTCAATTCAGTCTTATATAAAAATTGCCATAATTCATCACCAATAGATCTTTGAATCAGGTTTATTTCTAATTTCTATAGGAAATCGAATGCTCTACAAAAAAAAGGTTTCATATTTTTTTCATTAATCTAACCATTTCAAAGATGTCTTAGGTCAAAGGCCGAAGAATTTAAAAAAAAAATTTACTTTTTGTTCTTTATTTTGTAACTTACTGAAAAATAATTATTGTCAAATGAGTTTGGATCATTTTTGTAGGAAGTTTGACGCTCTACAAAAAAGGTCTCTTGTGGTTAATCGATTACCCTGACTATTTAGAATGTATTCTCACTTGAATCCCCATAAGTAGTGATTTTAATAGTTTTTTCATGAATATTTTCAATTTATCCATTTAAGTTATGAATTTTGAAAATATTCATCATTCTTTTAGAGGAGACCTTTTTTGTAGTGCATCAAATTTCCTGCAAAAATAATTTAAACTCATTTGACATTAATCATTTTTCAGTAAGTAACAAAATAAAAATAAATACAATATTTTTTTCAAAAATTCTTCAGCTTTTGACCTTGGATATCTTTTAAATGGTTAAATTAACGAAAAAAGTATAAGAGACCTTTTTTGTACAGCATCCTATTTCCTATAGAAATTAGAGATAAACCTGATACAAAGATCTATTGATTATGAGTTAAGGCCATTTTTGTATAAGACTGAATTGAAAATGGATAACCTCGATGAGGACGATCTTTCCGTTAATATTAAGAGCTAATATTCGGTAGATATTTTCTAGAGGTACCTAGCAACTAGTTTTTGGGTGTCGAATCAAAAAAAAAATCATCGATTTTTTTGACCCACTCTATTGTACACAACCTACTTAAAAACATTGAATCGTCTCATTATTTTAACCAGAGGATGTATTAGATATATTAAGCAAAACCCTAGGTTACAATAACAAGACCGTTAGACACGAATATTAAATTTACTTATGTTAACAAGAATAACAAAAATATTGGTAGCAATATTTATAGGTTGAACAAAAACTATTCAAACTGTTTGTTGCTTATTAAATACTGAAAAGTTTTTTCAGGTTTAGCTATTTTTGTAACAAGGTAAAGCAGATTTGAATCTTTAGTAAGAACAGCTTAATACAAAAATAATCGAGTTTAAAAGTTATTATTTTTAAAACCGCCACAATTCAGACACATTAGGATACCAGTTATGACTTTAAAAAGACTTGCATTGTTTAACGAGTAGTGAAAATCGTATAATCTAAAAATTAATTTTCTTCTTGTAACAAAGATGATGATGATGTTACTATGAAACGACTAATAAGTTATTTCAATTCGGAATTGAATTGTTTCTTATTATTTCTCTAGAAAAACTTTTAAATATGCTTACTTCCGCTTTATCCCAACCGGCAACTTTTGCGGGGGTCCCATAGAATGTCGTTTATCTTTCGCCCAAACATTTTCATTGTTGAATTGATATCTCGGCGCATTCGTGTGCATTCGAAAAACTGATGGAGCTCGCAGTGTACTGATTCCTGTTAATCCTAAAATTGATAAAACTTTAATAATTGATAAAACTTAAAAATAAATTCATTGGTACTATACTGCATATCCAATCTAAGTATCTAATAGGCAATAATAATATGCATTGGATTTTAATATTGTGTAAGTATTACAGGGTATTATTGTATCATTTATCAAACCTTGGTGCAGGTCTTTTCGGATAAAAGTATTTTTTAAAACTGGTTGAGTTTTTTGCTTTTCACGTGGAACAACATTCATTATGGCACATGTAAATTGTTTAAATTAATCAAAATATTTAATTTCTGGTGTACATAATATATAACACCAAAAACAAACTGTAGAGTTTCCCGCCGACTTAAGATGTTCCGTTTTACGTTGTTCAAAAAATTCCCTGGGGAATGCACTAATACAAAATATAAAGATTGTTATAAAAACAGATTACATTTTAGTTTTTTTTTTATTTTATATATTTATTATTACTATTTAATAACAAGTGAAATTACACATATCATTTATTATTTTCAGTCATAACAAACTGAAGTTGGAGAGTAAGTTATTTCTGACATTTTATATTGGAACGTATTGAATTATATCGGTAGTTTTAAAAAACTTCAACTACTTTTCATATTAATTCAAGTTTTTTTTAACTAGCGATAAAAATATTTTCATAACTGCTCCTAATATATTTTCTTGTAACTTAATTTAATTTATATGGAACACGAAATATGGAGTATAGTGAGTATAGGTAGTCGTATTGATAGTTGAATCATGTGATTGTGACATTGTGGATTGATATGAGTAATTGGAATTTGATTTCAATGTTTAATTTGTACATAATAATAGGAACCTGATAGGTAAGCAATAAAATTGAATAACGTTTTATACGTTGTATCCGGTTTTATCCGAATTTTACTAGCTTATCGAATTGATAACCTTGAATGATTAAGATATTTCATTATCATCTTCAAAGACATCCATAAATGAATAATTTTAATATCCATTTTGCCTTTGTTATTTATATTATACAATAATCTTTTCATATAGCTAAATATACTAATGGTGTATATAAAAGATATAGTGGTACACATCTAGAGAATCATTGCAATTACATACCTACAAGTTTATCAAATCCAATAGGCAACTTTTAGTTTTTCGGCAGTTATGGATGAATAACTGGTAGTAAATACTTTTAATTATATTACCTACTTCTAGAAAGTTCTTATCTTACTATGTACTTGTAAGCACAAATATTTATATAAAGAGGCAAAAAGGAAAATAAGGAGATTATTACTTCATGTAATAAGTACATACAATAATTTAATTACTAAAACTTATTTGAATTTACTTGAATATAATTTCATGATAATTTCTTCCTCACAGTCTTAAATATATTTAATCTCTAAAATTTTAATCATTTCTTTATATTTTTCAGTGAAGATTATTATTTAATTTTTTATCAAAGCGCTTTACTTATATAAATCTTATCTGATTTATTAACTACATTTTTGAACATTACAGAGAATAATGATTTATTTCAAACATTTAAAAATAATTATAAAAAGGAAAACAAGAAACTAGTCTTATTCTATGATCTTATCCTATGACACTTTAAAAGTTATGGTTAAATGACTGCTTTTAAAAATATCCTATATTTAAAAATGTAAACAGATTATTTACCTGGCCTAAACAATTTTTTTATAGAAGCTAGCTATTGTGTTCATGAATGCTAGTAAAACTTCCTTACATGTACTACTACATGCTTCCATTGTATAGATATAATAAGAAAAGAAATGTATTGGTTTGTAACAACTACTGCATAGAAACAAGTTATAAGCAGTTATACCACACATTATCTCCCCCAGTTGGCGTGAGGTGGCACAGATCGCACCTCTATATCACGTCAATTTTTTTTCCACCGGTCATAACCGGTTTCCACTGAAAAACATGATTACACACTCTTATCTATTTTAATTCCGTCACCAACACAGAAAAACTTGTGTACATATTTGTTTTATATGCTTGCCGAGTATTCAGTTTTTGCTTCTCATTTTGTGAATTGTCTATGAATGTAATAAAGCAGACGATATACATTAAGTGGACAAGAGCTAACAAATTTATTTCATAATAAAAAAATCGAACTTGACATATGAAATTATTTCAATGGTCAATTTAAGCTATTTTGTTTGAGAAACAAACAATATGTTATTTATGTAACGAAAACGATTTTGTCTTTGTCCAAGCATCAGTTAAAAAAATATATCACTATGGGATTTTGATCATACTATGCAACATCATTTGTAGGTCATTTCAATCTATTTATTTTTTTAAATCCATTTGCCTTTTACCCTTTTTTTATTTTCATTTTCTTTTATTATCTATAATACCCAACGAAGCAGACGGGGTGATCACGACTAGTGATCATTAGCCAAGAGATATAATTTTTATAAATCACTGATTAGATTGATTAGCCTTGATATTTTGTTTTGATGTTATACCTCTGATACAATATAATACCTACTAGTGTATAGAACCTGCACATTCTGTAAAAGTCAATTTTTAGTCAAATACGACAACAGCAATCACAAATTGAAATTTTTAAAGGAAACATCTTGTGGTTAGTCTGATAGAGCTAGTAGAATTCAGAATTGAGAATAAAAAAATTATTCAAGCTAAACAAAGAACTAATTTAATAGAAATATATAAAATTATTGTACAATTACAAAGTAATTTTGATTTTATGAGAAATCTTGAAATTAAATGTTAATACAAAATTTGCAGTACCATTGGATAATCTATATTGCTTACCTTTTATTTCTGTGTTTCATAAGACAATTATTATATTTTTCTTATGAATAATGACCAAAAATTTATTATTGAAAAAATCTTTATAATTTATTTAACTTCTTTTCTACATTATTATATGTATTATTCATTATTCAAATAAAATGATAGTTTAACATTACTGAAATTAATCGCTTTATATATTATGGTCATTTTAATTAAATCCATGTTCTATATTGTCTTTAAAATTGTTGTTATTTGTAGTTTGGTAATAACTGATCATATTCATATTCAGAGGAATATTTGAAAAATCCTTCACCCTCTCACATATACAAGGTTGTTATGAAATATTGCTTCTCCATTCAGAATTGATTGGTGTGAGATCTGATGATGGCCATAAAGAAAACAAATGAAGGGGTTCAAATTGCTATAAACACCCAACTATTAAAACGTTGGAGCATTTAGAACAGAGCCCATGTGGTTATAATACGTCAATGACCTACACGTTTCATCTGTCAAATTGGATATCCATAGCCACTTGGGCCACCTCCTTTCCCTCTCTGCATTGTCAACCTTTCACATTACAATCGATCTCGAGTGGAGGACCAGTTCGAAAGTAATCTCAAATGTATTAATATAACATCAAATGTTTATATCTTATAGTTTAAATGTATTTTAATTTAAGGAGTTGTTCCAAACACTAACTAGTCATAAGCTTATGACAGCTGATTGAATCCTAGTATATGTAGGATGTCTGTATGGTAATCATTTAAAGCCTGCGATTTGTGATATGCTATGGTTTCTTAATATAAGCCCCAAGTCAGTTATATCTATTTAAAATTGATGATATATAATTATTGCAACTTCTAACATTCTAAAATGTTTGAAAACTTAACCATTTCATTCGCAAAACACTGTAAATTAGCTTCATTAATGGCCCCCCAACTTGTATTCGACCAACCCACGTGGTTTAAATGCTAAGCTCTATGGTTAGAATGTGTTTTATAGTTGGGAGTATCAAAAACCTACCATAAAAAATTATATTCCAAATCAAGCATAGTTCGTCATGTCTCATATTTGTGGAAAGTACTAATTTCATGTTGATATAAGCTTTTAAAGGATTCTTGAAGATTTTATAAATGACCAATTTTCAATAGAAATTAGTTTTGGTGGTCAGAATTTTTTAAATATGAAATCTAATACTTGCTTTCAGTAACTCAACATGAATTGGCTGCATGCACATTGTTTTTTTGTAGTTTATCATCAAAGATAATATAATTCAATGTCAGTTATTGGGAAATATTGGTGCCAATAATTTTATTTGCCAAAATAAAATTCTCTATAATAACTTTAATATTGTTTAATATATACAAATTGTTCTCAACTTAAATCTTTTTTTTAGTAGATAAATATATTAATATAAAACACAATTATTATAATTCAAGTCTGATAATGTTTATTTAAGTTTATTTGACAAAGTTCTATAAAAAAAACAATTACTGTTTTCTAATAGTTTTGATAATAATTGTTATTAAGCTAAACAGATGTATTCTCAATGGTATTGTTTATATTACATTGTTCTTTAATTTTTTTTTATTATTTTAATGATCTATTTCCAAATTAAATATCTCCATACATAGTGAAAGGGAATATAAATAGTTTGTATTTTGAGAAGTTAGTCATTGTTTCATTTTGATTTTTTTATAGCTGTAATATTACTTTACTACAGCGTGTTATAATGAATTTAGTACATTCATAGAACAAAAAAAAAATCACAATGTTTACTACTGTTAATTGGCTACATCCAAAACAATTCTTTATTGGACATTACTCATGCATGGCCCATTTACTTTATAAAGCCATCACAACATGACTTATACATAATATGATCAGTACCATGATATTTTTTTTTATTTGTAATAAGCGCAAAACAATTTTATTTATCGCGACGACGATACCCCTTATCTGTTTTTGCGCCCGAGTCGACGCAATTCGGAAAACAAGTGTCTCGCCGCAAATATTCCATGCCCGTCTGTCGCGAGTGAGCGAGATGGATGTATTTCGTTGTGTTGCGTCCGAGTGTGCCTTACTGTCTGGCAGCTTGGTTTTCAATGGGGGCGGTGTAGTGACGTCGTTCATAGTACGTAGCTCTCTGAGTTTAGTTTCGTAGCTCGAGTATGACGGGCGGCCGGGGGCTCCGGGGCTATTTAAGCGCCCGCGCAGACCCGGCGCTCATGCTTGATCCAACGTTGTTATAGCAGGTTCTAGGACTTCCAAGTTCCTGAATTTGTTATTCTGAGCACATTTAAAACTATTTTAATTCACGGTTTTCTTTTTAAGATCTGTATTTAATTATGGCTCTCTACAGGTGAGATCTTGTTGGTTTTTTTTTTCTTTGACCAAGGTCAAAATATTTCTGTTATTTTTAGAAAATCTTATTAAATTTACAAAGATATAAATGATATCATTTTCTCTTTTGCAGTATAAGAAACAAATTCCAGTCGGCCACCCTCAAAACCATCTCTCTGGTGTCCATAAGCGTGATGTCAGCTGAACAGAGCACCCAAGAGTTGTTCCGTACTGCAGACTGCGTTTGCTTCGATGTGGACTCCACTGTCATCGTAGAAGAGGGTATAGATGAGTTGGCTAAATTCTGTGGAATGGGCGAAGAAGTGAAAAAATTGTAAGTATATATTTTCTTTTAATTTGATAAACATTTTTGAGCCAAATTACTTTTTCATAACAAGCATGAAAACATTGAGTCCTTAAATTGATTGAGAATAGTAATTTGAAATAGTTTACTAGTTTAATTAATTTTCTTATATTTAATAAAATTATTAAAGCAAATTCTTGAAAAAAAGTTTTCTCAAAAGAACTTGTAATGAGCTATTTAAAAATTGCAGCCTTTAAAATTTCCGTCATACATTAAATTCAGAATAGCTAATAGTACTGAAATAAAAGTTCTTCGTTTAATTTCTCATAAGTTATTTTATTCTTGAACACTTGAAATCATCTTGAAATGAAGATTACCAGAAATACCAGACTATCGATTATATTTCATTTTATACATATATCTTATCAAGAATACTTATCTTTAAAGGTTGACACAATTACAATTTTTAACTATTTCTTTACTAATCTTAATGTGTAATATTGAATAATGTGGATTAAAAGAATAAAAATATTCCCTAATTTTAACTTAAACTTAATCATAATTCATTTAAATGATGCTACCTGTTTTGGATAAGTTATTGCTAGGAACTGACAAGGCCACTCCATCATAAGGCCAAGTGATAGAATATACTGTATTTAATTTTATAAATGCAGTTTTGGATTTATCTTTATGATCATGCCTTCTAAATGTTGTATAAGAGTATTCAATTTCTTATGATGCGATTTTTTTGTACACAGAACAGCTGAAGCTATGGGGGGCAACATGACATTCCAGGAAGCTTTAAAGAAGAGGTTGGACATAATCAGACCCAGTGTTGGACAAATCAAAAGGTTCATACAAGAACATCCTTCACATTTAACACCGAACATCAAGTGAGTATTTAAAATTCTAACATTCTACATATCCAAAATTAGTTAGTCTATAGACATTTATATACATGAACTTCGAAGTAATACAATCCATATAATCTATAATCAATCATACATCTCAAAGTAGACCAAATTATGGTTTTGTTGAAAATTATAAAATATTAAAATAAAATATTTAATTTGATACAGATTAAATATTTAACTTTTATTGTAAACTAAAACAAAAATGGGTAGTTATAATGTGTGAAATAAGTATATGGCTATAGTAATTAATACTGGAATATCTATTTGTAGAATTATTTATTTGCTACTATATTCTTCAATTATAAAACAAAACTATTATAATTTATTTGCGTCATATATCCTTACATATATCATACAAGTCAAGCTATATAGTAAATAAAAAATAATTTCTTGTTCCACCAGAACAAATAGATACAAAATTGTTTATACAGATGTAAAGCATTAACGTGACGTGGCGTGATCGGCACATAAAGTTATTCTCTTTTTCTAGAATATGAGTAATAATAATATTTTTATTATCTTGGTTGCAACACACACATATTGATCAGTCGCGTCAACAACAAATAACCAGTTTTGTAACTAAAGTTGTGGAAACCGATACGTAACTTATTCCTTCATTAATTTACATCTTCATATGTATGCTTTATACACATTTTGTTATTTTCTAGAAAACTTTAGTTTTCTAGAAAATAACAAAAGTAGATTTTCTTTAGATTCGCATTATTTATAATGCGAATCTAAAGAAAATCTAGTTTAACCAAGTCACATTGATATATGTATGTTAATAGATTTCAATATGCCACATAACAGCTGCTCGCTATAATATCACAAATGTGTTTATTAACATGTGATAACGTTCGCTCATATTTGGTCCCCCCAACTGGTTTTCTCTGCTTTACCAATACATTATTATTAATACGTTGACATGACCCATTATACGTTTTATTTTTTCTTAATGGGCCAATGCTTATCTCTGTTTTTGTTAAGCTTTACAAATAAAAGAAACCTTTGCATTTGCAGACGTTCAGAGTTATTTTTCGTTTGTAGACATTTTTTTTCGTCTTATTAATTTTTGTTTAATGTCTCTTTTGTAATAAATATTTTGTTATTGTGTTCGATAAGTAGGCATTAAATGTTTTTTTGTTACCACAGTAAATCTTTAATTTTGGATTTATTTCAGATATAATTATTTTTTGTAGATGGAGTTAGATACTTAAAATGGTGATACAATTTGATTTTCACTTTTGGTGCATAAGTACCATATATAGAATATAAATTCTGCTCTCAATAAATATTGATTATCAAAAAGCAACAAAAGAAAAACAACAAAAAAAAAATAACTACTCTGACTGTACTTACTAATGTTTCAAATGTCTACGCGTGATTGTTATTTTGATATGCATAATCAAAAAAAAATCATAATTATATCTTCTAATCCACCTCAAATGTCAAAATTTTCGTTTAACAACACTGGCTAAAAATCATACAAGGCCGTTCTTTGACCTCCATTCTGTGCACACTGCCGATTGTATTGCCTGAGCAGCAAGGTTACATACACAAAAGTTGGTCCTAGCTTTATTTGGATTACTTATTCAAACAGCAATTTATATGCAGATCCTACTTCGCTGTTCTCATTTCTATTTGTAAATAAGTGTATAGATGGGTTTAGTAATATATAAGTCAAATTAAACTAATCACATCGTACCTCTATAATTAGTCTAGTAGAAAAATTAATATGATAATTAATTTAATAGGATAATGTTGTAACTCTTGATCTGAGAATCTAGGAATTATTTAAAAATTATCATATTATTTATTTAAAAAAAAATGTAGAGATTACTTAAGGCCGATCCACATCGGACTGTCCGAGGTCAGCAAGCGATTATTAATGAGAATGTTGTTCATACAGAATACGTTCACTGACGTGTTAACGCGGAACTTGAAACTCACGGCTTATGTACAAATAGGAAGAACGAAACGATCCGACATATAATATTTTACCACTAAAGTCAGATTGAAAGATAACATTGTACCTTTATCGGAACACGGACAATCGGTACTCGCGCTCTGTTGTGCAAACGCTTTAATCTTTTAATGCATGAATCGTCTCAATATAACAATAGATCAAAGCATCGTTTCTTGTTCACTTTGTGAGTCATCAAGGTGAAAATGTGGCTTTTAATCTTACATCTGTATTCCTGCGCGACATTATGCGCTCACTGACGCTTCGCTTAGCTGTTTGTGTCATTTTCCATGCAAAAAGAAATTATAATTATAATAGTGTATGTGAGCCTGTGCATTCTTTTCCTGAATATGGCTGTTAGTCTTTTCAATGTGTTTTATGAAGGATAAAAGCAATGGTGTTCCATTAAGGACTCTATACATTCGAATTTGTGCCCCTTGGATATACGTAGTCGATTATAATACACCACGCTTCCGCATATAAATGTTTCGGCACACTTCCGAGTATTCGTGTGATATTCACTTCAAGGTGGTGTATTCAGCAAGTAACAAAGCTGACTATCAGGTGTCTTCAAATTATCTCAATGTCTCTGACTAAGATTATATCTGATATGATAGGGCTGAATGATTAGTAAAATTTCCAAAATGCATAAGTACTAACAATAAATGTTACTGAAATGAATCACAGCAACTACTCCATCACCTCACAGCAGTAAATTTTGATTATCATAAAATATATCGTTTGTATAAATATATTGCTTAACTTCAGTAAACAGAGTATTTAGTTATATTTCATGAAACTCTAAAAAAGTATCACATTTGCTTCTTGACTTTCAACCCTGTCCGTGCTAAATTTTAGGAAATTCGCTAAAATCATAAAGGTCCTTATTTATTCTCATGGTTTCTTAAAATGTATCATATATCTTTCCATTGGTTTCCAGCTCCTTTTATACTTTTATTTTAAATTTTAAATTAAATTTATATATTGAAATCGTTTAAAATATAAAGGTGCTTTCTGTTCTCAGAGAGAGTTACCATTGATAACTTTTATTTTAGATAACTTTCTCCCATAGTTCAGTCGATGTGGACATAGAATGAATTTTTACATCACTTACATCAACCGTTGTTATATGTTGCATCATGATCTGATCCCGTTTTTGTTCTCGATTTCGACAGTTCCGGCTCTGGTCTAGCGGTGACCTGTGACACACCTTTTTATAAACTTGTTATACATTATGCTCATATGTCTAAATACTTCAGAAAGCCTTGGGTGACGAGTAAACCGACTTTGTATTGTTCCAGAGAGTTGGTGAGGATTTTACATGAGAGAGGTGTACACGTATATCTAGTATCCGGAGGTTTCCGTAGTTTAATAGAACCGGTCGCCGCTGAGCTGAACATTCCGGCGAGCAACATCTTCGCTAATAGACTCAAATTTTACTTTAATGGTGAGTTTAAATTTTATTGAAAATTTTTTGGATACTCTTTTTCGTACTGTCTAAAATTTATTTTATTAATCTTGAAAATAATGAATTAGATTTTTTTATTTTTGATGTCATACTATTAGCATCATGAGTGGTAACTTTATTTCAATGAGATAGTGAATTAATAAAAATCCTAGATGATGTAGGCCCCTCAAACTAAATGGTTACACCACAAATGAATTCTTGCAAAAGGCAATCTCTCGCTTGGAATTTACCTAAAGTTGCTAAACCTACTAGACTACCTTTTCAATTTCTATGTAAGAATGTAATTGGATTCCATACTTAAAAGTTATTGAAAAGTATGGAAATTGAGAGCTCGGGATGAAGATATGATAGGTTATAATGAAGTGAGCAATAAAAAATATTTTAGGAATGTTTTTTTCCTTATGTTCAATGTCTTTGTCATTGATTCGTCAAAATTTATACAAGTTATTGACATCTCTCGGTATTTCCGCTCACTGATTTCAATATTTCTTAAAATATTGCATATGTTTATTAAGATTAGTTCTAAGAATAGTTAAAATATCTTATTCAAATACTATTTGCGCATTTATTGCATATGAAATTTACTGTTTGAAATTTTTAGAAACTCTTGATTAACAAACAATTTATGTATATAAAATGATTTGAATTGATTGAACTCATTCAATTTGTTACAATTATTATGATTTAATATTGTGAATTTATGATAGACAAATTTGTCCTATTACATTTTTTAATTTGAAATTACTAGTTTTCCATTATTTTAAAGGACAATAATATCATCAAGAAGTAGAATCAATTGATTAATTATTTTAGTTGCTGGTCTCTGCTCAATAGAGAATGTTTAATATTTTATTATTATAAGCAAAGCAATTGTATTAGTTTTGTTATAGCGTAGCAACATAGATAAGATTTCATAAACAAGATGTTTGTTGGGGGTCTTTATCATACAGCATGAATTCAAAGTATAAGTACTTTTCCATAATAACATCATGCTGTATAATGGAAGTGTAATCGAGCTAGACATTTATTTAAATTTTAATTTGAATGACATTTTATAGAGCCTATAAAATAATTGAATATTGTTAATATACAACTTTTTTATTAATATTTTTTAAAAATATAACACTATTATATTACATAATTTAATTTTTTTAAAAGTGATAGTGGACTAATATTTATTTTATAGTTTACATTGCTTATCATATATGCATATGACAATATAAATATAAAATCTCTGTTCGGCAGTTCTTTTGAATAATTTGACATAAATTTTCAAGTTTGATGGGGTTACAAAGACAACCCAAATTTAACTTTATTGCATTCTTTTAAAAGTTATTTTTATGTGATAATTTCAAAGTATCATGTTTTAACAAAGAACATGAGACCAAGCTTAAATATATGTCATTGAGATTAATCGGGGGCTTCATGCAGATAGGGCGTAAATACAAAAAATGCCAAATTGACTTTTTGAGTCATATCTACATACACTTTATTTCATCATCTACTTATGCAATAAACTATAATATTAATATGTTCTACACTACATATGTACCATTTGGCTGATATAAATGTGTCACACAGTGCCATCTATTGTTGAAACTTTACATTAAGTCCATTGATACTTGGGCTTTATATCAAATAGCATAGCAATAATGAAATTACCCTGAAATTGTGAGAGATGACGCTATAAAGCAAGATTTAGAAACATATTTTTCTACAAGGAAGACATCTTAATATAGATAAACTTGAAACATCAAACCTTCTTTAAGTATAATTCGTCATCAAAATCGTGAGCCGTTCCGAAATACCGATATATATATTTAAATGTACACATACAATAATTTCTCACTAAATGCGACGAGATAACATTAAGTTAAAAACGCGATTTAAAAAAAAAAAATAACTGGCTCTGCGTCAATATCTGACGGTCGAGTCGACAATCGTAACGAATTTCGTGTGACCAGCGTGACGTAAGATGCCCTCGTAAGCGCGAGGAGGGTTGCCCGGCCGCCCCGATAGCGCTTATCTCGGGGGCGTGCACGGCCGCGCCGCGTGCCGGCTGACGACACCGGCGCGCACGGCCATCCGCGTCGTGCGTTGACAGCACGCGCGACCGGGTGACATTGAAGTCTATTTGACTTTTATTTAGTGCAATATGTGACATTCGGTTGATCGACCGATAGATGTCAACGTCGCTCGTCGATCAATCTCCCTTCTCTGCTTCTCCATTGTATAATATCCCGAGGAATTATAATGTTACATAATTAAACTATATTATTACTTACCAATACTGTTCCCGATAACCATTATAGCAAATTATTATTATGGAAATCCCGCTCTACTATTATTGTAATGAAGTAAACGGTTTCATACAAATTATTTAGTGTACTTGTTAAACTTTATAAATGTTAGAATTTTATAAATGTACACGAAGGTGCTTAAATGTAATTTTTCTTCAAGTTAATATTGAAATATAAAGAATTTTTGAATACAGATTATCCAATCAGGCTATAAATATCTAATTTAAATTTCCACAGTATCAAAATTGGATGATCGGAAAGTGAGATCATTTCGATCTTTAAAATGAATACTGAAAATAATAAAAAAAAAACAGTGTAAGAATATGCTCATCATTATATTAACATTGTCATATGACTCGTATGAAATAATCACTAAAATTCTAAACTTATTATTTATTGAAAGAAGATTTATCAATACGAACCTTCAAATGTACACAATATTTCAAAAAAATATTCATGAAAAAACGAGGGCTGCTATTAAAAAAAAATCTCGTTCTCTGTCTGCAGGCGAGTACGCCGGCTTCGACGACACGGAGCCGACTTCGCGCTCCGGCGGCAAGGGCTTGGTCGTCAGGAGGCTGCGCGAACGCCACGGCTACGACAAGGTGGTGGTCATCGGCGACGGCGCCACGGACGCGGAGGCCTGCCCTCCTGCCGACGGCTTTATCGGTACGTTTTCTCTATACTTTGCCATATAACAGATGAGTGTGTAAAGTATTGTATGAATGCTGAGGACAATAAATTATGTTACTCGGTTATTGCGTAATAACAACACGTGATCGATTATTGGGTACATGGCTATCAACAATCGTGTTATGTTAAATTGGTTGCTTGCATTAAAATATACTGAAAAATATATATACAATAGTAACTTGTTAAAAAATATTTCTTTAGCATTTGTACATTAAAACTTAAATATTGAAAATTACGCGGTTTGGGCTGTAATTCTGGAATTTTTCAAGATGTACAGTCAAACCTGGATAAGCGAGAGTTCAAGGGAGCACAATCTCATTCTCGCTTATAGAGGTTTCTCACTAACTCGAATTTCTTGCTGATGCAGGTACGTGGGTAGCATTTCTCTCTTATAGAGGGACGCAGCAATAACAAGTCACAGCAAGTACGAATGTAGTAAATATGTAATATGATAAAATTATGTGCATAATATGCACAACATATATTTTTAATAGTGTGTATATGTTACGTTCATTAGATTTTGACATATAAGTACTTTATAAGGGTAGGTATCAAAATGCTCACGAAAACAAAACAAAAATTCATGCATTATGTAATTTTATTTTATTTAGAAACTTCTAAATAACTATTTACACTTTAAAAAATCCGTCAATTTCGTTTGGGTTTCTGTTTTCGTATTTTAAATGTTTTTCTCTAACTCATAAATGTCGAATATTGCTTGATCAACAACCGCCGCATATTCAAAGTACTGATGGACCGTCTCCAACGCATTTAAAGCTAGTTTCATTGGAATGATGTTTATTTCTGTTTCCGGAATCTGTGCCTCGTCTTCACTGCCATTTCCAGCAATACAGGTGTTCACACAATTCTCAAGGATATCGTCGTCGGTTTGTTCTCGGTACACAGGCACACGTGTCCATTCGAAAAGAATGCGATAAAATAACAACGTTACTTAGTTCCAGGAAATAGAATAGGTACAATATTGACGAGAAAACAATCTAAAAACAATGGTAGAAAGTTCCACGAAAGTTAAGAATGAGTCATAAAATGGCAGATGTTAAATCTGTAATTTTTTTTGTCATTTGTTACAGTATGTGTGTATCTTTTATGCGTATTTATAAATAAATAAAGCTCGACTGTCGCTTATAGAGGTAAAGATAAGTAGCAGTCTCATGGAGGTCCGTGAGGGAAAAACGACTCTCTTAGAGGTTTCTGTTTCTCGCTAATAGAGGTTTTGAGAGCTTAAAATGACGGGTCTTGGCTATTACTCCCACTTATAGACTTTTCTCACTTATCCAGTTCTCACTTACCCAGGTTTGACTGTATTTGCTTTCTGTTACGGCAGACTATTGTGTCAAGTCTCGTTATTGACTGCTAAAAATAAAAAAAATGTCTCAAAAAAAAGAAAGAGATCTAGATATTCCTGCACAGCGTCGGCCTAGGGGTAGAACGAGAGGAGCGGTTGCTCTAAACGCCATTTAACTAGAGGCGTTAAAAAACCAAATGCAAAACACAATTATCAGCAAAAAATTAAATTTTGATGTTACTTTTGGAAAGACATTAGAACAGTGCTTACAATACTTAGAGTTACTTAATTTAATTTAAGCTTAATATGTGTTGATGTTTGAAATGAAAACTTATTTTGAAAAATTAGCAATTATTATTTACTTATCATGAAGCTGAGTTAGGATTTCTGTAAAATTAGAGCACTGACTCGAGGGCGCTGAAAAATAATCTCGCTCCACCCTGATCAAGGCTGGGGCCGGCGCTGTTCCTACACAATTTATTTTTATTGAAACTAAGAAATATTGTATTGTAATTACAGGATTTGGCGGTAATGTGATGAGGGAAGAAGTTCGAAGGAAGGCGGCGTGGTACGTCACCGATTTCCAAGAATTGATTAACGTGCTGAACTTGCAGAAAGTCGCATCTCAAACCGTAGAATAAATAATTTATTTTAGTTAGAGTAATCAATTGATCATCAAAATGAATGTGATTTTATTGTTGCCTTTTAATTTATATTCATATGAAGAAGAGTCTGACTCTTGATTATTTAACTATACAATTGTTAATAAATGAAGTCGAATATAAATTCGTTAATTTAGGCTGTAAATAATGACAAAATAATATAATAATTAATGTTAGCATGGATTGAAGTGGGTTGTCTGGTGATATGAAATAATGATTGTGCCAAGATGTCAGAGTTATCTCATGAATTGTGGGAATTCAGTGCCAATATGGTGTGAAATTGTCATCCATTATCATAATCTGTCTCATAGTTTTAAGTTTATATGTATTACTTTATCAAATATGTTTGTGTTCCATCTCTCCTCCTCTCATCAGAATCCTTTTCGGAAGCAGTTTCTTTTGGAAAATAATGATTAAGAAACCTGGTAATATCTTTTTTCAATAAAATATACAAATGACTCAATGACAATTTGAGTTGATATTATATTCGTTCTCTAAATAATTGCAAATTCTAAAATACGTTTTTTTACCAAATAATTATTATATTTAATAACCATCTTGTCATGTATGTAACCAGAAACGAGCATCGGTGGGCCTCTGTCCCCTTCTCACAGGTGCTCAACCGTCGGAATCGATACAACTGATGAAGCTTAGCTGTGAAAATTAAAATGATTACTTGTTCTTCTTACAATAAATAACTCGAGGCCTAATTTCATTTCATCGAGGTCGGATATCGTCGCTTATAGTGCGAGAGAGTACTAAAAGTATTTGTAAAGTAAACAAAATCCTTCAAGAATGGTCCTTGCACTGCAGGCTATCCAGATCATCGCAATAATGGTTCCAGCGAGCTACCGAATCTAAATTCTACTAAGCTTAGTAGTAATCAGGAGTATATACAGCTGTTCTTCAAATTTCTGGTCCTTCGAGCCGGATTGTTATCCTTAGTTAACGATTTCATATCATCGTCACCTATTTTCATGAAAACATCCGAGCATACAATGTTCTTACATACAACGAGGGTTGCGTGATACCACCAACACTGCTTCACCGATGTAGCGCATCCGCCTGCCGCCTCTGAGTTGCACCATCATACCCAGCGATTAGCATCTCATATTCAACTTTATCACGACAGAGTATTGCATGATCGCATCAGATTCAGTTTCGTGTTAAATATTGCCACGTCTTGAAGATTGCACAATTGTATTCAAGCTATATTTGCGGTATGTATCAGGTCTAGTAGTATAATTTGGGCATATATTAAACATCCGAAAAAGTCTCGACACAACTTTGCCTGCATTAGACTACCGCAAAAGAGTAGAAAAACAGCGTTCCTTAAATAGCTTTATGTTGTGAGCAATTCTACCACCACTCACCACCTTAAAATAAACTAGTTTTACTAGTTACTGTCACCGTCTTCACATGTATTAAACGACTAATTATAAAAGCTAAAAAAAGTTAGCTCAAGAGATGCTTCAACGAACGATAGAGTCGTCACAGGGGAACGTTGGCAACCAATTGCGGTCAGAATTCACTGTATACCATACCATACATAGGTCATTTCGCAATTGGCAAGTGCATTGTACGGTCAGATTCAATACTTATAGTATTTACAAGATTAACCGTTCTTTAACGGCGTCTGAATAATAGTTACAGAACAAAGCTGTATTTATATGCATAAAAAGTGCAATTTGTTTGTTGTTTGTCATGTGAATAGCATCACTTTGAAAGATGTCACCGGTAGTGAGGTTGCTGAACGTTTTTGCTCTTAATGAGTACAAATCCGAACTAATATTGAAAAGGCTCTGAAATAGGTTTGGAAGAAACGTCATATTCGTTCTCACGAAAATGGAGAAGGCTTGAAAATTACTGTAGGTCAATGAAAATTCGCCAGTGGTTTATATTTTTACTAACAAAGTAACAAATTACAATCTTAGAAAGTAATATTATCTTTACGACCCATAACCGAACCATTGCTTTCGCTTGTGACTCTGGATCTAAAGAAGAATCCGTCGCCATAAAGTTAGCAAAATACTCAACAGGAAAGCTATTCTGTGCAATTGGGATGCCTAACTGGGCATGTTCGAATAGGAAAAGGAGATATCGAAGAAGACCGCTCCAAAGTTATTCTCTACTCAGGGACACGAAGTCTAGACTTCATAGGTAAAACCGCACAGCCTTTTCAATCTGTAATGAAGACTACAAGATAATACAGTGCCCGTTTTTAAAGCATCAAGCACAGTGGATCGACGAAGCATTGCAAAAAACAACGATCTCTGTTTTTGATATCCGTGTGAACGAACACGAGGGCAGTCTTGTAAAAAAGCGGTAGTCTTCGTAGGATACGTCCCGCTAAACGGAAGTTCCACTCGGAACATTATTATGCAGTAATCGCATCAGTGAGCTTAATTAAAGTGAGCGTAATTTGGTACGTCAACACGTATGACGATGGGTTGTGGAGGCCTGCCTACAGGAATATATAGCGACTGTGGGGCAAACTTACGTGAAGTCGACGCTCAATTTCGTCAAGAAGCTTTAAGTGCCTCCCAAAAAGAGGCCATAAATAATGTA
Source organism: Eumeta japonica (assembly GCA_005406025.1). NCBI lineage: Eukaryota > Metazoa > Arthropoda > Insecta > Lepidoptera > Psychidae > Eumeta > Eumeta japonica. Next base: position 34,925 of record BGZK01000485.1, on the reverse strand, counting down.
TAAAATGGTATTTCATGCCAGCGAGTGTACAATTGGAGATGCTATCGCACCATCACCGCTGAGGCTCTATCTGTATAACTTCGAAGAAGCCCGTGACATGACATCTAAAATTTTCTGTGGTTGATGAAAAACGACGAAGAATCCTTCCTTGTGTTTGAACAACCATAGAAAATGTAAGAAAAACTACTTTCACGTTATTTTCAAAAGGTTATGTTTCATAACCACCACGCTAATGAGGTCGCGGGCAACAATTCGTATTAAATAATATAAGAACTATCTATGATAAAATTGACTCAGAGACAAGTTTTGTATCATTTGTATTATATTTTTTAATATTAAAAATAAAATAAGTACTTATTTTACGTAAAAAAAAAATGGCGGCCAAGAGCATGTCTGACTATGCTTGCAAGAAGCCATTATTGCAAAGAAATGCACTACACATGAAAAATGTACGTTGTGGCACTTTTCCATGTTTCTCACACAGAATAGTTATAAGCACTTTAGTCGCCTATAATTAGAAAAACAAGTAGGTATGTTACTATTATGCTACTATTACTATCAAACTAGTGTAAAGTGTATCAGCAAAAGAGCGTATCTTAATGGTGCTTACGTCTTTTTGTTGAAAAGCGCAGTTTTTCAGCAATAACTCCAAATATCCGACGATTTTCAAAATAATTTTCTTTGAATGTATTTATTTAACGTTATCTTCTTTATTCTTTTCTTTTAATATTTTTTGGCCGTACGGTTTAAAAAATAGAGGGGAGACTCAATTTCTGTAAATTGTAAACCTTAAAGTGTTTTTAAAAGAACTGTCAAAATATTTGCTACAAGTTAATGTTTGGCGAAAAAAAATTTCAGCTTCTGTTACATATATGGAGTGCTCCACCTAAAAAATCTTTATTTTTGTTATTCAACTACCACTGTAACTGAGTAGCGGCTTATATAAGACACCTACACTATAAATTTCATCAATATAAGTCTTGTAGTTTTTGAGTAAAATGCCTGTGACAGACGGACGGACGAACGGACATGACGAAACTATAAGGGTTCCGTTTTTGCCTTTTTGGCTCAGAACCCTAAATATAGAAAACGTTCTTACATTTTTGATACATTTGCTAAATCTTAGAGGCATGCGATTAATTATTATTACATTTTTCTCCTCCGAAAGTATTTTTAACGTGACAAGACAAAATTATTGTAGTATAGAAATATAACAAAAAAAACTTTCAAATTACAATTGATAAGTTTTCTGATTTCGCCGTAGGCGATACACTCGGTATTCATGACAAATCAATCTATCTCGTTTAAGCCAACTCTTATTCTACCCAAATCGGGCTCCGCCCTTGACGGATTTTAATTACTAAGACTTTTGAGGCGGGAACATCTGACTTGTACTTTATTTACATAACCATTCAAATTATTCACGTTAAGTTGGGAAGAAGTCCAGCTGGGAGAACCGCCCGAACCAGTTCGCGATCTGTCTTGATCAGCTCACAAATTCGAAGGCGTCTGAGGAAGTTAATCCCGGCTGACGTCACATCATTAGTCAATCTTATGCAGAGACTTTAAATGTGGAATATTATGTTATCGGATTGAATTTTAGTGTTTAATTATGTATTAGGTAGTTGCTGTTCGTACAACGTTTGTTTCGGATTTTCCAAAAACCTGCCAGCCTTACATGCGCGTAGGTGCGTAAATGCATGTATTTATATCATGTACGCTAGGCGTGCACTGTTATTACTTTCTAGAAATAAGTTTTGAAACTGATTGTAATTATAATTTTAAGCCGATTAAGTTTATTAAAAAAAGTTTTAATTTTCAATCAATTGAAATTGAGTTTCAAAATTCACATTTAAAGACTACATTTTAAGATATATAAATAAATTGTCGCTCAGCGTAGTGATTAGCTATTCTATGAGAAGATTGATTTTAATTCTAGATATCTGTAAGCTAATAATAATGTTAATATTTACCTTAAAGTGCCTGACTCAAAATAAACTTACAATTGTCACATGCTATAAGTTTTGGTTGACTATTTGTTCAGGCGTTATATATCTGTAAATCGCGTTCAATTTTTATTCTTTATAAATAGTTTTAGATTTACCGACAGTGACAATGAAAGAAATGATTCAAGTAACACATAACCACATTGACATATTTTAACGGCAAACGGTAAAAACTTGTATGACCATTTTCGTATAACCAATTGGAAACAAAAGCAATGTATCAATTAAGTCGTCACAAAACATTACGCCATTATTGTCGCCGTTGTTTTGATCATCGCCTAAAAGTCGCTAAAGCTGACGCTAAATATAGACTAAAATAGTTTGAGTAAGGAAGAGAGCACGCAGTGCGTGAGTAACCGCTGTATTTTGAACTTTCAACTCTAAAAATATACTGCGGTGACCCCGCGCGACGCGCGCGCAGTCGCGCCGTCCGCTGAAAGGTCAACTGACGTGAAAAGTACTGAAATTTCAATGGAAGAGCAGTGATTTGTTGGTTAAAGTGCGGAAAAAGCGGTTGATAGTGATTGATAAAGTGACAGTTGCCAGTGCATCGTATGACCGTTGCGGCGGTAAACGGTTTGCTTAAACATACGTGTGTCACCATCGAATCATTTGATTGATACGTCTTAATATAAATAAATAATAAACAGTCATAGTAAGGTGATTATCTTCGCTGTAAAATACGAATTTAGCATGAAACATACATTAATAAGGCAAATCTTTTCCATTAACGAATTTAAAAAAAGAGTTAATAATATAATAACAATTTTATTATTATAAAAATGATTGGTTTGAGTAACTGAAAACATTTAATTTGGACAGTATTACTAAAAAGGTTTCTATTATATAAATACGTGTAGTATATTAATCTTTGATTTATTATCCCTTACTATTGTAACAGAAATTGAACACACACACACACAGACACACATATTAATCTTCATGTTCTATGCTATTATTTTTAAAGTGGAACACTATTGCTACCATTTGGGGTTCCGGCCGTCCGGTCACAGCCACCGACTGACGCAGACTAAATTAAATTCAGAAATGCGCACGTAGTCAAAAAAACAATGGAAATATTTGATATTTCGCGTGTGTCGCATTCTTAATATACTGTTTAAGGCGTGAACTCGAAATTTCATAATATTTTAATAGATTGTTAGTTCAACGAGTGTAAAATTTAAAATAAAAGTTTGTAAAAAATCTAGATGTCTCCGATGAGTCAAAGATTTATTTTGCAATCGTCATTCGAAACAGAATTACGACACAACCTTGACCTCTAAATCGACCTATAATAAATATGAAACAATAAAGTATGTTTAAATATAAAAACCTCTTATATTTAAATATATTACAGATCATGTGTACCTAAACTTAACAACATACAGAAATGTATTATATGTCTAGAGTCACTCAAAAAAGTCGCAATTTTACCCATTGATTTCACATTATGTACACGATTCACTATTAATTCCCACGATAAAAATTGAGGATATTTTTGAATAACTTATTGATACAATCTTTTCTGTGCCAAAACTTTTGGCCAGAATCATTAGTAAAGTGTCATTTACGCATGCAATGTTCAGACATTTTAGCTACTTGTGATGGTTATTTTTTTGTATTTCACGTACATTTAAAATTTAAGTGATGATCGTTAGCAAATTTTCGAAAATCGTTGTCCTCTAGCCGCTTTCCGAAAGTATTGATCTGATTAAAAAAAAAACAATGGCAGATATTACGGAAGATTATCTAATACAAAAATTCTCCAAATACGTTTCGTGTTAATCAGATAAGAAAACAAAACCAAAGCCGATCCGTTTGTCGCCCGATAGCTCCTTGTTGTGCCGTATGATGATAGATAAAATAGAAACAGCGCATGCGCAGACCCAGCGGGCGTTCCACGACGTAACGGCGATATCTGTATGAAGTTCATTTTCCTTTTGCGCCACGTCTTTCAACTGACTTACAAACTGAGCGGCCGCGAGTGTTAATGAACTTGGGTAAACAAACATCATACCATTATTCTCACCTCCCTCCTCGCACTGGAGTGGGTTTGTTGGCAGGATTTCAGATTTCGCTTTACGTTCTTTCGTATATCGATTTTACGCTGTCGGCATAATAATCTAATGCATGGCATAGTATAAAATCGTTTCCAATATTCGCCCGAATTTTGTATTCTAATATTTTAACGATAAATATACGTACAGTCGTGTTCGTTTTGAGTCCGTTTAACGATATCGAAACTCGTCTATACAGCCCGCGGGATACGAAGAAGTGAAATACTACGCCACGATAAAAGGAAAAATGCGGAAGCGAGTTTGTTGTGTTTGCGTCGCTTTGAACCGGCCGTCCCATTGTCGCAGTTAAATTTGGCACGTCTATATTGTTTATGCCACATCTAAAGACAAACAGACTACTTATTCGTTACAATTAATTTGATGATGAATCAGACAGCGACTCGAGCTGAAACCGAATCGCGATTGGAATATGTCGATTCCAGAATCGCAATAGAAGCTACGGAATCGACGAAACGAAGTGGTTCAATTCTACGTCCGTGTATATGAAGCCGTGAGAATGCTAGCTTTTAAAATAAATCCGACGCATTAGTTAACAATCGCCTCGGGGCACAAAATAATCATATTTAAGTCTGTTTTTGACGAATTTCGTTTATCGCATACGTACACCCTTATTTGAAATAGGCTGTAGTCCGATTTGCTACATCAGTTCTATTCACTCCACTGCTCTATGACTGTGACTCCGTCGGCGTAATATTATTTCGGATCGAAGTGCTTGTATTGTATGTCCTCCACTCTAGCTCAGTGCGGGTTGGAATTTGTTGACGACCATTGGTACCAAATGCGAGGAGCATGTCCGGAACAGACGGCTTTGTGCGTTCTTAATGTAAGGTCCAAGGCATGAAGGGAATGATTTAGTTTAAGTTAAAAGTTTATTGATCAATTTGATTATAGTCAGGATCGACACCGGTCCCTTTTTATTTGAAAGCGACGCTTTTGACTACTGAGCCACCGTTGTTCTCTCATACGTATATTACAGTATGTAAATGAACAGCACCGTGTCATTTGTCTCCGTAATAGAACATAATATTCTCATATAATCTGTGTTATTACTTTTGAATAGATAGTCTGGTTCATAAAATACAACATAAACAATTTAGTATCAAAAATAATTTAAGCACTTTCTGTCATCAATAACACTTGATTGTGCGCGCGCTTTGGCAACATTGCGCAACTAAATTGTATGCGTGTCTATAACATTTGACATCAAATTACAACGAAAATGAAAGTTACTACAAGATTCATGTTATTTACCACCGGTATCGTATTTGGGCCCAGGAGCTGGTGTCGTTTGTAATGATGTACTTTCAGTAGAGTGTATACTAACGTCACATCCAAATACACGTTGTGTCGCGAAATTTCTCATAAAAACTGAGTGCTTTTTCACTCGTGTTAAATTCATACTAAAGGAAGAGACAGGGGATTACGAAGGAAGTTGGTTACGGAGAGAGTAGCGGTAACGCCGCTCAAACTGGAGTTGTGCGGTGCTGTTCATATACATACTGTGTACTTATTTTATATAAGGATTTGTTGCTTTTAAAATATAAGATTTCTGCGGAAGTTTTTTTTTTGTATAATCAGATCATATGTTTGATTATTACACCTAATACTATTCCGCAGCCCGTGTAGTTTTATGGTAGACTTTATGGAAAATCTATCGCACCTCGAGATGTGCAATTCAAAATAGTAATTTAAATGTATGTCTAAATTTATTATCAATTATTATTAATATGTCATTTTATGAGAAAACAATAATATGTAATACTTATCAGCTGAACTATAATATTATTATATTACTAACGTCATCTGTCGGAAATTACAATACTAATAAGGCATAAACCGATATTTGATGTTTTGTCTACTACTACACTGTTACTAACGCCATCTGTTAAAAAATTATCGGTATGTTTACTTCTAGATCGTTTATTTAAAAAATAGAGGATTTTTAGATTATAAGTAAATAGATAGTAATCATGACGTTTTTTTTTTGCTTTTAACTAGAATATTATTATATTATTACCGCTAATTGATGGCCATTGCAAAATTAAAAGGCCATGCTTATAACTAAATTAAAAATATGGAAATGAATACACTACCTTTATTTTTGTTTCTGTTCAATAATGGCATTATCCATAGAGTCAACATCTTTTTTTGTTTACGTAGTTTTCATGAACAAATATTTACATTTATGCTACGTTCCAAATTGCCTGAAAATTATTTATCGACCTAATTATCTATCGAGTATAATCCTTGTATTCATAGCTCATTCTATTAAATATTCTATATCAATAATTATTACTAGGTATAAAATTATTGTATGAAATTATTTAATATCCGTGTATTAGCTTGAGAATTATCGGGGCCCAGAGCCTCATGGCAGAGAAGCCGTCCACATAATATCTACAGTACAACGCACGAAACTATGCCGCTCTGAATTGTCTGCGAGTGATGCAATGCGCGGGTTCCACGTTTCCCGACCCTTCGTTCTTCTCTCCCGAATTCTTATTTTGCGCCATTGCGACGCTTTCGCGACTAACTTCACAGAGGCAGAGTTTCATGGGGTGTAGTGTACAAACATATACCAAGCACTATAGAAGCTCTGAACGTTTTCTGAAGGCATTTTTATATCTACGAATACGCATAAAACAACGAGCGAGTCCTTACAGAACCGTGCTTTTTTGCTAGAATATTGAAAAATCTTTACTCGGCTTTATTAGTACAGTGGAATAAATATCATTATTGTCTTTACATTAACTATGATAGCAGCCATAGACAATCATTACATTAAGTAGAACATGCATTTACACACGTGAAACGATTAGAATCGTACAAGAAGATCTCGATTCGTGGGAGTAGCCAGTCGAAGGCAAATCGTTGGCTACGCGTTATTTCGGGCGCGCGGGGCGTCAGGTCACGACCTCGGCCGACGTCACGCGGCGGCACACGACGCCGGCCCGACAGGTGGCCGACCGATAACTAACCTATATTTATAATAATAAAATTAATAAAAGAATAATAATATAAGAACAATAATAATAAAAAAAAGATGCTATACATTTTACCGCGACTTCGCCCGGATGGATGTGGATTAAAACATAATTTAACGAAGTATATATATATATGATACGTCTATGCTTTGACTTACCAGTTTCTATATGATTATCAGTATCATTATCAAGTATGATCTATCAGTTGTCATGTTATAATAGCCTGATCGTGATCTACACTTCAAGACCAATATTAAAGTGTTTTAAAGTTATGTTTGTCCAAAAAATTATTAGAAGACTTCTTTTAGTAAAACCTGAACATCAGATTGATTTTAAGTTATTGTCTATGTTTAGTATTTTCTATTTTGTACATATGCGATTTGAAATTGGAAATTTGTTTATTGCATCGAAACAGAAATAGAGATTCTTTCAAAATGTCAGTTACGACTTCCCGGGGATAAAACATGAGCCATATGAGGTAGAACAGTCGTTTTTAACAATGATATATTTATGCTAAATCTAGAACTAGCCGTTACTCACAAAGTCGGACTAAGATTAAAATGAAGTTACTTACCACTGTTTTCCTTATCATTTATTCTAGTTTAGGACAAAATCTAGCTTTATGAACAAATATGTCTACAACCCATCTAGCTGCTCGATCGTTATAAAAGGACAAACATCCAAACGCACTTAAAACTTGAAAATATGTGATACGTAATATTAGTAAGGATTGAAAAATTATTTGTGTCTTGAATTTGTGTTTAATTGATTGCATACGGTTTTTCGTTTTATTCATATTTTTTGTGATTAGACTACAGGAGTTGAAAAGACGGTATGGTAGGATAATCTTTGAAAAAAATTTTTTTCAACAGTCATTTTAATCTTTCATATTACCTTCCGTTTAAAAAAAATCGGATTTTTCGTCTTAAATCTGTTTTTAAGGCATCGCCAACAATAGCCATTTCAAAATCCAGCTTGTAACTTTAATGATATCCGTTTGATATCATGCACATAGAGATAGGTTGTCAGACGGTAAAGAAGTAAGTCCCAAATTGTTCTGCACGTTTTCCGTTTTTTGAAAACAAGTATGGGTTTTTTTAAAGGTGACCGAGAACGAAAATAGAGATAATCGAGGCGAAACGACATAAATCGGGATAAACGACGGAATTTCTAAATTTTTCTACCGAGATGGCTCCCGGCCGTCGCATCGTACATGCGTTTTTCACTCACTAATATATGAACAGTCAGTACAAGCGTACATAACGGAGTGTTCACAACGAAATAATACGTGTCTCGACTCAAGGATTTGCTGATAAAAACGAATACAAGAAACGAAAATAATTTGGCAATAGCCCACTTCCGTATACCAAAGGCCAGGAGTTCGTTTCTGGGGCAATCGCGGTCTGAAGTTTAATTCTACTGGGTCATTGTCGGTATTATTCTGTGACTTGGCGCATCATTGCCGCATTTTCTTTTAAATAAATGTAGCATACAGCGCCGAGGCGCGGCTTCGCTCGAAGTGAAACGTAAATAGGTAAAATAAGAAATGAGATTCAACGAAAAGATGTTCCCCAGTTTTTCGAAATCGTGCAGTTACAAAATTTTCTCTTATGTAATTTTAAATGAGAGTATAGACATAAATAATAACAAAGCCTTCCTATTTGTGATGATTTGCTTATTTTTTCGCCAAGTTTGCGTTCCAGGATATTGATTTAGTACAATTGTTCTTAGAAATAAATGGGGTATTGTTATAGGAAAAAAGGAAGAGATTTGAATAAGTGAAAAAATTTGTAATTTGGTTTGTTTGTCTAAGAACGGCGAGACGCATGAGAGAGGCATTGAAAAGGAAGTACCTAAGTACATCGAATAAAGTGAATGGGGCTTTGCACACTTTATTGACAGCCAAAAACTTCTAATTTGTATTTAGCAGTCTACAATTGAGTCCCACTGATCATTTTGTGCGAAGGTGTCTAGTAGTTATTCATTTTATAGTCCAGTATTTTCGAAGGACCTATAGTTGTACGATGAACGATTCTTGAAAATACTTTAAGAATTTGTTTGAAAACGCGTCTTATGCAACCCTAAGTTGCAAAAAACACGTAGTTTCGTGTTTTGGAAAAAGTGCCTGAGTAAAATGTAAATTATCGACTATTTCAAAATATTTAATGGCAATATTGGAAGAACGCGTGTTGTGCCATACCCCGCCGATCGCATGGTGAATGAAGAAAATCAATTAATTTAATATCTCAAAATTAAATTTATCGTACAACTATATTCTCTTAGAAAATATTAAAAGGGCTACTTTCATTATAGCTACAAAGTCAACGGCTTCTAGACATTCCCGCGTATTCTTATCATTTCGAAGTGTTGTTTAAGAATGGAAGTGTCGCAATGCCGTAATTGCTAATAGAAGCTCCTTTGGGGTAGCGATACAAAGTCGGGAAGACGCATTAAAATGTACCATAATTGCGTGCCCTTAAGGTGCAGATTGGGGTGTTGAAATTAAACGTTACGCGCTTTTAAACTAGCTATACTGAGCTCGGCCTTCATTTCCGATCTCGGTGTATATCAGTCTCAGTACGATCCCGCATCCGAGACCCACGGGTATATTAGACTCGCCGGTTCCATAAGGTAGTGAAAATTGTGTATGACAGAAGAAACGTAAAAGTGGAAGTACGTACATATGCCATACCCTTAAAAGATATACATATAGGAAATATTTATGTGAGAGGACATCGTCTACAAGAAAGTGTTAGTTATTTATTTATTGTATTTAGGCGGTTTTAAAGTCTGGAAAGGGTGATACAGTATATATTAACCTCCAGAATCTCGTTCTATCATTTCTAATAATTGTCTGTTTGCGGATTCTGTCTATTTAATTGCTATTCACAAAGAAAAAAATACTTGAAACGTTTGTTGTTAGAGTAAATGTATCACAATATCGTATATATTTAATATTATGCTTGCATAGCCAATGAAAAAATAAACTTCTTTTTATATAATTTTAAACTTATGCAGTATCACGAATTTATTTATTTTTTTACTTAGATGAGATTCATGTAGTCTATTTTATCTTCTTAAAATACTAATCACAGAGGAAAGAACTAATAATATTTAACGTAGGGTGTGCAGCAGAAGAAAGCACAGAGTGAATGCGTACGAAAAAAAGGGTGTTGACGGACGCCCTAAAAGTTTTAAGTAGCTTTAATAAGTACTTTAAGTACATGTAATTGGTGACATAAAAAAATTGTTTGACAATAGTCTTAAAGTTTCATAACTGTATTTTTAGACGATTCTACGACTTTAACTTACATAAACAATTCGTTGAAAAATCAGACGAGAAAAGACACAAATTTATAAATTTTGGAGACTAATAAAGCGCAAAATATATAAGCGTATATCTAACGAAAGAGTAACTTACAAAAAAATTATTATGTAGGCACATTTAAAGACCTATTCAATGACACCCTATACTCCCTCCCCAAGTTGCCAAAAAAAATTTTCGCCCTTCAGTTTTAAAATTAAAAGCCACCCCTAATTTATTTTTATTCGTAGTCCTAGTAAAATTTGCATAGTGATTCATATAAATCATATTATCAAAATCAAAATAAAGAACTAAAAATCTGTGAAATACGGACAAACTTACGGACATGGAACTAAGATAACTTTAAGTTTTTCATTTCCTCCGGCAACGGAACTCCGAAGAGAATAGACAACAGAGACGGGAAAGAGAGAAGTGCAAAAAAAAGCCACAGGTGTGAGAATACGAACGCGATAGCACCTAAAGCGACGCCGCCCGTGGACACGTTGTTTGTACATCTGGCGTGCGTGATCAGCGCGCGCCGGCGCGACAGGTCGTCAGGTACAAGCACGGCGGGGCGCGGTCACGCCGCCGTGACTGGTGATAAGCTGATATCTCGTGATAACGCGAACTATGACTCGCTGCCCCCCCCCGCGCCCCCGCCGCGCGCGGCCCTCGCACCGCCGGCGAACAAAGTCAACTACCTGTTGGGCCCGGTTAGCATTGTTATGCCCCCAGGTCCTAGATCTTTACCGCGAATTATAACGATACGATTGTGGTGTTTGCGTTTAGGTGTACTGTCACGATCAAATTGTATTATTTGGGTCCGTGTTTATTGTACGTTATCGCCAGAATTTCGTTTCTGAGGAGTATTTTTAAAACATGGTCAATGGGCTACGATGATTCGTTAGAAATTCAAATTTCCTTTTCCCGGTCAGTCGCAACAAACATTCATAAGGATCGCTGCGGTTCTGTAGACGTCGCTGCCACTGTCCACTGACCGGATTTTGATTCAAATATTCGTTAGATGGAAAATTGTTTTTACTAACGCTTCTGGTTTAGCGAATTAAAAACGGTCTAGGAGTTAATCTTTTTTGTTGTATAAGATAAAAGTTGAAAGAGTAGCTGTATTTAGTATGCCGAAATACTGCTACGAAACTGTAGAGTTTGTAGTAGTTATAACATTTGTAGAAGTCGTAATGTCTACGTATCGAATGATTATAAAAAACGTAGTTAACAGTGAGTTATTCTTAAATTGTCTGCGGCTACAAAAATGCAGTGAGTGTTTGTAAAAGGTGTGAAATCTCTAATATAGAATAATAAATATTAATAAACTTTGTGGAGTTATATAAATAAACATGTACCGAATTCTCCAAACTCTATATAAATCATAATACATAGAAATACATAAAAATCGATGTGTGAATTTGTCTATAGAATCTAAAACCCTTGGACTGATTTTAATAAAATTTTCAGGAAATCTTCAGTTTAGCCCAGCGGGTGATCTTGTGAAGCTTAATAGCCATCGTATCAACCAATGTTTTTCTTTTTGGTTTTTAGGCAATTTTGTGTCATACCTTCTCTACAAATCGTTATGGTGTTTTATTTTTATTTTTATTCGATTTTCGAACATTCTTAATGATCAAAATTTAGTAGCAATCCAAACAGATTTTTTTTAACAATTTTGTATCGTATTTTTCCTAAAAATTTATACATTTCTTGGGCGTAGCAGAGCACTATATCTATAGACATCTGCTAATACTTCTTCATATGACCGCCCTCATCCATTCACAAGTCGTCTTATTTATTATAGATAATTAGTGCAACCCGCGCGATATCGGAGAGGATCGCTAGTTTCAAATATAAATAATTAATAAATAATAAAATAATAGACTAATCGAAAAATATTATCTCAAACCTATAAAAAAGAACAATATTGTCAATGTCGATAATGTATCAATAATCAATTCAATAAGGTCACAATGACAGTGTAATTCCTCTCAATTTTTAAAAGCACAGATTCATATACAATCTTGCTCTTCCGAGCACGGATTAGCAGAGAATTTACAGCCGCTTTTTAAGAATGGCTCATCTTTTATTCTAGAGGAAAAAAATGGTGCGACGACTATACCCAAATTTGCAATGTATCGGAGTATTTCCTCAAATCAAAGCAATTTATTTCGAATAATCAAAAATATACTATCGCTCCTTCGATATTGTCTCACAATATCTCGCTGTTGTTTTTATTTTCATCCCGATACCCCATTTTCATAGCAGTATTTTAATTTGTGTGACAAGTATTTTTTTGCGCATCGCCTTAAATATACGTATTTCACTGTCAATAAATTGGTCATGACTGACTGCTTCTATTTATTTTCTTCGATAAAACATGACTGAGAGATCACAGTCAATTTTCTAGGGTTAGAGGGCAACGATTTTCATCTATTTTTAGAAAGAAGATATATTTGTAAAGAAAGTATTTTTTTATACATTTTATTTCATTTATATTTTTAGTTTATCTATTCACTATCACTTCTTTCGCTCATATCTCACTCGACGACAGATACAAAAAAAAAATAAACCTTTTTAATGGAAGTTTTTTTAACAATTTATAAAGCCAATTCAAAGACTTGTTTTTCATTTTAATTTATTTATTTGATATCATAGCAGCATTGCTTGTTCCGAAAAATGTCTATATTTTAGATAATTACTCCACTTTCTTTAATAAAAACTATTACATTTTAGTGTGGAATAACTCTAAATCCGCCACTTCCTCGAATTCGCTTTCATAAACATAGTAATATAATCTATGTATTATTATGTAATATTATCTTGTTATGAATTACGATTTTCTTCCCAATCATTTTACCGATCAAAGACATCGATTAACACAATGGACAAATGGTTTTCGTCTACATTAGGATTAGTGGCGAGCTGCGACTGCTTATTGAAAATAAAGTCCTTACTGAAAGGAAATATTCAAAGAAAACCGTCTAGCACGATCACCTAAGTCACGAAATTCTCTCTTTACAGTCAATACACCGCCTGCGTTTATCAAGTTGAACGTTAAACTTCTATAAGAAACGATCCGTTTCAATCACAAGGACGTACACATAAACGGATAGGGCTGCCTGAAAAAATATTTATTGGCACGCCATTAGTTTTAAGTACCTATCCGAAGCTAGCAGCCGTGACCAAGGAGCGCTCGCGCCGACGAGCGAAGGTGAAGAGCCCATTATCAGCTACACGTTATCAGTGCAGTACCTGCCCCATTTGCTCGTTTGACCTGACACGCCAGTTATCAGCTGAACGGCGTGATAAACGCCTACTCTACCTGCGCGTTACCTTTTTAAAACGATTCAAATCCACGCGTCGTAATTGTGTATACCATTATTAAAAAACTGGTCGGTTTTTGTTAGATTTCACCTGTGTAGTACACATATTCGAAAGTATGAAATATTGTTCGTGCGATGGATACAAATGAAAATTCACTGAAAAAAAGCCAGTGTAATAAATGTGAAATTTTAAGTATAAATGTGAACCCACGTCGGTCTCTTATGTTTAACTAGGTTATGTTGCTTCTTGAAAATTAATAACATAGGATTTTTTATAAATTTCTTGTACCTTCTACTCCGGTGTATAGCTGTTGACAGAAGTAGAAACTTAATACGATTTTGAAAATTATAAACAAATAGTGAGCTGTTATTGACAAATATAAATTTTTCTCTCGATAAAAGAAGAAAAACGTCGATTGACGTGACAATTTTTTTAATACGTTTTTTGTCAGTTGAAAAGCGAATAATGACGGACACGAACGTCAATAACAGTGAAGTGACGGTGAAGACGGAAAGGGAGGAATTCGAGGAGGCGCCGAAGTTCGGCGCCGGAGACCGGCTGACGTCCATCATCGACCAGCTGCGGTCCGCCAGCAAGCTCAAGGGTGAGTGACCTACGAGCCTACAATTGAACTACGACAGAGCTCGCTTGCTCGCTCGCTAAATCACGAGCTACTTTTTTTTTTCAAATCAAATCAAATTAAAAATATCTTTATTTCATAGGTAATAGAAATTATACTTAAAATGCGTCATAAACAAATGTTTTCTGCATTAAATTTACTACCCATTCCAAATGCTGATTCATCATGAGAAGAATGAGCAAGAAACTCAAGGTTTGCTCTTTTTTGCTTATCAATACAAAATAATGAATAATTAATATTACAATTTAGTACAACATTTAGTAATAATATACAGCAACCTGATAAGCGAGCAGTTCAAACCCATGGGTTTTTTTTCATTAACATATTCAAACACGGTATAATATCCCTTGCCATATACGAGTAGCTTTGTTTTAACGAAACGTCTAAATTCATAAAATGACAAATTTTGAATTTCAGCTGGGATCTTATTATAAAAGTGCACACCCAGCCCATTAAACGATTTATTAACTTAGCTTAGACGGGTTTTATAAGAAACAAGATCGTTTTTATGTCTACTGTTAATATTACTTAACAACATATCTTGGTTAATATTCGTATAAACGATAGAAAAATCGTCGTCACTTTCGCACAAACTAACCGCATCTGAATCCATGCTCGTAGATGTGTGTGTGGCAAATCGCTTCTTTACTTTTTGTACGGTCGACGATGATGGTCGAACGGTCAAATTTACGTCGCTTTCAAATCAGAAGGGTTACATCGCTGACCGTCGACGAATTGAAATGACAGCAAACAACAACGACTGTCAAATGTCGTCAACCTATAAAAGTGTAGAAAAAGCTTCGTACAATCCAATCAAAGTCCCGCTACTGCGTACGGGTCCGACGGCGCCGGAAACTTCACATATCCTTGGAGATTGTGCACCACACGTGGACTTTCTTTGGCATGCACCTTCTATTGTCGTGTTTCAGTACTAATAGCCTCACAAATTATTTCATACCGAATACAGTATTTTGTAGGTGCGTATTTATCAATCACAATATTGAAATTAGATTTATCTATTTGGTATAGTTATAGATAAAAATAGGGTCGTAATAGAATCGCAGACGGTTATCATATATTGTTCCTAAGTCGGATTTTAATCATACACTGACACAATCTTTTATTTAAGATTAAGGAGCTTAGATCATAGCTTCCCGCGCATGCCCAGTGTGGACCGGCAGCTACTAAAAACGGTCATCGGTACCAAGCGACGGCATGGTCTGAAACCAACGGCTTGAAATAATTTTCGAGGAACAGAGAGGATGGATTAATTTAATTTTAGTTGAAAACTCACTGCTCAATTCTTCTGTAGTCAGGATCGAACCGAGTACTTCCTAGCTGGAAGGTGAAGTTCTGAACCGCTGAAGTATTTTCGTTTCATTTACGGTTTCAGGCATAGCTTATTAAATAATTGGTTCCAATTTCAATATTAAAAAACATATTACTATTTTAAGAGCTTCTTCCACGACCTGCTTTTAAATTTATTTTAACAAGAAAACGCTTTCACAGATAAGTTCTAAGTCTGAATTCATCTTAAAAAATGACTCTTTATTAAAAATGAGCTCAAAGAGATGTCGAAGGGTCGTAGTAAAGCTCCAAAATACGCTATATATTCTGAGTTAAGTATAGTCTTACGTAATCTTTAAAGAAACCGGCTATTAGAATATTACTGGTATCAACTCAAATATATACTTCGTGTTTGAAAGTACGTACAGTTTTGTTTAGTCGGAGCTGTTAAAGTTACATAAGTTTACGACAGCTTACTGACCTGCACACGGCTGTCGGTCGTTTTCCATAAACCGTCTCTCCTTCTGTACGCCTAATCGAGTCTTCCTGTACTGCGCTGATCAAAGATATATTGTCCCAGCGTCTCCAGTCCAGAAATCGATTAGTTTAAAGAATTTCTGCGATGAGTTTGTATAGCCCACTGTTATTTTAAATTCCTAGATCCCTAGCAGTCGTTTACGAATTTAATCCTTTCGTCGAACTGCTTAATGCGAAGTTACAGCGAGTACTTCCAACGGTATTTATAAGCACGGTGCAATACGTGAAGACTTTAGTATTAATTCTTCATTGCATAGGTTCTAACGTAGTTAAAAGTTTTTCTGAATTAAAAAAAAATAAGCCCCTTAAAACATGTGCAATGTGTGTACATATATCAAAATTCATGAGAAAAATTATTACTATTTCTTCTCAGTTTTGTTAGTAGCTAACAACACGTCATATAAAAGTAAATCTAGATATATTTTTGTACAGAATTAAAGGTTCCACAGAAAAGGTTCAGAGTATTGTTAGAGAAAAACAATGGTCCACATGATTTCAATGCGTGAAGTAAAAATAAACTATGTTTATCTGTCAGTCGATTATATAAAGTCGTTTATGGGTATTTTTGTGCGCTTGTTTGAATAAGGTCGCTGTGGATATTCAAAACTTATTTTGAATAAATTTAAGAACATTATTAAACAATCCCTTGGTAAAAAAGGTATTATAAAGTTATTATTTTGAGGACAAAAGTCCGTGGACACAACTAGCTCGAGTCCTTATCAGATTGTATTCTTCTATAATACTTTTGTTTTTTATTGTTATTGTATGCAATTCAATTTGAAAAAGAGCTACCCTCAAGATTTTTGCTCGTTCTTCTTGAGGAAAAACTGTCTTCTGTACGAGTGGTAACTTCATATTATAATGGTAAATACATATTATAATGACACATTTCAAGAGTTATGTATATACCTATGAAATATAGAGATTTTTGAATTTGAATAATTTTTTTTATAAACACACTTTTTCGAAGCTTATTTAAGGTCATAATCGAATTAACCGTATGGTAATAATAATAATATATACGTAATGGTCAATAATAATATATATGTGTATGTCACACTCTATGAATATCCTAGTAAAATAACCGACAACTGTAAGTAACCTACGCCAATGACAGAAATCGGCATCATTGTCGAACTCGCAACTAAGAACTTTTGTTTTTTAGTACACATTCCTTTGGACCGTCCTTAAGGAGGCAATAGCTCTGTGTCCGTTATGTTACCGGGCGGAGTCGCGGCCGTCCGTCTGTCCGTGTAATTAGAAGTGTTGGCGACCGCTTAAATCTCCACAACAATGGCACGATCGTAGATACGCCGCTATCGGCGCATCGCGATGTTTCCTGCACAACTCTCAATTAGTTTACCTAAGGCGATGCCGTCGAGATGGACTCTTTAGTTAAAGTCTTTAATTCTTTTGGAAGAAGTTTCTTAACACTGTTTGCGGAATTTTTCTCGTGATTATTTAGTTTAGCCTATCAAACTGCAGAAATATGACATATTTTTGTGAAGAGCTATTTAATAAGGAAGTCATTTGGAATTTTGTATAAAACAATATTGTCCTTCTTATGAATTAACGTTCCGATATATATTTAACACCTAAAATTCATATCGGTTTTTACTAAGCGGCTTATCTCGTAAATTGGCAATTAAATAATGTTTTCTGAACGATATATTACAATGTCACTCGTATTGTAATAGACCCATGATTCATTTCGATTAAAAGAAACACAGATTTTTCTTTTCAAGTCGTAACTCGATTCGATCTCGTTAAGACGAATTCAAAAGCATCTACAGTACAACGCACTAAACTCTGCCGCTGTGAAGTTAATCACGAAAGCGTCGCAATGGTGTGAAATTAGCACGCGGGGGAGAAAAAGAAAGGGTCGAGCAGCGTTAAACCTGCGCATTACATAATTCGCAGGCAATTCAGAGTGGCAAAGTTTCGTGCGTTGTACTATACTTTGTACATTTTTAAATGTCATTCAATGCTTTTGATTGACTTTGTCATCTATCAAGTGTGTCACAATGGAATTCGTTTTTTAATTTTAAAAATTATTTAGGTATTCTTGTATCTAATGAGAAAAAAATCGTCCAGTAAACCATTATGGTCAACGAAATCACCTTAAAGGAAGTATAACTAGTAGATCGACTCCTAATTAATATTAATTTCTAAGAGCGATCTTCCCAAAGAACTGGTAAGATACACAATTTTGTTCCACAAAATGTCTTGTGAGATTTGTCGTTCGGTCTAACCGATTGTTGTGATGATTTGATAATTCATATGTTTTTTTTTCTCCACACTTGTAGTCGGATGGCGCCTAATATATTTGTACAATAAACAAATTATTATTGTTAATTGAATACTCACTTTGAATCTACCAAATAGGTAGACAGACATGATGTGTCAGATCTCACAATAAAACAAAAACACTCTCCCTGAACCTTGGGTTTCTTGCATGCAATTGAATATTGTGCTCTGCATTTGCTTATCTTTCGTTTTGTTCTGGAATCGATTTAAAGATACAAGGTTACAATATTACATTGCACGAATTCCTTAAAGTCTTCTTTTACTAATACTTCCTAAATATTCTTAAAGAATATTTTTTTAATAAATTAACTATTTTCTTTTGCAAAATACTAAGAAAAAATGTTAAAAATAATGATTAAGGAAACTCCTCATCCTCAGCGTAGTTGGCAAACTGTATGCGACATTATTACTGTAAGGGTTGTTAATGAGGCTGAAAGAGGTTGCGCCACACAGTGACCAGCTCGACTGCAACCTGAAAATAGGCCAGTTCCACCAGTCAAATACCACATTGTCACAGAATCCGGACTTAACGTAGCAGCTTCCGCTATTGCATTTTTTCCAGTGAGTGAGAGTTCCGGTGGCCCACTCCCCCTTCCATTATCTCGATCCCCCGCCATTAGAAATTCTTTTACTTCCCAAGAGGCCGGCGACGCCGATGAGTTCTCTGGGGTTGCGAGTGTTCATGGACTGCAGTGACCATCTACTCTCTGATGGCTCCCTTGCTCTTTTCCCCTCGAATATGTTATTAATGAAAGTAAGTCCTGAGATGTAAAAGCGGGACTTTGAAAAGGAACGAGGTCTACGGATCAAACTTTTCCCTTCATAACATTGCAGAAAAATTTTATGCCAACGACCAAAAGATTTTTTGTAGCTGCTTTGACAAATCTAGAAAAGGTATTTTAAAAACTTTGTGTTGGTAAATACAATACAATTTTTATACTGAGGTTTTAACCCTTGCATCAAATTAAACGGAGCACGTGCTGACGAGTTTGATAGCCGGAGAGCTGTCAGGCAGGGATGTGTGTTTTACCGTGCCTACTCAACGAGTCGTATAACGAAATGGAGAATAGGAAATAGAAATTTAGGACATAAGAAATAGGCGTGAGCCTATATAAAATAAATAAATGTTGAAGTTAATTTCATGAAATACTATATCTTATAGAAATCTGTTACGCAAATCAAATAGCTAATTATTTCTTTTTGCTATATTAACTGCACTGCATTGTCCTGTATTACTGACAGGTAATTCACAACGAAACTGAAGACAGACATAAAATATATAAGAACAATGTGTGGAATATGCGCTTTTGGAATATTATATTAACTTAAAAACATTTGATATAAAACTTAAAGCGAATTTAGTGCAGAAAGAAACTATCGCGCGCCCCTAGTAACCCTCTAGTATAAAAGAAATAAAAGCGAGTAAACGCGGAAGTAGAAGCGTCGCCTTAACAAGTATTTAAGGGTTAATGGGCGACGCGTGCTCTGCGCCGAACGAAATACGTCGCTAGCGGCCCGCCCGTGCCGCGCCGTTTGACCTGGCTTCTAAACATTTTCACGGTTAGCCTTATATTTTCTGCGAATTAAAAAAAATATACGAACATTTTTTTTTTGTTTTGTTCATTGTTTAATTTAAGCAGTATAGTCGAGAAAATCCGACTCCAAAAAAGATTAACCCTAAAGTTTACGAGCCATTTTAATGTTCATTCTCTGTTGGGCAGGTCGTATAACCGTTACGTATGTTGTAAAAAGAGGAGCTAACAATTTTTTATGTTATTAATATTAAAAAATTATTAAAGTGACAAAATCAAGTCACTTGTACAGCTTTAACCACTGGGCAAAAACAAAGAAGACTCGATATGACTTTTGCGCCAAATATCCTAGAATTTCTACAGCAATGGAATTACGACGCCGTCTTTAATATGTTAAAAAATTCAGTCAAGACCACACGTGCATGTATGAATACTATGTATCTAAACAATCGAGCTTTACTGGGCCTCCTTCGAATTTACCGTGGGAAAATCATGACTTCCCACGGGAAATTTGCTCAAATTCATTTCCAGCAATAACTATTTAGATAGTTAACATATATAGTACAAGCTGTAGTTCCTGCCGTGTTTGCTGTTGAGGATCAATAAGTTCGCTGCTATGTTATTATTTTTAGTTCAAACGGTACGAAATGGCCCTAAATAAAGCTATGTTTAGAAGTTATTATTTTATTTGTATCTCGTCTTTCATCTTTTCGAGGAAGAAGAGGAATATAGGTAAACTTAAAATGCAATACTTTATCAGACTAAAATTTACATTGCAATCGTTAAGACCGTTTTTGAAATAGCCATGAAGTTTGCATGAAACGTTGACAAAAAAAAAATAAAGCCAATAGGCACTTTTGGTATTTATGCTCCCATAAATTATTACAGCATTTAACACGTTATACAGCAGCTCGTTCTAACTAATAGTGATATACGTCATCGAAAAACAAACAGACCCACAAACAAACATCGCATTTTGGGTGTCACCTTCTAATCGATATGTTTATACGTACAGAAGGGTGAAAACATTAGATGCAGATGTCGCACGGAGCTAAAATGTAGAATATATACCTTGATGCGACATTACGTGAAGTCTAGCACTAACTGCCTTTATTTAAAAAGTACTAGTCCTATTCCAGGTTTGACGTTAGGCTTCTTTTGATATTTAAGGAACACAAACTACTTCGAAATCAACGCAATCGTATTGTTTGACGCAAATTGTTAAGAGTTTTATGTGTAGTTACAATTTTTACTAGTTTTTCTTGGTGTATTGCATTGTTGAAAGGAAAAAATAACTGATTCAGTGCGAAAATTCCGTATTTATTTTTTATATGTCGAACGATTCGTGGTAAGAAGGTTGTCCGTCTACGAATGTTTCAAATTCAGGTACTCCATTGGAAGAGGAAGACAAATGTCTGAAAACGTTTTATCAGTAAATACCAGTGTAAAATTACGAGAAATTTTAGGATAGCATGGAAATATTCAATTAATATCAGATTAGTTCCTGAAAACGTCACCTTTGAAGTGAATGGACTAATGAAATTACAAATTATAGGAAAATTCATTACAAATTTAATGAGACGTAATTTTTTTATTGATACTGTAGCACTAAATATCGTTTTTTTTCGTAATTTTGCAAAAAAATAATATTTCTGTTAAGATGTCAAAAAGAACAAGTAGACAAACAAAGCAAGGCGCCAATTAACATAATTAATACAAAATAATGAATAGCACACATAAACGACAAAAAAAAAAAGAAAAGTCATAAATAAACTATTCTTATTAACAATTCGACATCCCATTCGCTAGCTTATTACATAAAATATTTTAACATAAGCGTATTAAGAAAAAAACATATTATCTCTCTTAGCATACGTTTACTAGTGTGTATTTAAGAAAATTTTCGAAGACGCATCTCGCGGCATGAAATAACGCGTCGACTCCAGTTCGCGTAGAGCTCGTCCAGTCGATCACGTTTAATTGAGTCTTAGCCGATAGCCGCTGGTGGCGCTCGCCACTTAGTTAATCAATGAATAAATTAGAGACGGAAAGCGTACACTTCCGATCCGATAGCGGCAATCAGCGCGTGCAATTTATACGGCGGCCGTGCACCGTGCACGAAAAACTGTGAAAACGCCGGCAGTGCGATGTGCGCCGTGCGCATTGCGATGTGAGTGCCGTTTTTCATTGGTCTCGAAAGTGCCGTTACGATCTTCGTATACGGGGCAATTATAGAGAGCATGCGCAGTGATCTATAGATGGCGCGCGGTGCACGGAGCAATCTGCGCGCTCGGTGTTACGGTACAGATCACCGAGTTGGAGAGGCGACCAAAAGTTACCTATTATGCAATATTATAAACATGAAAGAATTTGTAACTATGAGGCAACAAATAGAAATATGATGTAGTTGTAAACAGTACCAACGGGAGAGCCGTGGTATCTGTTTACCTTTCTGGGAAACAGGTGTGATATTATCTACATACGCGTACAAAATATTTATATGTATGTATGTATTATACGATGACTTATGCAACTCGGTAGTTCATGCCCTCCTGTGATTTCCTACAGTTAATGTGCAACAAAAACAAATTTTTTTCCTACCTTGATGAAAGATTCGCCTTTCGTCCCCGATATCGAAAACGAAAAGGGCCAGATTCTCTCCCGGCTCACATCAAGATGAAAGGTTCGCTTTCCGTCCCCGATAAAGCTCTCCGCCCGCGCAATTATATCAACCTCTCGTACGACTCGAGCAACAATAATCTACGAGCTGGAAGGATATCGGGGACGAATAGTGAACCTTCCATTCCGGTGTGAGACTGGAGAAAATGTAACACTTTTCTCTCCGATATCGAGAATTTTCTATTCTGGTTTGAAAAAGAATTATATAATCACCACAGGAGAAAAGGAACGCATCCCCATCCGTGCTTATAATTGTTGTGTTTACTTCGGCAATGCATATACTAAAATTGGAACGACGAAGAGAAGATAAACATGGCCCTGCGCAGCGATGATATGCAAAATCATAAAGCGCTCCACATTTTTAAATATAAATTATAAAAGAATAATTTCACCTAAGTGTTCAACACCGTCTGATCAACTCTGCTTTGAGATCCTCTATAAAAGAAGCAAGTCACATTTGGGAGAATTGCTTAGGCAAAATATTATCTATTACAACAGGAACCAGGAGAAACACACCATATAAAATAGGGTAAAGTAGAGATTAAAGGGCTACGTATCAACTCTATCAACTCTCAGAACTGGATATTGAAAGTCTACACCAAGAAAACAAAATGAAGTATGAAAGGTTAGCTGAAGAAACAAATTGGAAACGAAGGATTTCATAGACTACATATGAGACAACAGGAGTCATAACGAATAGGCAAAGTTGTGGACAAACCCCACCGAATTCCAGAAAAAAACACTAAAAGTTCCGCACCAAGCGAAGAACACAAGGAACAAAAGATAAACGGAATACACTTACTTTTTTTTGTATATTTATTAAGACATTACAATATCTATCACCTATCCCAATTTTAGGTTCTGATTAGAGATTGTTCGATTACCAGCTGGCTCTACACTCCCGTCACTCCTGATTCAGACTAGAACCTACACGACCCTTAAATAGTTACATTCCCTTCAGTGTATTGGAGTATTGGGACTTGTCTGTTTCAGTTATTGCGACTGGACTGAAAATGATGATACATATACGAATGTTTCGATTGTATGTGTTTCGTTTATTTCATTAAATGTAATAAAGCTTATTTCTTTGGCTGAAAATCTACTACTAATAGTATGAGAATTGTCTAACAAATTTATATTTATAATAAAAATTAAAAACCACTTACCCTTATTAGATCTAAATAAACTTTGAACCAAACCAGAATATAACATTAATGGACAAAAATCATGGTTATCACTGATAGTTTCAGAAGTCGGAGACCTGTGTTTTTAGTTGCAAAATATAATATTTTACGGTTTCCATTAGCAGATCTCTACATTTTTCTGCTCTATAGTCTGAGGTCGCGTGCGCGCGCGCCGTTAGCTCGCCCACTGGAAATTTATAATGATCAATATAAGCCTCATTTCAAATGGACCTTGCTCCGTTTACGCTGGGGTCGGGTTACTAAACCGCTTTCTTATTTTCAATAGTTAGTAATTTTGAAAAAAAATCGTCAACACTCATTACATGAGAAACCTACAAGTGACACGAGACCACGGAATAAATATAGACCGACATAAACAAGCAGTTCTAATTTCAGACAAATTACTACGTACGTAAATTTATAAAAAAAGAAATTCTAAATCATAAAGTAATGTAGATGAGGGTGTATCATTTGTAAACTTTCTGTGTACAATGTCAATTACAACTTTGTCAAGAGCCTTCATTTTTGTATGAGATGTTAGTATATTTTTCTTTATGTTGTTGTTTCTAACATTACACCATACTATAACTTTACTTGTAAAAAGCCGCCAAATAGATTCTATTATGTGTACTTGCGATTCATATAGAAAAATCGCAGTATCAACGACAATTTCATCATCTTTAACTAAACAGACAAACTTTTGTAATACCTAAATCTAACTGCGTGATAAGCGATACTGGTCGAGTGGCCAGGATGTTATTTCTTAATCGCAACGTAATGGTTTCGATATTCGACCACGAGTAAATTATTGACAGATTAAAATCAAGTCAAAAACAGTTATTTGCTCCGTACCTTGAAAAACATGTCAAGCCGTAGGTCGCGGACTTTGTCACCGAATCGGTGACGATAGTCGTTAACAAATATTTGAAACCCTAGATGGTTTGAATTTCAAGCCCCCGAATGTTAAACATGAAGTCAGTGAGTGACACCACGTAATAGACTGACAAATACTCACCACTACAAAACATTCGGTTGAATTATCACATACCAAAAAAATGTTTAAAATACTGTCAAAATTGCTATAAATTTACAATTATAATGTAACAAATACATAGTTCGAAACATGGAGATGTCGCTTGTTAAGTTTTAAAAAATATTGGCGCTTTTTAATTACAGTAATAATTAACGGTCGTTTTTAATGCTTACAATGTATATCACAACATGTTTAATGCGTCCGTAGAGGCAAGCGTAAAATGAAAGAAGTGAAAGTAAGTCGAGGATTCTTTATAAAATACAGTTTTATTTTTAAAAATACAGTATTTATGACTTGCATTCAATTAGCTAACCAAAACTCTCAAATATAAAATGTTATGCGACAAAACATATATAAAGTTGGCAAAAGCATACATCACTTTTTCACTTATTTATCATATTCATTTTTCACTTTATTACTTTTTCATGTATTTCTTTATTAAAGTAAAACATGTTTTATTTTAGTTTCTAAAGTTAAGAATTTCATATTACTATCACACGAATTGTGATAGAAAATTCTGGTTGTAATTCAACAATTTTAAACCGTTACTTAAACTCAATTCTATTAAACGCTTAATTTATTTATTATCACCGTAAAAAGTCAAAAGTGTTCTACATTTGACTTTTCTCGGGCTTTGCTGTTGGGTTTATAGTTTAAACTTAAATCATCTAATTGCGGCCAATCGCTTATAAATCCTCCATCTTACCTTTACACGACAGAGACGCACTCTTTACTCCAACAATACCTTCTTCAAAAATTTTCTGTTCTGCTGGTGCGTGTGACAGGACCATTGTAACTCTTGCACTAGCGTAAATTTTCAGTACTTGATACTAGCACTATGTGAAAATATGCTGCTGAAAAATCAAGTCAATATGAAAATCTCCCACACGCTTCCTTTTTGAAATCTCTTTCAGCCTAACTGGCACTGTTCAAGAAATTATACTTCTTAATAAAAAAACAAACATTTTAAAATAATGCTTTAAATATTTTTGTATTTCAATGATTAGTGTAATTTATATACAATTTTAAAATCACATAACTGATGACATCATCGTCGACAAGACATTGTAATAATCGTTTTCGAATTAAAAAAAAAACTAATTCATATTAACTATGGGACCTCTCAACATCAATATCAGACGTCTCATTGTTTATTTCGTATTTATAATAAATATTTTTTAAATATGTGCATCCAAAGTTACATGTCCTGTCTGACCAACTGACTATTTAATTGACGCCCAGACTAAATCGTTAAACTTTTGCCAGGGTATTCCCCTGTTTATTACATAGATAACCATTATTACAAAGATAACCATTAAGAGAGGTTTTTTTTATATATTATCTTCTTAAAGTGTTGAAAAGACGGGTAAAAGTTTTAGGGTAGTATTATTAGTTTTAAAGTTCCAATACATATTTTCAAGTAAGGCCTCTTATTTTTATATTAAGCATGTATTCCAAAATTTTTGGAAATTCAACGTCGGGGGTAAAATTAGAGTTGAAAATTTAGATTTAGAGTACTGTGAATTTTTAGGCTAAGTTAATAAAAAATAGGATTTAGAGTCTGCGTTCAGAGAAAGAAATAGGTAATTCAGGGTTTTTGGAAATACAACTTCTAATAGGATGAAATGTGGCGAGGATGAAATTTTATATAGAGGTTTCATTATTTTTGATATTAAAGCTATGAATTTTGAAATTTTATCTGTTTTATAAAACGAAAAATTATGAGTTTTTGAGCTGGATTGGAAATCCGAAGAACCTAGAGCGGTACCTGCTTTGCAACTGAGAGCAGGAATAGGAGTGGACTCAGAGTGAGACCGAGCTCGGAAAAACTTAGAGCGCGATTCATGTTTTCTCTTTCTTATGTTATAATTTCTACATTAAGAAGGGTATATTAAAAGTCTTTGTCCACTAGTGCAAAACCAGGGCGGATCGCCAGTCTCATAGTAAATTCGTAATGCCTTTTGAAACCTGAATGCCTTTGTCATAATCTTTTGAAACGTGTATGTTAGTTATATCTTGTCAGCTGATTCTCGGAATTTACTCAAATTTGAAATATTATTTATCAATTTAACAATTGTTGTAGTTTCTATTTGACTAATCCACATTTTTAAAATTAGCTATAAAAACCAAGAAAAGGTAATGTTCTTCCTCGTTGAAAGTCGAAGAGGGGTCAAATTTAACGTTTTGAAAAACAAAAGCATGTATTTAATATAACACATAAGAATAGATAGCGATTCTCTTCCTGACAACGATTTTTTGATAACAACTTTTTGAGAACTTTAAGCAATCCATATCGCGTTATCTGATCAAGATATTTAGCCTGCATAACCACTTTTATGCAGCTCTTGTAATATCACCGAAGCAAAACGTGATGCGGTTTCCCAAAGCTTAATTCGCCTACATGGATTACCCGGAATATACTTGTCTACCTTTCATATCGATTCCATAGCACTACCACTTCTAATCTCGCTCTTTACTTGACCGTGATACAGTTCTGGTTTTTATTTCGATTTCCCTCGGTTCTGATTCCAGTTCTTTTTCCGACACCTATATCGATCCCGATGTCACTCTCGATGCCGATTGGGGCGCGTGCGATTTTGGTTTTAGTTTTAACACCGGTTCCGCTCTCGTTTGTCCTTTTGGTTTTGCTTTTATAATAAACACAGACTAGTAATATTCCGCAACAACAATATTCAATGCGATTTTTACGATGGTAAAAGAGCTTGCGAGCCGCCAGGAAGCAAACGGACAGCACCCGTCGACGCCGCAACTTATTTGCATTTTGAAAGGTGATTCTTAAAATGCCGATGCAGGCATTGTATTATATAGAAATGTTAACCAAATACCGATGGCAAATTTTTTTCTCAATATCGGTATAAAAATATCCCTTGAGCCAGGTGAGGTAGATATTTATACGCGATGGAGTACCAAACATACGAAGATTTTCCACATTAACAACGTTTGTAAAATCCCTTTTTCTTTATAATAATCACACGAAGTGAATGAGAAAGAGAGAGACAGACAATATCTCTCTCTGTTCATGTTTTGAATACTCTCATGTCCGCCGATAATTATTTTTTTTCCGTCCAAGCCGGGGTCAGAACCCGTGACAGATAGAGCGCCGCTTTTCCTCCGGCCGCCGGCAGATTCGTGGGTCGGGAAAGCGTGACCGGCGAGCGCGTACGCAGCCGCACGCGCCGGAAACGGCGAGAGCCGCGCCGCCGGCCGACGACTTATCCCCGGCGACGCCCGCCCGCGTCTACCGATCTACGATCCATCAGCTGTACAATTATGATAGCACGATGACGTTATATAAAGGTTTTTTTTTTTGCATTTTCGTTTAGAAGTCAATAGAAGTGGTCTACTCCCCTCATCCATTGTATATCCTTTTCTCAGTCTAGAGTCATACATGGCACCTTCGCGGTCGCGACTGCTCACTGCTGGCTCGCATACTCGTTTGCCACTACGCTATAAATAATGAAGTCGAATCGTCGTCAATTCGATATGGAGGCGATACGTATCAGAGCGCTTATTACGTTACCGCATTAAAGTGCGACGAATCGATAGCGATCTATTAACAACAATGTTTTCTTGGCGAAATTGATTTTGTTGTATTCACGCCGTCTGTTTAAGTAAATCCGCTTACTTAGAGCCATAAAACACGGGTCGAACCATTTGAATAATGTACGGATTAAAGTTTTCACTTAAGTTGGCGTGATTCAACGTCGCAATCACAGCGTTAGCATAACCATAAATCTTTGACGTCATTTAAGATAGCACAATTGACTTTCTGGATGCAAGTCTGGTTATAGATCCGTTAAGATGTCGCCTTGACATTATCGAACATCTCGTGAACTAAAACGAGTATCTTTGTAGATTTTTTTAGGACTTTCAAATTGTTGAGCTTGTCCGAGCGATGTTCTATAAATTGATACTCAATTCAAAATATACATAAGCTTTATATGTCTAGTCATTTTTTTTGAACGTAGTAACATCATTATAATTATGAAGTTTTTATTGTAATTTTTTTTTAATTCCAATTGATTAGAGTCAGGTCAAAACCTTTTTTCAATGTTGCTACATGACTTACGGAAGTTATAAAAGGCCGAAGCGCTATCGCAATAAATGAATGACTGATTTGTTTATTAGGTTGAAAGTTAAGCCGTAAATGCAACCAGGAAACTTTTATATCTTTATCAGAATCATGTGTGCTTAGATTTGATTTTGTTGACTGATGTCGTTTAAGTCGAATCGATTAATCGTATTCTCAGTTTTTACAGTCTTCAAGTTTTTTTCGTGTATTAACAATACACACGCGTATAAATTCGTGGCTTCAATCGGTAAAGCTTTTTTTAGTATTGAAATCGATGAAACTTTTTTGACACTTCATTGACTACAGCTACTAGGTTGTATATTCTCTAGGATCCTCTGATGGAGCATCGCCATCGGTTTACAGCGCAGTCGTTTTTGCAGTAAAAGATTGCGTTTGGAACTTACTGCGAAGATCGTAACTACGCAACTACGGAAAGTTATTTATTATTCAAATTCAAATTCAAAATATCTTTATTTCATAGGTTACAAAATAACACTTGAAATACGTCATCATTGTTTGCGTATTTACACTTTACTGCTCGTTCGGAAGGCAGTTTTCTCTCAAAAAGAACGAGCAAGAAACTTAAGGGTAGCTCTTTTCTAATTTGCACATACACAGCCAAAACAAATACGGAACCATTAAGAATGACACAGCCCAGTAAGAAGTCGAGCCGCTTATGCCCATTGATTTTTATCTTCTAAATATTCAGAAATTGCATAGTAACCTTTTTTACTAAGTGATTGTTTAATAACACTCTTAAATTTATGTAGGGTAAATCTTTTATATCTACAGGAACCTTATTGAATAGGCGCACTCAGAGCCCTCTAAATGAATTTGAGACTTAGTCGACTAACATGTGAATTCAGTTTATTTTTATTTCTGGTATTGAGATTATGTCGACTACTATTTCTTTTAAACATTTCTAAATTTATTTTTACATATAATAAATTTTCATAAATGAATTGAGATGCCAGGGTTAAAATTCCAATTTCCTTAAACTAATTTCTAAGGGATGTACGAGGTCCGAGCTTGTAAATTGCGCGAACCGCCCGCATCTGCAGCACGAAAATTTTCCGAGTATCCGCGGCGTTTCCCCAGAGCAAGATGTCATACGACATCAGACTATGGAAACAGCCAAAATAAACCAATCTGGCAGTTTCGACGTCGGATAAATTTCTCATTTTTTTGACAGCATAGGCGGCAGAGCTAAGCCTTTTCGCCAACTTACTTATATGAGGACCCCATTGAAGCCTTTAAAGCCATCTAAAGTAATTCCTAGGAACACTGTAGAATTAACAAACTCCAATTCTTTGTTGCGTACTGAAATAGTTCCGGATCCATGTCTTACATTTGGAAGTAAATTTTACAGTCCTGGCTAGTCATGTTTGTGTTTCGAAAACTATGCATGTATTTTTTTGATTGCCCGGTCGGCGCAGTCGGTAGTCATCCTACGCGCTGCGCTGGGGGCGTGGGTTCGACTCCCGCCCAAGACAAACATTTATTTGTTTGACTAAAAATTTATGTTTGTCTTGGGTCTGGGTGATTCTGTGAATTATATGTATATATGTACAAAAAAGTATACATGCATTGTCTGGTACCCATAGTACAAACCTTGTTGCTCAATTTGGGACCAGACGATGTTTATTATTATTATAATTATTTTAAAAACATAAGTTATGATTTATTGATCAAAATATTTTTGACAGGGAGTCGTTTATTAATTATTTTTAAGGCATATCTTAGTTCGTTGTCCGGAGCAAAAATGGAATTGAACGAACAGACTTTAAGGCGATTAATTTTTACTATTTACTATTTAAGAGGAAAGTACTACCTGAGGACTGTGAGGTGTGTGCTGAAACAAACTATGGTCGTTTTTCTTTCTATAATCAGATTCGTGAAAATCGATTCTCAACTATGGTCACCAATCAAAATGTGACTGCTGTCAGACGGTTAATTGAAGCAAACTCGCTTATCGCATAGGTGGAGACTTAAGGTCATTTAGGGGTAGGCATGGAGCCGAATCCAAAAAAAAAATCACACCACCACTTAAAAGTTAAGAAACTTCATTGTCGCTGAATTCCTCATTAAATGGACTCTGAACAGAAAAAAGCTCGCGTTGATAAATACAAAAAGAAACATTGGCGCAGCACGACCACATCACTGAAATATTGTTTACGATATTATGACAGGAGACGAAACATCGATTTATTGTTATGATCCAGAGAAAAGAGAAAAGTATTATAAATGGATGTCAAAAGAAGATTGCAAACCAAAAAAATAGAAGCTGACGAGAATAGAGGGAAAAATATTATTAAGTTTTTTTTTTCTACCGGCCGAGTCTTGTTTGCACGACCCTATTTAAGAACAAATCATAGATAATCCTAAGCGGTGCACTATCGCCTATTCGGCTAATCTTCTCGAAAAAGAGATACAAAGAAACGACCGACAAATCAAATTCTCTTATATAAGAGTGTCTTCAACAAACTTCTGTTTCCGATATCAAATTCAGCCTTAGACAACTCTATTAAAGTCCGATGGAGGTCGCCAACTTCGTTCGTGTGAAAGTTATTTATTTCGTTTTCCTTTTTTGTTTCGATTCACCGATTTGACTACGTCCCATCTGTTTGTCGCGGGCGTTTTGTTCGTGTAATTCGTTTTCGATTTCAAATTTACGCAATGAATGGAGAACGCGGTGAATCACTAAATGAAAAACGTGAAAAGGCATTATCAAGAAATCATCGTTGAACGCTTTATCAGATGAAAGTAGGTAAAAACTTTACTAGTAGCGGAAGTTATAATTACCGCCGTAAAACTGGAGCATACGAACTTACTTTTTGTCAGAATACAAACATACTTTTTATGATAACAAATCGTAAGTTACAAAGTTACGGCTTATGAGTTCCAATAAACTATAATTTTGTAGCGTACGATGAGGTTGCGTATAGCGCTCGGGCTGAAGTTATTTTAAACTTACTCTGTAACATACTGTCATTTTTAGAAAAATGACACCTTAAGTCGAAAACGCACTCCTGTGGTTCTTCTGTAATAAGTAGACGAATATATCCGTTGCAGATGAGTTTACAGTTGCAAAATGTTTTGCAGCGCCATCTACTAGAATTGTACAAATCTGCAATTCTTTAAATTATATTCACTTGTATTTCAAGTGATATGTTTAATTATTATAATACTAATTAAGGCCTACGAAGTTACGGAATAGTTTATTATTAAAAAAAGAAGGCTTTTCAGTGCTTTTATTATATATAAATGAGGGTGTCTTATTTATTCATATAACTGAGTACATAAGTGAAAATCCGATAGCAAAACGCATTTAAAATTCTTTTCATAGTAGTCAGAAGTGTGGCTCGCTTTATAGGGATTTATTTATGAAAAAAAATCATAATTACATAAAATATACCACGTTGTAAACACAAATTAAGGAGTACGAAATAATTTCCCTTAGCCTTATAAAATTTAAAACTACATGCAAAATAACTGTCTTACAGTGTTCTGATAATTTGTGATCGTGAAATTCTCATGGTCATTAAAATATTTCTAAAATTATGAACAAAGAACGTAGGTGCATGCAAGAGATGATTTGAAGTATGAAAAGTGCAACTAACAATTGCGCGTACGATTGATATGAAATGACCTTTGATTTTCGCTATTGATAACTACTGTCTGCACGTCTTGCGGTCACGTGTATTGTTTATGCACGTACATACAAACAATTTATATATACGTACAAACAATTTATATACACAAGGTAACTGCGAATGGCTTGTGTGTCTGTC
This sequence comes from Eumeta japonica, assembly GCA_005406025.1. NCBI lineage: Eukaryota > Metazoa > Arthropoda > Insecta > Lepidoptera > Psychidae > Eumeta > Eumeta japonica. The sequence goes on along the minus strand of BGZK01000485.1, from coordinate 2,137 downwards.
CATGATTTATTTATTTGCATTAGAAATGTATACAAAAAGTTCAATTATTGATCATGAAGGTAAATGATCTGCAATAATATATTGCATGTCGTAGTCTAAAACAGGCAGTTCGACTCTTAGTGTGTTCTACATTAATTTTCTTAAATTTATCCCATTAACTTGCTAAAATTAGTATGGATGTCATTAAGCTCTTTTTTTTCTTTTTCTGTCTGTTCGTTATACTTGGCATATTGTATATAGATATATAAAAACCAAAATAATAAATAAATATGCGTTATTAGTCTTAAGTGCAGATATTTTATTAATGTTGAGTCCGATTACAGTATTTTTTACTTCGCGCTGAAAAAATGAAAAGTTTTGTAAAATTAGGGAAGTTATTACTTATATATGGATTTTCGAAAATCGAGATTTGATCAGATGTCGACGGTTTGTGATTCTCGAAAGTTTTTATGACCAATTTCAGAGGGATGTCCGTAAGTGTGCCTAAATGCGTGTATTTGCGTGCGTGTATTTGCGTGCATGCGTGCATGCGTGAACAAGAGAGAGGAAGAGAGTATGTGCGTGTGCGTGTGTGCGTGTGTGTAGGCGTGTGGGTGTAGGTATATGTAGACCATTAATACCTTTTGGACAAATAGATTCATTTGAATCCGACTTATGGCGTTCGAAGCGAGTTAAGTGAACTTAGAATTGATGACAATTTGACATTAATCAATTACGTAGATTTTGAGATACTCACAAAATTTGGAACAAAACGTTTTTTTCTAATAATTTCTAAGTTAATGAATTGATTTATTTCAAAATCTAATCGGTCATACTTCGAATAAAACTGCTTTGAATCCTGTAAACTTGATCGAAATCGGTTAATTCATTCTAGACATATCGTGATGGAAAATTTTCAAATTTTGTTTAACCCTCTCCGGTGTTTGACAAAAAATGATTTCCATTAATCGAATTTTGATACTTCAGAGCATATTTCAAAATTCCGGAACTGATCAAAAATTTGGAGTTCAAAGTTAAATTTTCTTAGACGTCTACGTCTATTATTTTTGAAAGAGAATTGAAGCTCATAAATTTGAGCTTGAAATGTATAAAACAATGTTCTCATACATTCTGAGTTCGTAAACACCCTAATTCTCTTTAAGGTTATGAAATTAAAGAATTATGGATTTGGCATCAACATATTTGGTTTTCTGTTTCAAGTTCCATTCCTAAGCTTATGGCTTATGCCTTGATGGCACTAAAAAGCCCCAATTATTAGGTTTTTGAAATTATCGCAAAAGTTTGACGCAGTAGGGTTAAACGAACTCCGAAATCGTTGAAGAACACATAGAAAACATAATCTATTATAGACACTTGCCTGCAACATGCATTAACATGCAGCATGCAACCCACCGCTGACCCTTGAATTGCATGCTGCATGTTAATGCATGTTGCAGGCAAGCGTCTACTATGGATTTCCGCGAATTAACACCTCACACAATACAATATGATCTATTATATTGAGGACCGATTTTTTTGTGTAACTGTGAATTATCATAGAAGTAGACCGGACGAAATCCTCGTTTCCCGGTTCCGTCTCGCACTTGACGGATTTTTTCTCGAAACCAAAACGGGCCGGCAAACGGACCGGCCGGCCGGCGCGGCCGAGTGCATCGATCTCTCTCAGTTTTTGTGCGGCGCGCCTCTCCTATGCTAATGCGCAATTATTAATTGTTACGCTCAATACGGCCTGTTAGCTCCGTGTGTAGCGGGTCACGCTGCAGCGGAAAGGAACCGGCGGCCGTGAGTGAGCCTATGGTTATTAAATTCTTTAAATTGTTACCAGAGTTCCGTATGAGAACTGTGAACTGACCCGAGTACGTCTATCTCGATGTGTGTGTATGTTTTTTCATAACATTTTCGAGGTGCAAACGAGCGTGCGAGCTACAATAGAGTAGGCGGTCACAGACGTTAATCAACATTGCAATGCCAGAAAAGCCACCAGTGCGTTGCCGGCCGCTCGGGCAGGAACAGGATATCTGATTAAGGCTCGAATGGCTGATGGAGGAGGAGTGGGGTATCGATAGGGGGAGGGGGGCGTAGTTTAACCTATTTTTATGATCTTATGTAATAACCATGAACACCTTCACCACTACCT